>OX371225.1:210955300-211555300 GCA_947310385.1 Nephrotoma appendiculata | reverse complement strand
ACATAAGCAATAGGATAACGAGAGGTCTAAAGACTTAACGATCCAACTAAGTGGATGACATGACAATAACAAAATATGGAGAAGTAATAAAAAAAATTGTATAAATTTAAAATTAAATTTTAATTTTGTTATTTTAGAATTAATATTTTGATTTTTTGTTGGATTTCGGGATGATTCAAAATTATGTCATCGTCTTGTTGTTTCAATTGGGGCGAATAAGCAAAATAATAATGTATGTGGGAACCTTTAAATAAATACCACTTGGTTTATATATCAAAGTATAGATGAACTACAACATTCTGGAATTAGTCATAATGAAATTTTAACAAAAACCAGGCGTAGTGATGGTTCCCGGCTGGTTCACATTTTTTAGTTTAGGTTTAATTTATCAAAATCATTTTCAAAAGTGTTTCAAGATCCATTCAAGATTCAACAAAGCTCCAATTTGATTCTATCTATTATCCATTATTAATAGTTTATGGGTAGTGCGAAAGATAAAATACAAGACACACAGAGACTTTAAGCGAAACTTGTCTGTCTGATACTGGTTCAATATTGTTCATAATTAATCGATTAATCCGGTGTTTTATGATTTAATTTGGCAGGTTTAAATTATTTTTAATTCCATTGGTCTGACTTTCACCAAATACCCTGATGATGATTGGGCACTCGATTATTTATGATAGACTAGCTGTTATCCACGACTTCGTTCTTGTGGAGTTAAAACTTTTAATATAATTTGTGTTGGAGTAAGTATAGTTTTAAGGTTATCCGCTCGAAATGCGATATTTTGAAACGAGATTTATGACAAAACGAGATATGGTACAAAACGCAAAAAATGTGCATTGCGAAGCGACGAAAACGCAGCGACCCGCCTGAGCGCCTGTCATATACTCCCGCTCCTATCGATTTTTAAATTCCAATATCGATATTCCTCGAAATTAAATTTTCCCTTTTCCAGAATGTATATTGCGTTTTGAAATATCGTGTTTGGATAATTCGCGTATGGCCTAGTTTTAAGACAACACAATTCTACAGACAACGTTTTATGTGTTGCCTTCTATTGCAAAGCCATACAAAGTTTTTGTTTGTTGGAAATATGTGAGCATGTCACATACAGCTGTCCATGAGAAAAACACGGTTTCTCTAATTGAACACCGGTTACTATAAGCGTTAGTCCTTGGGATTTATTCATAATAATTCGAAAAGCAATTTTTAGTGAAAATTGTATTTTTTTTAATTGGAAACCCAAATCCTTTTAATTGGAAATCAAAATTGGAAACCCAAATGTTGTGCGAAGCGGTTTCGGGACTGGTAATTTTTATTATTTTGTTATATTTTATTTTTTTTCTTAATTATCCAGGGAATTTAATGTCCTTTGAAGGTCAAAGAATACCGCCTTCTTTTCATTCGCGCACGAAATATGTGTTTGAAAATAAAACTATTATATTTTTATTTTAAACTTTTATATAAATGTATTTTATTAACAATATTTTTTTTGTATTCTAAAACTTTTATATAATTTTATTATTTTATTAAAATTATTTAGTTGTGGCTTGATCAACTACTTTAACAAATCTAATTTTATTTCATCTTCTTAACATTACTTTTAGTTCGAATCATATATTACATTATGTCGAATCATCAATATGTGTTCTTTTATTTAAGTGCGATGCACTTTACATTATTTTAGAATCACATTACATTTTGTTTTGACTAATAAGAATATAAGATCGAATTATATTTTGCAACTACATTGTATGATGATATTATACGATGGTTGCAGTGCTACATTGTATGATGATATTATACGATGGTTGCAATGATAATATTTTATAACTGCATTGTATGATGCTATTATACGATGGTTACAGTGATGAAGTGGAACGTAACTCCTACCCTTCAAGATTCGGCGAAAAACGAAGTTTTTTGCAGAATGGTATTGACGGTTTTGCGGTAGGTAACTTTTCCGTTGTGTTTCTGGTGAATTTGAAGATTTTATATAGCATGAAAATAACTATAATGAAAAAAATATTATTAGTGTTATCGAAGATATGGTTTTATGTTGATTATGTTTGTTGTTTTCGACTTGCAATAACTCAATATGGTCTACATTTGTAAGTGTAAAATTATTTAATGCTTCCATAGTGTATTTATATTTTTTATCTGATATGTTCAGTTCCCCAAACTGTTCGATGAAATCAATTTTTTGGTTGAAAATTTTAAATGTGTTGTCGAAGGTGATGTTGTTGATGGTTATACTGCAGTTCTTGAAATTAATTAATTTAATGCCGGTAATTTTCTTCTTTGTTTTTATATTGCAGGTTGTTGAAAGGGGTACTGTTTGTTTCGTTGATATGTATATGTATTCTGGAGCTAGTGATTGTAACATTTCTTTAAATTCTACGTTAAATATTGGGCATTGCGCATCTTCTCCTAATATTATTGATGTTATGCATTCTCCCTTGATAGTTTTGATATCCTCTTCTTGGCAGTAGTTTACTAATTCGATTACTCTACATGGTTTTGTCAGATACATATATTCTTCTTTGTTTAATATGATAAGGATACAATTTCAATTGAAAATGTTTGATTGATAGAAATTTGTTTTATCTTATAGAGGTTAAATTTTTTGGGATGGAATTTAGGGATTGAAATGGAGAGTATGATATTTGTATTATTATAATACGCTTGAACATCTAACAAATCATAAATATCTTCTTCGGATTTAATATTTATATCGTTTTGTAAAAATAAATTGTATATGTATTCCAATTCGTTTTTGCTTAGAACTTTTTTCGAAATTATTCCTAATTTAGTGAAAGTAATTATATTGTCAATTATGTCAATTTGTTCCTTTACTAATTCTACGTTGTATTCTATTTTAAGTAAATATTCTTCAAGTTGTTGATATCTAAAAAATGTAACTACTTTCGTTCCGAATATTTTAAATTTGTCTTCTAATATTATGGTCTGGTTGTTTACATATTCTTGGACTTCTTCAAACATTTTCATCATCATATCGTTTATTGCAATTTGTTGATTATTAACGTTGGATATTGTGTTTTGATTAGTCTGTAATATTTCTATAGCTTTACTAATTTCAATATAGTCGTTGTTATCCATATTTCCTGATATTGATTTTATTATGGTTCCCAGACCGTCTATTAGACCTCGTTTATTACGTTTCGATGTTAGTTGGACGTATGGGTAAATATGGGAAAAGGAATCTTTAAGTCTGGAAATCCTTTCTTTGATAATTTTCGTTCGTTCTCCGAAAAGAGAGGTTTCTTTGTTTTCAGTTACAATTTTGTTCATGTCAAGAAGATTAAGTTCTATCGCTTTTATATTGTCGTTGTATTTTTCGAGTTCGATCACATGCAACAATCTAAATGAGCCTGTGATAATGTTTGCTTCGCCTGTTTTAAATAGCAATAATCCCCGGTTCTCATCTAAATTATGGATTTCCATAAACTGTGAAGTTACTGGTTGGAGACACCTGAAAATTTTTCAATACTTTAATTTTCTTTTTGTGGACTTTTCTTTTGCAAGTGTCGACTGTAATTTTATTATCCTTCAGAACTTTATGTTTCTGAAATCTATGAGCCAATTTATTTCTGCGGTCGTCTTCTTCATAAATAGTGTCGTCTGGTGAGAAATTTTTTGGGTTTTGTCTATTTTCGTTTAATTTTGTTATTAGTTGTCGTTTTGCTTCCAAGTTTCTGTCATAAATTAAGTTTTTTAAGTTTTCGTAATCTTCTTTGTGTCGGCTTACATATTCCTGAATTTTTACTTTGTTTTCGTTAGGGAATGGTTTTCTATTAAAGATATGTCCGTTAATAAGTTCGAATGGTGTCATCTTTAAAGATGAGTGGATACTATTGTTATAAGTGAGTATAGCTTCATTCATGATTTCTGTTATTGGTTTTTTTTTGTTTTGGTTAAATATTATTCGTATAATTTCAGTAATCGAGGAATGTAATCTTTCCACGGGTGAATTACCCGTAGAGGATTTAGCTGAAGTTTGATGATGTGTAATTTTATACAATTCTAAGAATTGCTTAAATATTTCAGATATGAATTCAGAACCATTGTCAGAAATTATTTTTGTAGGAATACCATGGTGAGAGAAAAAGTGCTTCAAATGTTCTATGATACTAATACTGGTTTTTGCTATTAAATTATAAGCTGCTGAAAATTTTGAAAATTTGTCGATAATTGTTAAGAAATTGTGTCCGTGGATACTATAAATGTCTATGTGTACTATTTCAAGAGGTTTAGACGGAGTTTCCGTAATTTCAAATTTTAATTTTGGTCTATTATATTTTAAAGTTTGACAAATTTTGCACTTATTAATATAGTCGTTAATGGATATTTTCATATTGGGAAAGTAGTATTGTCGTTTTAATTTTTCATATGTTTCTACGACTCCTCTATGATTAGATACCCTATGGTATTCTCTAATTACTTCTTGTTGCCTGATTGGATTTTCTATATCCTCTAATAATTGTTTACTTCGTACAATTTTTATTTTCTTGAACAAATTTTTATTATAAACTTTGGATATGAAATTGAATATTTCTTCAGCACACAGAATGCAATTAACTTGGGATTGATTGATATATTCCTTTAAAATTTCCATACAAGTTTTCTCATTAAGTTCTTTAATTTTTATTAAGTATCTGCGTTTGGTTTTGTGTATAATTTTGAAAATCGTGTCTATGCTATTCTTTATATTCTTATCAAGCTCAATAATGATTTGATTATTAAACTCGTTAAGATTACTCTCTATGGTTGGAATTATTCCTATTAATTTCACTCTAAACTTTTCATTTAAACCAGATCCTTGAGATGGTGAAGTATCTTGTTTAAAATTTCTCAATGGGAGATTATCCTCGCTATCAAATAATGATGATGTTGTTTTACTAGAAAGTACGTTTAAGTTAACGAGCGTTTCTTGATTGTTTTTATTAATCGTTTTATTGAATTCTTCAATTTCTAAACGGCTTAATGCGTCGGCATTTGTATTATGCTTGCCTTTTTTATATTGGATTTCATAGTGAAATTCCTCTAATTTAAGTCTCCAACGGACCAGTTTACTGTTAGGTTCTTTTAGGTTAAACAGCCATATCAATGGCCTATGATCTGTAACGATCATAAATTTTCTACCGTACAGGTAGAGCCTAAAATATTTACAGGCCCAAACAATTGATAATAATTCTTTTTCAATTGTTGAATAATTTTTCTCAGTTTCATTGAGAGTTCGGCTTGCAAAACATATTGGTTTGTCATTACCAATAGTGCCTTGTGATAGTACAGCGCCTAAGGCTACATTTGAGGCATCTGTAGTGAGGACGAAAGGTTTGTTGAAGTTAGGATATTGCAGAATTGGGTCGTTAGTCAGTAAATTTTTGCAAAGTTCAAAACATTCAATATATTTGTTATCTAAAATTATTTTTCTATCCTTTTTCAAACACTCGGTGAATGGTTTTGTAATACCTGCAAAATTGTTTATAAATTTTCTATAGTATCCTAAGATACCTAAGAATGATTTAATTTGTTTGGGGGTCTTGGGAATTGAAAAGTTTTTGATTGCTTGAATTTTGTCAGGATTTGGTTTAATACCAGCTGGTGTTACCAAATGCCCTAAAAATTTGATTTCCGTTTTAAAGAACTCACTTTTATCAATTTGAATTTTGAAGTTTGATTCTCGTAATTTTGAGAGTACTTTCTTTAGGCTTTCAGCATGCTCTTGGAGACTTGTGCTGAATATTACAATGTCATCCATGTATACTAGACATATTTTTCCAATATATTCTCTCAAAACATTACCCATAACACGTTGGAAAGTGCTTGGAGCGTTTCTTAGTCCGAACGGCATTCTGACGAATTCATAATGTCCGTTTTCTACTGAGAAAGCAGTTTTGTAAATGTCTTTTGGATTAATTTCGATCTGATGAAAACCAGAAGCGAGATCTAATACTGAGAAATACATGCTTTTTCCCAATTTATCTAAGATTTCCGTTATATTTGGTATGGGATAACGGTCTTCAATTGTTACTTCGTTTAATTTACGATAGTCAATTACCATTCGCTATTTCTGTTTGCCAGAGTTGTCTAATTTCTTTGGCACAATCCAAACTGGACTACACCATGGACTATGGCTAGGTCTAATTATTTTTTGATTCAGTAAGTTTTTAATTTGAGTTTGTACTTCATTTTTATGGATATATGGATAGCGGTAAGTTTTTGTGAAAATAGGTTTACTATTGGTTAATTCAATGTTATGTTTAACATTATTTGTGAAAGTCAATTGATCGTTTTCCTTGTAAAATCCATCTTCGAAATCTCTACAAATTATCATTACGATTTTTCGTTCTTCCGAATTCATGTGATCAGTATTGATCAAATCGTAAATATTTGTTAAACCTTGTATAGGTTCGTAAAAATTATTTACTGAGTAATTATTTACTTCCAAATAATTACTTAAAGGTTATACCTTCAATGGGTGTGTAATATTAAAATATTGCATTTGGTCTGAGTTATTTATAATTTCTACTTTACTTTGACCATTAATACATTTATAGATGCCAGAACTTATTCTTAAATCATTATTTAAAATTGTTTCTAGAACGAAAATGTCTCCATTATTTGTGGTTACAGGGAATGATACAAATGTTTTCTCAAAAGGTTGTAAAGTTATCGTATTATTTTTTAAATTTTCTTGAAAATGAATTGGGATTCGAAAATGTTCCCCTTCTAATGTTGAGTCTGGAAAGTTTATACTGGATTGAAGTTTTTGAAGTGTGTAGTCTTATGATTAATAATATTAACGTCGTTATCGTTAATTTTTATCCAATTGATTAATGTTGATAATATATTTATTATTTTTGAATAGTATGTTTCGACATTATCATAATTCTGTGTAATATTGTGAAGGTCTCGAATTAAAGAAACTTCACTTCGTTTGTCTGAATAGTGAAGTATTAGGTTGTCCTTTATATACTTCCATTCAAGTTTAGTGTTCATAGTATTCAATACATTATTAGCGTTGTCTGTAATTTTATTACGAATTGTACGTAATATAACAGATGCCATAGGCGTCTGATCTACATCTTTGCATAAGTTTAATACCTCCTCACAATTTTCGATAAAAGAATGTAGTAAAGTTCTGTCACTACCGTCGAAGGTTGGGATCTCTTTTACTATATCTGGGACTTTAAGCCTTTTTATCAAAGAATCATATTTTTCCTGAATTTCTTGATCCATTTTAAACTTTATATTCGTATCTACTTTATTTAATTCTAAATTAGCTAGCCTTGCTGTTAGTCTTTCTAATTCTTCAATTGATTTTAATCTAATAATTTCCCGATTTGGATTTATTTTTTCTTTCTTGTTGTACATATACAATATAAGTTATAATTGTTTAGTCTATATATCCATATTCGCTGGATATTAGATTGAATTATTATTTTGAACGTAACCGGGTTGACCGGGAGAATTTGTTAGTTGATCACACAAAAAAAAAAATAATTTAATATCGGTTTGGGAATTTCACCTTATCAAAATTACAAAGATATGTATAATGAAAATGACTTACCAGTAGATCACCGATATTAATAGTTGGAGCTGCATACCCTTGTCGATTATTGCACCGAAAATAAACGTCGTTGCCCACGTAGATTTTCCACTTTTATAACACTTTTTGTTCTTGATTGGTAGATTCTTTTTATTCCGATATTCACTCGGAACCGTATTTAGTTACGCGAACTTCTACACTTAACACAAGAAAAGTTTATATTTCGGTTAGCACAATAACACAATGATTTTTTTTTTTGTTGGTATGTACACCCGATTTTCCTTTTGAAAATCCTTTACAAACTGCGCCAAATATGTGTTTGAAAATAAAACTATTATATTTTTATTTTAAACTTTTATATAAATGTATTTTATTAACAATATTTTTTTTGTATTCTAAAACTTTTATATAATTTTATTATTTTATTAAAATTATTTAGTTGTGGCTTGATCAACTACTTTAACAAATCTAATTTTATTTCATCTTCTTAACATTACTTTTAGTTCGAATCATATATTACATTATGTCGAATCATCAATATGTGTTCTTTTATTTAAGTGCGATGCACTTTACATTATTTTAGAATCACATTACATTTTGTTTTGACTAATAAGAATATAAGATCGAATTATATTTTGCAACTACATTGTATGATGATATTATACGATGGTTGCAGTGCTACATTGTATGATGATATTATACGATGGTTGCAATGATGATATTTTATAACTGCATTGTATGATGCTATTATACGATGGTTACAGTAATGAAGTGGAACGTAACTCACGCACCCACCCATTCACCTACTCAAACAATTATAGTATACTTGCGGCCCTATTCTGGCGTTCCCAGAGAATTGGGAATTGGGAAAATATTTTGCTGTAATTAAAAATTGCACTAATTCTCAAATATTTATTTTCCGTTCCCAAATGTATATTCTGGTAGACTGGGAATAATTTTTCGGGAAAATTGTTTTATTTTATTTTTATAAATTAAAACACATATTGCGACCTTATTACAAGTTTAATTTATTTTTAAATATAAATATATTTAATTTATTTGTTAGAAAAAATAATGTTTAAAAATTCGAAAATGTAAGAAAAATCCCCAAAAAATAATGGGAAAAAATTAACGTCAAAACTGTTATAAAATGGAATTATTTTTTCCCAATAAAAAAAATACCCAAACGCCAGAATACACTTTGGGGAATTAAAAATTCCCAACTGATAGAAATACGTCACAAATTCCCCATTCGCTATTCCCGGGGAAAACCAGAATAGGGCCAGTGCACACTGAAACCTCCATGTCAACCTGTACATTGATATGGGGGGGGTTTGGGTCGGCGCTGCCCCAAAGTGTCTTAGTTGTGTTTATTAACATCACCGGTCGCAATCGATGACGAAAATTCACTATTAATTATTTTGTTAATTATTTTTTAAGTTTTTAACTTCACTGTTAATTATTTTATGTTTATTGACATTTTTATTGGTTGACTATTTCACTTTTATTGTTAATTTTATTTTAAATTCATCCATTAACTTAAATTTTAACTTGTTAAGCTCAACAACTCTTAAAATATTTTTTGATTACGTATTACTAATTATGTTTGCACATAATGAGTTTGCACCGACAATGATTACTGATTATGACTATATCTTACAAGTGAAATGTTCGTCTTATATACTAAAACGTAGAAGGAATGAAAAAGTTATTGCAATGTTGCATTTTCATATTTTCAATGTAATTGTGTTTATTTTCGATTTTTCCGGAATATTATACAACATTCCTCCCCCTTTGAGAGAAGTAAAATCTTTATGGAATATTTCTTTATGGAATATGGTTAATAGTATACGTATTGGAACATGCTACATTTAAATGTTCTTATGGATTGCTTGGATATCTTCTAATATTTTAGTTTTATTCTAAACATGCAACTAAAATTTCACATTTTGTGATTGTTAAAGGACAAGATTTATTATTTTAATTTGAATTATATGAAAGAATATTTTGTATATGATATTCAAAATTTTGTGATTAATAGTTTTACTTTACTTTTCTAAAATCAACAAAAACACAAACAAACAAAAATTTGTTAAACTACACTGGGTAAAAAATGTCACAAACAACAAATTATCAAAACACAACAAATGTTTTAGATACTGAAATATACAAATACAAGTAACCCTCCAAGAACACGGTATTTGAAGAACACGCTTTCGAATAACACAGATACCCATTTTTTTAAATTACATACGGTTTCAAAAAACACGATTTACGATATTGCCTTTTATTTTGATTTTTTGTATATCTTTTCTCTGTTGTATTCTCGAACAACACGGTTTTAACGAACACGGAACGAATTAATCGTATTCTTGGAGGGTTTCCTGTATAAACAAAATTTACTAATAAGGCTGCGTACCAATCCAAGAATAAATCCTTTACTACGGTAAAAATCGATTTTAGTACAGATTTTCCGATCAGTTTACCATAGAGTTTTTGAAAAATAAATGAATTTACCGAAAAATTTACTAAAAATTGGCTTTTCCCGACTATTGGCCCGCAGCCTAAGTATAAAATACTAGATGTCAAATAACAAAAAGTATATTATACACAATTGTTTTCTAACTAATAACTAATTACTGTAGATGTGTGTGAAAACAAAAATTTCGAAAAATTAGGTATTCCACTGAAAAAATATTGGCCAGCTCACAGAGTTATTCCGCGGATGTGACTTATATCGCCAGTTAGCTTAGGAATTGCCCCATCGAACGACACTACCAACATATGGATGCGATGATCAAAAAGGATCATCCGGGGAAAACCAGAGGGAAATCCGGCTTGATAGGTAGTCCGTTCGACCATCATTTCCAAAATTGTTGAAGCATCCTTTGCAATGATTTCCACCACTGTTCTAAAGTTACATTTTTATGGAGCACTTTTGGTTCTGGAATGTCGAGTAGTAAATCGCCTATTACGAAGTACCCTGCTGTTCAGACTACTTCAAACGGATCCGATATAGTTATCAGTGGGTGAGAATTGCGTCATGCCTCGATATGGAAAATTACTATTGAAAGTTGTTCGTATGTTAGTGTGCTTTGCCCGATTATTCGCCTCATGTGATACTTCATTGATTTTTTTAAGTTGTAGGGTAACTTTTTTTTAAAAATCACGTTTTCCCTGTCAAGCTTCCCTTGTTTCGGTTACCTCCGTGCTTCCCCCTTTCCCCGGATTTCATGGATTCCCCCGAATTTCCCACGGAGTTTACCAGATTGCCCCCGGATTTTCCCCGTATTTTCTGGATTTTCGACTTATTTCCCTCCGATTTCCCAGGGTTTCTCCGATTATCTCCCCCAGATTTCCCCGGATTTCCCGGATTACTCCCGGATTTCCCTCGGGTTTTCCTTGGATTTCCCGAAAGTTTTCTCCGGATTTTCCCTGGGTTTCTGATCATCGCATCCATATGTTGGTAGTGTCGTTCGATGCGGAAACTAGTAAGCTAACTGGCCATATAGGTCACATCCGCGGAATAACTCTGTGAGCTGGCTTCACATTCGTAAATTTAAAAATAAAAATTGTTATCAGGCACATTGCATTACTACCAATAGTAAACTAATATCACGTTATTTCACACCGGGATTCAATAGATGGCATAAAACATGATACACTGAAACTTTATTCTAATTCTCTAATTTAATTTGAGTTTTATCGATTATCTATTTCCGACCCGTGATGAATAATTAACAATTTAGTTCGCAGTTTAGGGCTAAATATTAGACTTCGGTGAGTTTTATGGACAGAGTAAAGACTATAAATCAGTAGTACAAACTAACGCTAATTTACTTTAATCAGTAATTTAATTTGATAGCTCCGTTAACCTGAGTTAAAATTATGAAGTTCATTCAAACCTGTTGATGTAATTACAAGTAGTTGTCGACGTGTCTACGAGTAATAGACCTCATTGGCGAGTAATCCACGTTATCTACGTTATCTATGACTTCTCAACGTATAATCAATTAAGTAGATGATGCGTAAGGCTCATCTCTGATAGCGAGATAAGAAACAAATTCTACAATGATTTCCAAATTTTTAATTGGAAAACCAAATTCACCAAATAAGGAAGGAAAACTGAATTTAAAGAGGGAGAATTGAATGAGTTGAACCCGCCCTAACAAAAACTTGTCTTATTTTCGCACATAGCAACGTATTCATTATACATGCCATGGGCTGACCCATCTTCCATGTCCAATAATATAGGCTATGCAATGCGCAGATGGTAACTTAATAAAATTGGTCCTATAGCCTAGCTGTACGTCTTCGATTTGGCAGTAATTGCGTAAAGTAGGATAAGAAAATGAACCGCGAAAGAGCAAGGAGTGCTTCAGCCCCAGAACAGATTGCAGGGATGAAAAAAAACTTATTGTCGAAATTATCATTTTTAATTTTAAGAAGTAGCCTAAACATCTTAATTCATCGAACAATACTATTCGAGCTATCTATAAATGGATAGTTCATGAAAACGACGGTCTGAGTGAAACCTACAAGATGCACCAGTTAAAAAACACTGTAAAGTAATGTGTGTGGGCAGACTCATAAGTCATATTAAAACCATAGGTGAAAAATATAATGGCGCAAGGAAACTGAAATTAATACCAAAGTAAGATAAATCATCGTAACGGTATCATATGGAATTACATAATTATTCCAAATTTCCTGAAAAAACTATATAGACAATGAAACATCATGACTGTTTAAAATCAATTGCAGAATTCCTCAGAATCCATGAACGCCCCTTCGCCGAGATAACGAAATTAAAAGACAGCGTCCGTAATGCTGGCCATCACCCGCAAAAGTCATTGACGAACAAAAATTAATGATTTAAAACATTGCACAAAATTTCAACAAATGAATCACTTTAGAGCAATTTAAATTTTTTGGTCTACGCCAGCTTTGCAACATGTGCTTCAAGGACAAACACTATTATTGTCCATATTCGAAACGATGTTTAGTGTACCATAACATTAGTCAACATCGTAATGCTATAGATTCTTAAAATACAATTACAAAACTCAATTCCTCTTAAAGAAAATTACACAAATCCTATTTATTATTATTGTTAATTGAATTTTAACCGCATATTATGTCAGAAGATATTATTGGTAATTGACTCACAGAACCTTCGCATTAATTGCGTGTATATAGCAAATAGGTACGCGTATGGTTCAACAAGATCATCGACATTATTAAAACTGTTTAAAAGTTTTTAAAGTGTATGTATGATTAGTTCACTCGCCCAAAAAGCCAAAAACAAAACAAGAACTAAAACGACCACCCATCAAATTCAAAGTATCTTTTGAGATTTGAATTAGGAAAACAAAGACCATATACGAGTCGAGTATGCATAAGAAAAATCTGTATTCATATATACAACCAAAAGATAAAAATTCAATCGAAAATGTATAATACGAGTATAATGAAATCAATATTATTAATAATAATATAATTTTAATTCTAACAAATAAAAATGTCCAATTATAGTGAGATTTTTTTTATTGCTATATCTTCGTACCATGGGCTATATGGAATAGCGCGCCGTATCTGTGTATATAGATTCAATAAAACAAAGACAACAAAAATTCTGTTAGACAAATTCTTGGGTTTTATTCGAATAATTAATCTGGGGATTTGATACTTTGTTCGTCGATTTCCCAAATTGCATAATTTGTTTAGTGTGCTTTTGTCTTATTCTCACCATTTATTATATGTGTATAGTGTCTTACCTCTCTAAAATATATGCTTTGTAGTTTTATATACGTAGAATTTGTTTTATAGATAACCGATAATTAATCATCTTGGACCATCTACGAAAATAGATAAAACAATAATTTATTTATAGTTTTGTATTATATGCGTGACATGTGAGTAATGTCGTCTACTCGATGTGTTCATATAAATAAACGAAAGGAATAAAAGAGACATGACCACAAAATGACATTCCGCAGCATAGACACCAAACAAAAAAAAAACAAAAAATTCGAAAATAATTCTGGGGTGTTAAGTAACACTTCGCAAGCCGATAACATTTACATTTTTATTTTATTTAGTCACCTATGTAAATTTATAGTGAAATTAGGATTGAGGCGTGTAAATTTGCCACCATTTCCATTAATCATTTTGCATCCAGAATTAGAAATTATGATAATAGAAACGTTAAATCTCTAGTATCATATACAGTTTAACCCATGTGTGTGGTCATATTGATATATACGATTAAATTGAATACAATTTATGCGCAAACGCGGACCACCTAAATTTTATGATACGTGTTGAATATTAATTGAATAATTTGAATAGGAAACACAGATTTGAGATTAACATATTTAGCGTTTTGCTGATTGAATTTGTCTAATTTTTATTGCAATTTGTGGTTGATCTAAAATTTTTCAGTAAATAAATCTATACTCGTATTTCAGTCTGACCCTGACACCTATCAAACTTATATCGTATCAAATCTTAAGCAAACCGTCTAAAATTATTTTATTATAATAGGAAGTTGCTACCTTTCACTTAGTACAAAAACAAATTACTAGATCTAAGACAGTTTGCGTTTAAGAATAATAGCCAATGGGAAGTTACGAACCTTGCCAAATTTTTAGACATGTCCAATTAGTTTGAACAAAAATTGTTCCGAGTGTGCATTGTAATATTTTTATAGGCAAAAGTTTTAATGCTTGGACAAAATGTAATTTATAGTGTGCCAATTAGTGCCAAGAATGAGTGAGCTCACATATTATTTCAGCCTGCCCATCTCAAAAGTCGAACAATATTACATATAACTTAATGAAAACCGATGATGCCGATTTATGGAATGTGAAGCCTTGATTCCAAAAATAAAATTCGCAACATTCCAAATGCCATTAGCAAAGAAAAGAAATTGACCGACAGAAACATCCAACCGTTTCAAGACCACACTACATTAAAATTATGAGATTATACGGAAAATGAAAAGGAATCTAAGGAAGTTGAAAATTAAATCACAGACTCTCTATTAGCAATATTAGAACTGGGGCAAGAAGACGTACGAACAGATGGGAATTGCACGGTTTGCTGCTACGAAAACAAATATAAAGTGAAGAACGCTCCGGCTACATTCGTTCACCTAGAACGACGGTAGGATCTCGTGCTACTTTACCTTTCATTATTGAATTGCTTTCATCATGAATTATTGATGGTATGTTTCGCTGGAAAGGAATTCGTACCTAATAACGGCCGTCAGTATCTCGATACTAATTGTGCTGAAAATGTCATTCACACAGGTTTTTTTCAATATCTATGAACTATAACCATTGATTGGATGCTTGATTCCCTTTTAGAACTTGGTTCATCAAAATATTTGGGTATTTATATCGGCACCCAACAATATGTCCTTTTTTTGTAAATTGGATCATCCCGCAATAGATCATTTAAATTATTATTTAAATATTTGACTGTCGAAATGTTGTTCACGCAATGGCTTAGTTATTATTCGGCAATATTAAGAAGATCTCCTACATGGAAAAAGGGAGATTTGGTGGCAGTTGTGATCCCGCTATCATTTAAGATACTAAAGCTGCAAATATGTTTTCTACTGGCCAGTATAGCAGTTGCATACCCTTTGGCCTACTCAAATTTTAAATTATCTGCAATTTTTGATGTGGAGCATCGTGCGTCGAAGGTGATTATTCGAATGCTACGGTGTGTCGTATACACTTTACACACTACGCACATAAAATGGAAATTTTTCACGCTTGTATAATCAATACACTTGATTTAATTTCGTCTCGGTCTCTACTTAATAATACACCATCACTTGGGTGTACCCGAACAATATTTTTTTGTTTTAATGAATTTTATTATAATATTTTAAGTTGTCTGACCCGATCATCTCGGTTGTCGGAGGTCTAATCATCATTTTCTTTTTCTCCTCATCTTTATATCTGTGAAAAAAAATTGATCAATAACTCTCCACTATGCGTAACAGTTGGACAAGTATCTCTGCCATCTGTTACCGAATAGCCTAACCAAATAAGTCGTATGCCACTATGAAAGTGTAAAGGTGGTATTCCACTATGCAATGGAACCCGTAATAGGGGAACAAAATATGCAGACAAACAAATACATACATAACGTACCAATTGTTACAAGTTTTATGAACGCAATTCGGATTTAAATTAATAGTTCCCAGGAACCTAAAATGTTGTCATCGATCTTTTCTGACTTTGATACAACATATGATGACCTCTTAACACAAAAGAAATTCCAAGACCAACCGTATCATGTTGACATGGCAAGCCGTACGTTGCGATTGGCGCTATATAGCTACTTGGGGTGGCCCATTTTATGTCAAATATATCTATATCTCTTCTGATTTCGTTACAGCATAAAAGCAAGTAGTTTGTAAATACACTTATACTGATCAGTTTTATAAAATAACTAGCTGACCCGGCGAACTTCGTACCGCCTCAAAATCAATAAATGTTTTTTAAAGTTATTAGCTTAATAAAATTGAATTTTTTATTAAGATTAAATAAATTAAATGAATACTCCAAATTAATTAAATTCAATGAAATTACAAAAATCAAAATGAAATATATTTTAATTACATTGAAATGAATGTAATTCACGTGGCAGCAAGGCTTTCGTTTTATTGAATTGAATAGAAATGGTTCGCGTAGCATTATTGCACTACTTTCTTTTAAACTATTTGCTGGGTGAGTTGCAATGGAGTCGAGTCCCTTCATTGTAGAACCTTGTGATATACGACATTTTTTGTTTTATTGTTAGGTGCGAGAACGAACAAAGCGGATGGTTTACCGACACGTGAACATGCTACGTACAATTGGCCGTGAGAGAAACATTCATTTTCTAGATTCAGGCCACAAACACTCAAGGATTGGCCTTGTGATTTGTTGATCGTCATGGCGAATGCAAGACGAATCGGAAATTGAATTCGTTTAAACTCGAATGGCATATCGGTTGGGATCATCGGAATTCTCGGAATGAGAACTTCCTCACCTTTGAACTTCCCTTGAAGTATCATCGCGTGAATTACATTGCCCATGAGTTTTCTCACCACCAAACGCGTTCCGTTACATAGTTTTGGTTGATTCAGGTTTCGTAGCATGATGATTATCGAGCCAACTTTTAGTTGTAAATTGTGCGGTGGCAAGCCAGGTAGATCCAATGAGTTTAAAAATTCAGTTGGATGGTTGGTTGCTTCGTCTTCGTTTGTCACACAGTCAATAGATTTGAAGGAATGAAGTGGACCGACGATTAGATTTTGAATTGTAAAATTTAAGTGATCCACATCTTTGTTCTTTGCCGCAAGAATTACTCGTTCACTCACCCAATTGTGATTTTTGTGGTTAGTAATGATGTTCGGGAACATTTTGTTGATGAGCTCGTCCTTCGTTGAGACAAAAATGCAAAAGTTCTGAGGAAACGAAATCAATCCGTTCGATTTGTCGACCGGAACACGGCCATTACCGATAGTCAGCAATTGCTTGGAGAATTCTTCGGCAGATGGATCGTTTAACAATGCAACTCGCATGTTTGTCGTCAGCTGAAGTTTCTTCACATAACACCACAGAGTCGATGATTTGAGGCAAGCGTTTATTTCATCAGCAGCGGTCGATCTTGGAATAACTGGTATTGTTTGACGGAAATCGCCAGAAAGTAGAATCATTGCGCCTCCAAAACATCTTGAGTCATTGCGTAGATCTTTCATAGTTCTATCGAGTGCTTCCAATGCGCGTTTGTGCGCCATTGTACATTCATCCCAGATGATGATTTTACTTGCTACCAAAACTTTCGCCATTGCTGAGTGTTTTGCAATGTTGCATGTCGGGTTTTCAGCCGATTGAAGGTTTAACGGTAATTTCAACGCTGAATGAGCTGTTCGGCATCCTTCTAGCAATGTGGCCGCTATCCCAGAAGAAGCAACTGCTACAGCAATATCGGATCTCGCACGAACAGTGGCCAAAATCAATGACATGAGGAATGTCTTCCCAGTTCCACCGGGCGCATCGAGGAAAAATAATCCACCATTTCCATCATGAATTGCCTTCATTAACGTATCGTACACTCCTTTCTGTTGGAGGTTCAACAGTGGTACATTGGTTCGAACTGATTGGTTCAATGCATCTCGATCATATTCATGTTCACGTTCCAATTCTCGATTGAAAGCGTCGTTCATTCCACGACATGGCGTTGGCATTCCTAATTTGACTAACAAACTGCCGCACATCCGAAAACACATGTCTTCGATCAAAAGCAAAGCCTGGTTATGTATCTCCTCATTCACCTCGAGATCGGGATTTCCGAAACTGACACGAATTCGATGTAGAATGTCTTCTGACATGTCATTCTTGTACTTGCTCCATAGTTCACGTGGATTTGATGGGAAGCATGTCGAAATAATGATAGCAAATAATGTGCGTATCTGGTTTGGAGTTGCAGAAATAATTGATTCAGCGATTGTCATGTCCCAATGAGTATCGTTTTCAAGCAAGTTGAGCTGTTGACATGCAGCACGAAATGTTGGGCACACTACACCATTGACAGTTCGAAGTGATTCAAATGATGTCGGCCCACGAATATTCACCAGCAACAACCGCAAGTAGAAGCATTCGTCATTCTTCGGATGAACTGTGTAAATGCGACCAAGAGCATCAGTAGAACGCACATTTGGATGATCAGGAACCTCATCGCCTTGCTTCCGACGTTGAAATTTTTTTGATGAGGCGTTCCAAGTGTAATAACGTGGCATCTCAGAGTAGAGCAATGTTCGTGCAAACGGATCACTTTGACAAATCGAAAAGAAACTGGTCAATGTTGTTGCTGGAGGTGTCTCAGCACGTTGAGCAACATTCGATGAGTTGATATAAACTCGTTGACCATTCTCCAGATGCACCGCCAAATGTACAACAGTGGGATGACGTTCATGAATAGGGAATGAGAATATACGCCAAATCGCCTCATTGCAGCTCACATATCGACCAACTTGATAATGCGTGATTTCATCGTTTGTATTGGGATTTTGAACACCAAAAACTGCCATATCGCTACCTTTCGTGACATATTTACAAATGTATTTTATGGACTTCACTGAATTGCAGTACTCCACGTTGCAATGCGCCTTGAATGTTTTGGAAAGAAGTGGCGAATATGGAACAATCCAAGTGTTGTCGACCACGAACTCATTTCCACTCACTATCGTTGTGATAGTTCTACCGTTATCATCGGCTGATCGACGCCGGTACAGTGGATAACCATCATTGCCAGTGATAGTCTCTGCGGTTAAATTTCGTGGATAACGCTTGGAACACTTGTTGTCGACCATGCACGGTGATTGGGGATTGATGGAGCCACACGGACCGTGAACCATGTTCGTAATTACAACATCATGTAGGTCTGGATCGGTTTCGGGATCAGGAATCTCGGCACATATGATGTCATCTATTTGGTCTGGTCGAATTTTTTCGGCTAACCAAATAAGAATGTGAGCATGCGGCAAGCCTCGTTTCTGCCATTCAATTGAATACATCCAACATCGAGTATCCCCAAAGACGCAATGCCTAACAATGTAGTTCATCAGCGACCGGATTTTTTGTTTGAAGACACGTGCGATGATGTCGTGCCGATCACTTGTTATTTGCCCGGGTAGCAACAGTTGAACAATCTCTATCCATTTCGGATTGCAAGTAAAAGTGATGAATAAATCTGGACAACCGTAATGACGAACATATGTCATTGCATCTTGCGCATATTCATGCATATGACGCGGGCTGCCAATGTACGTCGCCGGTAGAATAGTCAATCGACCAACATTAGCTGCATCTCCTTCGGTGCTGATTGCATCGCGTAAATGGATATATTCCTCCGAACGCAGTTTAGCTTGGTTCAACCGAATGAAAATGAGGCGCTCTGTTTCGATTTTGACGTACATGTCGACGATATATTGCTGAAGCAAACGACGAAATCGCAGCAAATAGTTGTCAGCATTTTGACGAATCATCAAACGATATGCATAATAATTCATCGAGCTAACCTTCTTGTTAGTTTCCTCACCTGAAATGAAATCAGTAAAATTAGTGTCATAATCTAAATTATGATATCAGTACTCACCGCTCAATGGATTTATCATGTTGATATTGAAGTGATATCCATCGTCTCCTTGCCAAAACATCAGCGGGTATTGCAATGTATCGTATGAACGGTGTGTTTCATTTATTCGTTGCAGTTGTCCAGTGTCGCGACGTGTAAGCACAATATCGCGCAACAATCACAATTGCGACTTCATCTATTGTTGGAGCATTAAATTGGCGTTCGTGTGTTCCAGCGGGTCGTTTATCTGCTCTGATCACGACTTTGCAGTCGTCACTTGGCATGCGATCCAACGCAGATTTAAACAATCGAACCAATGCATGATGTTCATGGAGTAGTTGCTGCAAATCTTTCAGAACTATCCTTTTCATTGCTGTATTGATCGTTTGGCGCCGATCAAGTTGATCCTCCATATTGCCCATAAAGTATATTTGGATGAATTTATGCTGTCCATCTTCAATCGGTTGCAATGACCCAATTCGGTGGTGAATTTGGCCTTGAATCTGTAAAGTCGAAGACGAAGTCAGAATTATAGATTTTTGATCACCAAAAGAAAATGAATGTTTACTCTCTCGAGCAGAAATGACCTTAAATGTTGGATTGAATCCGCGTTCTTCGATAATGTCTGCTCCAAATGAAGTCATTTGGAAACATCCGTTGTATCTTTGAGTGTTGGATAGAAAATGTCGTAATTCTGGTGTCTCGCCACGAAGCAATGAACGCAACAGTTCAGGTGGTGCAGGCAATAATGGCAATCTCACCTTGCCACTGAGACAGCACAATCCAGGCGTTTCTCCAGCGAACTTCAATGCACCGCAATGGTCGCACACAAACTCCATTGGGCCAATTCGAACGAAAGGATGCGAGTTGTAGTCAATTGTGCAATCGTATTGAAACGCTATTCGATTCAAATCAACACTTGAAGGATTTCTTCTTGCGCGTCGAAAATTATCTCGTTGTTGATCTGTGCGATAAGCTCGACGATTTCTCATTGTCAACTGAGCCATTTGACGTACTGCCTCTCTTTGTGCTTGTCTTTGTGAAGCGCGAAGTCGGGCCATACTAACGCGGCGCACTTCTCGTGTGATTTCTTGTTCATCTGCAGTGGATTGATTCGCAATAGTCCGAAGTCTAATTGCATTACGGCTTCGTGGTGAAAGATTAGATCTTCTGGCTCGCGGCATTGTAAATAATACTGGAAAATTAATCACACAATCCAAAATTACATAATCAATTATCGATGTGCGCACAATCACAAATGTGATAACCTCACAAAGTGAACATCTTCGAAGGGAACTTACCGTTTAAAAATCCCGATCGAAAATAGAATTCCGCAGAATAAAAAAAAAAATTAAAAAAACCAAAAAAAAAAACTGGTGTCCGGTGTTGGGACACTCTGTACCACTAAAAAAATTACGTACTATTGTACGCAAAAAAGTACTGTTTTCTTATTGTTATTGGCATACACCACACAACCTCTTATTTCACTAAATTCCACCACTTATTTTAATATTATATGCTAAACCACAAACCACTTAACTAATATGAAATAACCAAAACCAAAAATAAATTAAATTTAATATTAAAATCGCAAAGGAAAAAAACTTTTTTTGGAGCTGTCAAAATCTACTATTCGCACTGAAATCGTAACTCGGACGAAGATTTTATCTATATAAATAGATAAGTAGATGAAATAAAAAAAAAATTGGATAAAAAATAAAATGGTAAATGTGCATGCAGCCTCCAGTCGGATTCGTATCCAGTACCTTGCAGTCCAAGCGCCGAAGCTTTAACCACTGCACCACTCGTCACATACAAACTACACCTACAAAATTCATATAAAAAAAAAGATTTTTTTATTAGATTTTTGGGGCTTCCCTTTTGAGTTTTTCCGACTTTTCTTTTTTCCTAAACCACCACTGTATTGAGACGAACAAAATAAAAAAAACAAA
The DNA here is from genome assembly GCA_947310385.1 of Nephrotoma appendiculata. Classification (NCBI taxonomy): domain Eukaryota; kingdom Metazoa; phylum Arthropoda; class Insecta; order Diptera; family Tipulidae; genus Nephrotoma; species Nephrotoma appendiculata. The sequence continues at coordinate 211,533,628 of OX371225.1, read as the reverse complement.
ATGTACTAAATATATGAGAAAATGAATTTTCTTGATAACTTTTTTTTTGGTGAATTTTTCCGATGTTTTAATAGTTATTATGCTATTCGGAACGGAGTCAAATCCAACAAAACAAAAATCATAAAAATCGGTCCAGCCGTTCTTGAGTTATAAATGGTGTAACTAACACGACTTTGTTTTATTTATATAGATGAACTTGCCAATTGAACAATTTATTCTTCTTTTGCTTGTGGTTTAGGAAATATTTAGTGCTAGTGCTCGCTGATCTTATTTTAAACTTTCAAATCATTTCTTGTATTATTCGTATATTTTTGAAGTTAAATCGAATATTAGAAACATCCCTAAATGTTTCTGGAGCTATATTGTTTCGAAGCGGGACTGTAGATGTATACTCTTTCAAAAGTCTCTAAATTGACTGTTAGTGGTCCGCAAAGAATCAGCTTGCAGCAGTTTTTGGGAGAAAATGTATGTGTCTTCTTCGACGACAATTTTGATTTTAGTAAAGATCCAAATAGTCAATTTCGGGTTACTATACCGATGACGTTCTGAATACTCTGTTGAATGTAAATGTGAATATGAGTCGTGGCCTGGACAATTATCACCCTCTTGTGTTTAAGGAGTGTGCTTTTATTCAACCGCTAACATACCTCTTCAATTTGAGTTTGGCGAGTGGAGTATTTCCTTCAATCTGAAAATCTATAGTTTCATACGCCAGTTCTTAAGAGTGAGCGGAGAACGGACATAGAAAATTACCGCCGAATTTCTATCTTATCGGCTATTCCTAAATTATTTGAATCGATGGTTTAAAAAGTCCATCTCTGTAAACCGCAGCATGGGTTATACCCAGCCGGTCAACTGTGACAAATGTTGTTTTGCTCTCAAATTTTTGGATTTCAGCATTATAAGTTGGTGATACTGTTGAAGTAACGTTTACTGATTTTAGTAAACATTTTAGTGAAGTGAATCTTGCCATATTTGACGAACCCAACTCAAAAAATTTTTTTAGATATTATTTTATGTAGAGAAGTCATCTAGGACCTCTCTTATTTATTACACTCAAAGATGATGTAAAACGGTGTTTCAAACATTGTGACTTTTTGATTTGGGCTGTTGATGTTAAAATCTTTTGCAAAATTCGAAATGATGGTGATGTTAAGTTATGAAGTTTTCTAGAAGACGTAATAGTCTTGAAAATGGCTTATTTTTAATTGGAATGATGATCGATCGAGTTGAGATGTCTTATTTTCTCGAAATTTATCATTTAAAAACTGTATTGACAGATGTATCAACAAGGCTAATTAAATATTAGGGTTTATTATCATGTAGATTTAAGAATTATACATGCAGAAAGTGTAATGTTTAAGGGCACCTTGCAAGTGTTTGTATATCTAAAAATAATTGTAGTTCCAGTGGTCCTTTATGTTGTGTGTCCGAAAATCCCGACGTGACTGACAGTAATTCAGATGATTATAATATAATCGGTATATAGTGTTAATGAGAATGAAAGCGACAAGCCGATCGTGATTAAGTTGCTAATTTATGGCGTAATTGTTGATTTTCAAATGGACACGGGCGCGGCGATTTCGGGATAGCCTTTCGAAATCATATCAAGGTTATTCAATAGTATCAATAAAGACGGTAGCGTAGTCAGAGGATATGATGGAAACATTTAAACTGTTAAAGGAGCTGTTTACCCTTTTATTGAATTTAATAATATAGGAAAGCGTTTTAAGTTATTAGTTATACACAGAAAAAAAAGATTGCTCAATTCAAGTGAAATATGTATGAGATTATGCATAATAGTTGCTTCAATATGCGCTAAGTAAAACCATTCTCAAGCTATTCTTATTTGAAGAATTAAGCGAAAATAATTTGTGCACTTTTCATATACTGAAATCATGAATTTATAACATGACATGAGAAAATGTAGTTTCTTATATTCAGTATATTATACTTATTATGATAAATTTATTATTTAAAAAATTGTGAATAATTTTTAAAACTAAACTCAGTTTGTGAATATATTTTCTATTCTCGAAAATATGTTATTCAAAATTTAAGAATAATGTGAGTTAAACCTGTTAAACTTTTTTTTAATGAAATCTCAATTTGTGATGAAATATTCCACATTCGAGAATATTATGAGTTGAAAATTGTTTAATTTTTCTAAATTAAAATCACTTTGACACTATTTTTACTACTTTCAAGAACATGATATTAAATAATATACTTTAAACAAGAATAAAGGTGGTGAAAAAGATATTTTTTATTATTACTTATACTCAAGTCAAGTATAATTTTACTATTATTTAGAATATAGAGATCAGAATTATTCTAGTTATAATACAAATATTCTCGATAATATTTTAAAATAATTTTGAATTAAGTATAATTATTCTTAAATTGAAACAAAATATTCATATATCGAGAAATATTTAGTGTATAAAATGTGTTGTTTGTGGTTAATAACTCTCATTTTGAGAATATAGGCAGGAGGGCGCAGGATTTTTTTTATGTTAAAATTCCACCAATCTTAAAATAAGAAACTAAGACAATTTTTTTAAATATTTCTTTTATTTTTTAATAAAAATAAATATAGTTATATAATGTATTTACATTCATAAGTACCTAATTTTGAACTCGTCTTTTTAAATTCAATATAAATTAATTAACTATTAATTAATTTCAATAAAATTGCATTGTAATTTATTTATTATGTAGTATAATCTGTAATAATTTTTATATATAATATATGTATATGTAGTTTACCAGTCTAAATCCATTTGCTGAAGAAAATAATCGCCATTCCTTTAAGAAGTTTGTCGTTTTATCTTGCGGAGATTCAATGCAGCTCAATTCATTTCGTCTACCTTCAAATGTAGCACACCATTTTACTTCAAGAATCGCCCATGGCTCGAAAAAACAATTTAGCCAACTTTTGTTATCTGCGTAATTTTCATCCAATGTAATGATTCGACTTTGCACGCGGTTTTTGTCTGATAATAGATAATAAATTTTTTATTATTAAATAGTTTTTATTAGCATGTAAATTAATAGTTTGTTACCTGAAGATTTTGATGAAGAACGACGCTTTCTACCGGTGAATATCCCTTTAATTCGTAGTCTACTGGAGCTATTTCTGTATTTGTTATACAAATATCCGGAAGCAAATTTGTTTTGATCATTCGGCGGTTTGAAATAAAATTCCTAGAATATTGATTAAGAGAAAAAATAAAAATAAAAAAAATAGTTTATTAAAGACTTCTAATGCTATCTCTTCGACTGAATTTTTAAATATTTGAAGACCAATTGTAGAACTTACACCGTCTTCCGACTGGAATGTGTCTGTTATTTGTTTAGTGATTTTTCGGAAATCTGCTAATTCCATACATAAATCTTTTGCCATAAACTCATGAATTATGGAGTTCACAAGGAATCGTCGGCCTTCGTCTGTTAATTTTGGAGGATTATGCGTATTGTAGATATTTGAAAGTTTCTTTCCTTGCGATGATTGCATAAATTTTTAAAAATCCTGAATATTAATGATAATGTAATGGTACATGAGGCTTCTCATAAATGCAACAATACGTTTTACAAGTCGTATCAAATTATAAAGCATCATAATACTATATAAAATGTACTGTAATATTTGTATTCAATCGAGGAATAATTGCCGTGTTTCTTGACGCCCATTGATCCGGATCAGTTCAAATTTTATATGGGAAACATGATCCAAATTTTGTTTTAGATCACAAATTATGATCTGAAATCTACCAAGCGCTTTTGTGTTCAAGCGTCAAGAAACACAGCTAATATATATATTATATATAATATAAATATATAATATCTAATATAATTTTATATTTTTAATTTTACGATGTGTGTTAGGAATATTTTGAACTTATAATCGCCCATTAATTTGAAAATATTTTGTTTCTGGGGTTGGTCAAGCTAATGACCAAAATATAAAACAGTGAATACAAAAAAGATAAATATAATAAGAATTAGACTCTAAGTTGCAAATATGAGCTGTATAATTAGTTGGAACAAACGGTTCTATTTAATTTTATTTAATACAACATCCTATAGTATCATGAATTTTATAGCATGAATTATCTGGCTTTCTGTTCAAAGTTACACTAAGGTAGGGAATGTATCCTCTGTTTGCATCTTCTTAACTCTTTTAGGAAACAATAAACTCTACACTTACAAAAGATTCGTTGCTATTCGACTCGTCGATTCCGGAAGGGATGTTAGTGTTTTGCACCCATTTCACAACATCTTCATTAGTGCCTGTGATATTAGTAACAGTATCCGTTATTTTGCCGTCTAATTCTGAGTAGTTCTGTGAAATAAAAGATAACATTGTTGTATTAAATAGACTACATCGTAATAAGCAGCATGCTATGTATCTACATTTTCTTTACGCCATTGGTTTAATTTTTCTTCAAATACTACTCGACATCCCAAAAGCTCGTCTAAATGAAAAATTTTGTCGAGATGCCTTAATTTCAGGATCGGAAAAGTTGTAACTGTTATGTTAAACCCTATTATGAAGTAATCATATATTTAGTACTTATTGAAATTAATATTGGTTATAAAACTATAATCATACTGTGTGTTCACAAACCTATATTCGACAGATAAGACGTACTTCTAAGCTTTTAAAACACATATAAGCAAATATGTTCGAAAAGTGGGAAAGAAATGTTTTCGTTAGGTAATAATGGTACAAACACATTTTGTTCATGCTGTCAAGTCAACACATAATGGGGTTTATGAACACACAGATAGTCATCCTGGTAGCGTATCTTAAAGTAACCCAAGTGTTTATTCTAGTTAAATTCTTTTATTCGTTTGTATTACTCTAAAAGGGGCGATCTCTTAGGGCGACTCATTTTTCCTCATGTCTGATTTTCTACCGGGCTCAAAGCTAAAAATATTCGTTTGTATTAGAAGACCTCATGCAAAATTTCAGTTCAATCGGATCACGTTTAGAGGGCGCTCAAATTCATGTTTTGCCAAAAATGCACTAAAACGATCGTTAGGGACGTTTTCTCCTCCCTTTCACTTCAGCTCGTTCAACTGATACCGGTTTAATATTGCACGTCATCATAACTAAAAAATAAACAATTTTATAGCCATTAAACGACCAAAAGGTCGTTTGCCGTGCATATATACAATGCGATTGATTACTATTTGTGATAGGAAAGAATTTAGTTCCCATTTTTGTTTGTTTTAATATAAAATTAATAAATATTTTTTCTTTTCTTTTCATTCTTAAAACTGATTTAATTAAAAGCAGCGAAAATAACAAAAAGAAAATATTTGTTAATTCTATATTAAAACAAACAAAAATGGGAACTAAATTTTTTCCTATCACAAATAGTAATGAATCGCATTGTATATATGCACGGCAAACGACCTTTTGTTCGTTTAATGGCTATAAAATTGTTTATTTTTTAGTTATGATGACGTGCAATATCTCATTTTTTCCGTGTTTCGTTGCTCTATAAATAGTTAAATTTAGACAAACATGATAGGTACTATTTTAAAAATTAGCTGGAACTCACGAGTTTTAATTTTTTTGACAGAAACAGTCCGAAAACTAATTTTCTACTACGCCAACCACCTTCTTTTATCATTTCATTAGATTCGGCATACTCAAAAATACTCAGAAAATATTAAACCGGTATAAGTTGAACGAGCTGAAGTAAAAGGGAGGAGAAAACGTCCCTAACGATCGTTTTAGTGCATTTTTGGCAAAACATGAATTTGAGCGACCCCTAAACGTGATCCTATTGAACTGAATTTTGCATGAGATTGTTTCTAATAGAAACGAATATTTTTAGCCCTGAGCCCGGTAGAAAATCCGCATGAGGAAAAATGGGTCGCCCTAATGTATATATTCTTGGCTACAGGAATCAAGTTAATATTCTTGGCTATAGGAATTCATTGAATTAAAGTTTGTTGGATTAACTAATAAAAGTGTTGTTAAAAATGGGCCGACTAGGCGATACACTGAACTACCATAAAGCGAATATATGAAATAAGTAGCAGTCCATCTGCTGCCATATCAGGGAATAATAACCAACAATTAAAGCTGTACCACAAAATAAACATTCAGAAAGTTACAATTATTAGAGCAAACAATTTTATGTTCAAAAAGATACTTATGGATCAGCGACCTATTTCATGTATTTGCTTTGAGATGAATGCTTTAATAATTAAACAATACTTTTTAAAATTGGCAATAAATGAGATAATTGCCAAATTTCCAAAATGGTTTGTAATGGATCAATCGACTCGAAAAGTCATTTTCGTATCCTATTGCTTCATAACTTCCATCGTCTATGTTTGGATTCATTATATCGTGAGCATTAAAATTACACTCAAATTGCGACATTGTCCTTTTAAAGAAATAATTTATTTAATTAAACCACTATTAAAATTTTATTAAAAGCTTACCTTAAGGATTTAATCTGCGGTTAGAAGACGAACAAGCGCTATAATTTACACGACTCGATTGCACTTTTATGGGTCAAAATAAATATTCACGTTTTTCCGACTATTTTTAAATGTATGTATTTAATATACGCACAACACAATTCGATGCTACACTATTAGGTACAAAGTACACTATATACACTTTAAAATTACACTTTTTAAACTCAAAATACACTGTATATTAATTTTATAATATTATTTAGAACAATATGCACGTCTTTCCTGCGAAAACTTTAACACAAACTGACTAGGCAAAAGGTTAAAACCAAAACGTTAAATAGAAATAAAAGTATAAGGATTTAACATCTTATCGTGAAAATTATTCTCGAAATAAGCAAGCAAAATTAGTATCAATCAGTTGTTATGTTCTCAATTTGAGCAAATCAATTAAAAATGACAATGAATCAGCGTCGTATTCTCATGTTAATCTCAATATACACGAATTAAGAACAATTTTACGACATAAATTGCTTAAATCAAAAATAACTATTCATGATTTATGAATTTCAATGTTCTCATTTCTTGTTAAAATTGAGCATAATTTATATGAATTGAGTATTAGTATAGTAACACCTGAATTAAACCGTTATTTTTTATTTTTTTTTTTAAATTTTTTGCAGCTGCGTGAACGTGAACCCATTAGGTTATACCACAACTATACACTATAGTTTTCTATAATATTATTTTAATTTCATTTAGCATGTCGTCTTAAAAAATCCGTTAAGTTAACACAAGCGGCAGTCGTATTCGATGATTTTGTAAATCCACATTGATGATTAGAAATAATGTTGTTTGCACTCAGGAAATGTTCTTATCTGCAATCTTATTTAAAACTGTAGAGAATGACGAAAGAATTGATATAAGTCTGAAACTGCTGATATCTAACATAATGGGGTAGATACTCGATCGGCTAGCAAGCAAGCAATTTGCTAGCCGAAATCCGGACACCTCAATAAATTATACCAAGGAAATTTAAATTTCAAAATACATTTTTTATAAAATTTTTGTTTATTTTTGCGATGTTACAGTAAAATATACGGGTTAAAAAATTAAACAGCAAATTTTTGTGTTGTTTAACTGTGCAATCGCAAAAAAATATCAGAAAGCTTATTGAAAATATAATTTAAAATTTAAATTACCTTGGTAAAATTGAGTAGTCAGGATTTAAGCTAACAAATTGCTTGTTTGCTAACCAATCTTGTATTGGGGTAGATATCTGCTAGTTATCTGCTTTATATATTGGGATCACTTTACCAATTTAGAGAACTTCAGGAAAAAGGCTTTCTTGGTTCAAAGATTCGTTTATTAGCTCAACAGGTTTGGCTACTAAGCAGTCAAGTGAAAATTTAAAGAACTTCGCAGAAATGCTATCATCTTTTGCTACATTATTGTCTAAGTTTAAGATGATAGTGACTATTTTCGTTTCGTCAATGGATCAAAATCAAGTGGTTGATTGTGTTGGCAATGTGTTACGTAAAATCAATATGTTGAATACTGAACGCAACTGATACATATAATTCATGCGACAATACTGTTGAGCTAAATGTGATTTTTTCCATCGGCGTTTCATGTCGATACAATATGTAGGTATCATAATTTTCATACAGAAGAATATTCAATTAAACAAATTTATCACACAAAATTATTAAAATTTTTAATTAATAATTAATATTGAACTAAACAGTTCAACATTTTGTGTTATATACAATAAAAAAAAAATTCTCCAACCAAATTTCGAAACAATTTGCAATAATGGTCAATCAGATGCATATAGGTTGTATTATAGTACATATACGAGTACATATGTAATTTTAATATAATGTAGAAACAAATTTTGTTCGTTTATTGATATCGTTAAGACTAAATTTGGGTGTGTTTAGAACACACAGTATATTCAGGTAGCATATCTCATGTATATAAAGCGTTTTTAAATACGTATACCATATATCTGTGGAAACAACTAAAAACCACTTATGTACGAAATGTTGAATTTTCAGTAGAGCAAAAACAAACTTTTATATCATTTTTTAAATATTATTTTAAACTAAAAGAAACGGTTAATATTATTAACCATTTCTTTTAGTTCAAAATAATATTTAAAAAATGATAACAGTTTTTTCTTTGCTCTACTGAAAATTCAACATTTCGTACATACGCGGCTTTTAGTTGTTTCCACAGATATTATAAAGAATTTTTTTTCTATTTGTTATTCACCTCTGTATTGAGACGAACAAAACAAAAACAGAATCATCCAAATCGGCTGAGCCGTTCTCCAGTTTTTGCGAGACAAACGCACGGCAACAACCACTACATCACATGTCCCATACAAGATTTCCATGCAATATTACCCCCCCCCCCCCCCCCGCCTACAACGCAAATTTCGATTTTTCGATTTTTCTGAACTTTCCGGTTTTTCCTTTGGGTTTTGCGAACTTTCGTTGATTTTCCGGTTTTTCATTTGGGATTTTGCGGATTTTCTTCGAATTTCCGATTTTTTCAATTTTCGGTTTTTCTTTGGGTTTTCCGAATTTTCTTTTTCCCTAAACCAGCGCAGTAATAAGACGAAGAAACCAAAAAAAGAATCAACCAAATCGGCCGAGCCTTTCTCGAGTTTTTTGCGAGGGAAAATTTTCCCCCGTTACAACCCTCGTTCTACAACGCAATTTTCGATTTTTGAAAATTTTTTGGTTTTTCCAGTGGGCTCTTCCGAATGTTCTTAGGGTTTCCGATTTTTTTAGATTTTCCGGTTTTTCATTTGGGTTTTTGCGGATTTTGTTCGATTAGCCGATTTTTTCGATTTTCGGTTTTTCCTTTGGATTTTTCCGATTTTATTTTTTCCTAGACCACCTTTAGTATTGAATCGAAGAAACCAAAAAAGAATGATCCAAGGGTTATCGATTTTTTTGCGAGACAAACGCACGACAATATAACCACTGCACCACATGTCCCGTATAAAATTTCCATGCAAAATCCACCCCCCCCCCTACAATACAAATTTCAATTTTTCGATTTTTCCAATTTTTCGGTTTTTCCATTGGGTTTTGCGGATTTTCTTCGATTTTCCGATTTTTTAGATTTTCCTGTTTTTCATTTGGGTTTTTGTTAATTTTCTTTTTTCTTAAACCACCCCAGTATTAAGACGAAAAAACCAAAAAAAAGATTCATCCAAATCGGCCGAGCCGTTCGCAAGTTTTTGCGAGACAAACACACGAGAATAACCACATCGACGGCAATAACCACATGTACCATACAAAATTTCTATGCAAAATTTGACCGATTTTTTTTGAATTTTCGATTTTTTATTTGGGTTTTTGCGGATTTTTATCGATTTACCGATTTTTTGATTTTCGATTATTCCGATTTTCTTTTTTCCTAGACAACCTTAGTATTGGGACAAAGAAACCAAAAAAAGAATCATCAAAATCAGCCCAGCCGTTCTCGAGTTTTTTGCGAGGCAAACGCACGACAATAACCACTGCATCAACGGCAATTACATGTCCCATACAAAATTTCCATGAAACACAAATTTCAATTTTTCACAATTTTTCGGTTGTTCCTTTGGGTTTTGCTAGGTAAACTTTAACACAAACTGACTAGGCAAAAGGTTAAAACCAAAACGTTAAATAGAAATAAAAGTATAAGGATTTAACATCTTATCGTGAAAATTATTCTCGAAATAAGCAAGCAAAATTAGTATCAATCAGTTGTTATGTTCTCAATTTGAGCAAATCAATTAAAAATGACAATGAATCAGCGTCGTATTCTCATGTTAATCTCAATATACACGAATTAAGAACAATTTTACGACATAAATTGCTTAAATCAAAAATAACTATTCATGATTTATGAATTTCAATGTTCTCATTTCTTGTTCCAATTGAGCATAATTTATATGAATTGAGTATTAGTATAGTAACACCTGAATTAAACCGTTATTATTATTATTTTTTTTTTTTATTTTTTGCAGCTGCGTGAACGTGAACCCATTAGGTTATACCACAACTATACACTATAGTTTTCTATAATATTATTTTAATTTCATTTAGCATGTCGTCTTAAAAAATCCGTTAAGTTAACACAAGCGGCAGTCGTATTCGATGATTTTGAAAATCCACATTGATGATTAGAAATAATGTTATTTGCACTCAGGAAATGTTCAAAATTCCTAAACCACCCTAGTATTGAATCGAAAAAACCAAAAAAAGATTCATCCAAATCGGCCGAGCCGTTCTCAAGTTTTTGCGAGACATACACACGAGAATAACCACTGCATCGACGACAATAACCACATATCCCATACAAAATGTTCACGCAAAACTCCCCTCCCCCTACCATGCAAAATTCGATTTTTTCAATTTTTTGGTTTTTCCAGTGGGGTTTTCCGAATTTTCTTCAATTTTCCGATTTTTTTTGAATTTCCGGTTTTTTATTTGAGTTTTTGGGGATTTTTATCGATTTACCGATTTTTTGATTTTTTGATTTTTCCGATTTTTTTTTTCCTAGACCACCTTAGTATTGAGACAAATAAACCAAAAAAAGTCATCCAAATCAGGCGAGCCGTTCTCCAGTTTTTTGTGAGGCAAACGCACGACAGTAACCACTGCATTGACTTTTCCGATTTTTTAGATTTTCCGGTTTTTCTTTTGGGTTTTTTGCGGATTTTCTTCGATTTTTCGATTTTTTTTTTCGATTTTTCGTTTGGGGTTTTCCGAATTTTGTTTTTTTCCTAGACCACCTTAGTATTGAGTCGAAGAAACCAAAAAAGAGTCATCCAAATCGGCTGAGCCGTTCTCGAGTTTTTGGAAGACTAACGCACGCTAATTGATTTTTATATATACAAGTCAAAAAGAAGATATCTTACATTAAGGCTGATTAGGACAGTTTTTGAATAGTTTAATTATTTGCTATGATTTTTCATTTCAGCGTAACTAATTTTTGCTTTATTGTGTGATTAACGTTATAATTCCCTTTTATCAAAGAGTATGAAATTTTACACAGAGTAACGAAGAAGAGGTAAAAATTTCATCAAAAATAATGCATGGGTTATGCAATTTAATTGCGTTAAAAACACATTTACACATTTTTATTTAAAGTAATTTTTGTCGTTTTCTATAAATAGTCACGAGTATGACAATATTCAATACACAAAAAATAAAAAATTGTTGCGTAAGTATATTGTATAATCGATTTAAATTGCGTAACCCATGCATTTTTTGATGAAATTTTTTCCTCTGCTTCGTTACTCTGTGTACATTTTCATACTCTTTGCTTTTATGTTCTAGTTAGTGAGTGAAGAAAACATTTTATATGATTCATCATTTAACATTTTTTGCAATTTCAAATAAAATTAATAGTTGGTAACAAAACAGCTGTATTAAACTGTTGTCAAATTGAGAATAAATGTTAAAAAATTTAGAAATAATATGTCAAGAAAATAATTATCTCCATTTGATTCTAAATTTTTTACTGAATTTGAGAGTAAATATTACACAATTTCATCAAAATGTTGATAACACAATTTAAAGCAGAAAGTTCTTCAATTAATTGAAATAGACATAATAGTAGCATAAATTATTTAAATTTCGTAACTTCTAAATTAATAAAGTTGAAAACAATAATCTTATTTTATAAAATTGTTTAATTACTCAAATTGATCTATTTCATCATAATTTTTGCACTGAATTCTATTTTCAAGTATTTTCGTATCGGATTTTTATCAATTTTGATTTTAAGGAATTGAGAATTATTTCTGCTTATTATTAGAATACGATTTCTCTCAGTGTAGAACGGGGAGGTAGTCCAATTGTGGGTAGAAATTTTTTCAGACAGTTTGCGTTTAAAAGTATTAATGTTAATAATGTTTCTTTAAGTTCTGACAGTACTAGTGATACGCTGAATGATTTAATTGGACAATATAATATTCTGTTTGACGAAAAGCTAAAAGATGTAAAAGTGCATTTGGAGTCAGAAAGGAATGCTAAGCCAGTTTTCGTGAAGGCTAAAAAGGTTCCTTAAGTATTCCTGAAAGATATCGAAGCCCAAATTAACGATTTGGGAAGACAAGGTATTATCGAGAAAGTGGATTTCACACGGTGGGGTACGCCATTAGTTCCTATTTTAAAAGCTAATGGGCAGTTACGTATTTGTGCCGATTACAAGATCACCGTTACCAAATTTTTATCTGATACAAATTTTCCACTCCCTCGAGTAAACGATTTTTTTTGCTCGAATTAATAATGGAAAGGTTTTCACAAAAATTGATTTGAGTCGAGCGTATAACCAAACCGAACTGGATGATGAGTCGAAGGATATATGCACATGGAGTACTCATTTGGGAAATTGCTCATGCTTCTATTTGGTGTTGAACCTGCTACTGGTATTTTTCAGCGAGAAATGACAAGGGATTTGTCCGGTATCGAGGGTGTAGTAAATCTTTTGGATGATATAATTTTTTCTGCACCAAATATTGAGATTCATAATCAGCCGCGACTTAAGGAAGTTTTCTTATACATTAAAACAAGCAGGATTAAGATTGAATAAAGATAAATGTATGTTTGCGAAGTCTTCATTAGAATTTCTAGGACACATTATATCAGGGGAAAAATTTTCCAAAAAAAAAAATAGGAACGAAGCGAATTTTCCAATACCCAAAACGATCTCAGACGTGTTAAGTCATTTACGGGATTATTAAATTATTTTGGAAGGTACCAAGTTTAGCAACCAAAATGAGCCCAATCTATGAGTTATTGAAGTATAGCAAAGGTATTTTTAATTAGAATCAGAATTGCCAGGAAGCATTTGATCAAATCATTTGAAGAAATGATTTCGGATAAAATGCTGGTGCATTTTAATCCAAACCTGCTTGTAATATTAACTTTGCGATGCTTTGAACGTAGGAATTTTTATATATATATATATTCATATGTATTATAGCGTATATTTTTCCAGATCGTCGGTCCGACCGGCCAATTGAGTACGCTTCCCGAACTTTATCGGATGCAGAGAAGCGATACAATACGTTGTAAAAGGAAGCGTTAGCAATTGTTTATGGAACCAGAAAATTTTTTCAATATTTAATTGGAAATCATTTCGTTTTGACTATAACGACCATAAGCCATTGTTAACCATATTTGGTCAACGCAAGGGTTTACCTCAAATGAGTATGAGTAGATTGCAGAGATGGGCGATTCATTTAAGTGCGTTTAATTATACGGTTAAGTACGTCAAATCTGAGAAAAATTGTGCGGATGCCTTGTCTTGGTGCCCGCTAAGTGAGTGTAGACGCTAAGTGACGCTACACATAACGAAAACGAAGTTGATCTAGGGTATTTATTTTTTATAGAAACAGACACAGACATCCCGATTAGCGCAGAAAGGATTAGGGAAGCGATAAACAGTAACAAAATTTGTTCAACCGTAATGCAAGCAGTCGGCAACGGTACAGTAATGCAAGCAGCCGGCAAACGGTACTGTGATTTTACAGTAAAATCTGCGGATACAGAAAATATGATTAAAGGTTGTTTACCTTGTTAATCGGTGCTGCCAAGTCCTAAGAAAGAAAACGTGATACCGTTGTCAGTCCCTCTCCGTCCTTGGGGGAGGATTCATATTGGTTTTGCTGGACCAATGAATGGTTTATGTTTTTTTTATCACGATAGACGCGTATTCAAAATGGATTGAGGTACAGTATACTAAATCGCCTACTTCTGAGTATACTATTAAAGTTTTAAAGCATCACTTTGCCAGGTTCGGTACTCCTGATCAGTTGGTGTCTGACAATGGATTGCAGTTTACGGTTGCTTTATTTAAAAAAATTACAAAAATGCAATAAAATCCGCAAGTTTGGCTAAAGATGGAGATATTGATTCGATTTTATGTCGATTTTTAACAGATTATAGGATAGCGAATCATTGTACTACTATAGAAAATCGCCAGCTTCGGTTCTGAAAAGAAGGTATTTTAGATTTGTTAGAAAGGGTATTTTAGATTTGTTAAAGCCAAGTAGTAATAACAACAAACTTTGTTATACAGATACGATCAACGATAAAAGAAATAAATTCAAAAGAAACGATAGTGTCATTATAAGACAGTATAGTAGCCCAAACAGCGATGAGTGGGTTATGGCAAAACTAACCAAAATTTTAGGGCCTCGAATGTATGAATGTGATAATAAGTTGGCCAGGCGTCACAAAGATCAAATAAGACCTTATACAAAAAGCGATTTGGAACGGCCTGGGTGAAAATGAGTTTTTGGGAAGGGAAAAGGTAGTAATAGAGAGGGATTTTGAAAATGAAACGGATTTCGGCCAATAAGTTGTAATGCAATGTTCTAATGCTGAAATAGCTGAGCCTTTAAGTGACATAGCGAATACAACATCAGAGGAAAGCGAAACACATGACAATCGCGGAGTTTTGGACACGAACGTTAGCAAAAATTCTTAACTCAAGAACAATTAATGATTATAGTCTTCGCAGAAGGGAGGATATTGTGCCTCCAGCCAGGTTTAGAAGTTAAGTTATAGTATTGTATAGTCTAAAAATAAATTATAAGTTATGTAGCATTGTATAGGGTACCAATTGGAATGTTCAATGTACGAATTGAAATGAACACGCATGACAGCAACAACAACTTCACCCCCGTCAATACGGATCGAGTTCAATGGATTACGTATAATTGTTTCAGTTAAAAAAGAAGCACGCAGAATGAAATAAAAAGTCATTGTTTATAAGAATAATATATATCCTGTTTAATTTATTGAATCGACGAATATTTCACAGTAAAGGAAATATGTATATTACACAATATAGGCCAATATGTGTATGGTCCATTCAGTTTATGGATGAACTGTTGATTTAAATTAATGATTATCGGGAACGACAAGTTTCGTGAACGGTCTCTTCCGATTTCAACACGGCATTATTTTCATTACCGAAAATAAATTTCACATCACGATTCGTATGTTGAAATTTGCGCTATAACATCTGGGCTTGGCACATTTTATAAAAAATATGCATTTAAGATTTCAACAAATTCTTCCTAGGAACTTTCTACGACGACATTTCAAATTCCTTGGAACCATTAATATAAATACTTATTGTGTTCTAAAAAATGATTCGGTCATTTACACATACAACCCCATAGCACCAATATTAAATGCGAATATTCGCGTGAGGCAACAAGTTAATGGGTATTAATTACCAACATAACGAGTTTCCAAAGCTTAGCCGTTTAATCTTGATCAATCTTCGATCAGCTCACTAAAACAATTCCGGTTGCTTAATCTAATAGCGATTTAAGCTTTGCCACCAATTCTCACTAACTTTACGTTTTGGATGTTGTGCTTCTGTTCTACACTGAAGTATTTCCAACGTAATCAAAATTTTCGATATACCATCTTCCTCGGTTCGATTCATCATTCTTAAAATGTCTATTTTCATTTCGATTTATAAGTGTTATTCGATAGATGTGCAAACTATTTTGAGGGTCGATTTGAGAAGTAGCCTTGTTATGGCCCTTCATCTGATCTGGCCGTGATGTAACGGCCATATTTTGCTGCATATTCCTTATGGTAAACTTTCTGAATGTGTTTGCAGCATTCGGCTCTCATTATGGTGCGCAATAAGGAAATTTTGCCAATGAATCAACTAGTCAGCCTCGGCCAAGGTTTCATTCGCGTGCGTATGTGTATTCGTGTATGTATGCGGGCCATATCCGAAGGGTAAGGGGGGGGGGGGGGGGGGGGGGTCTGGGGGTCTGGGGGTCTGGGGGCAAAATCCCCGGGGCCTCACCCTTTTAGGGGCCTCTATCTGTTAAAGTTTTCTTAACTAAAAAAATTAACAAAAAAAAATCATTTATAAAAGCAAAATTAGTGCCTCTATCGCGTTGAAGAAATAATAAAATGAACTGCAAAACTAGTGAATAATATAAAAGTTAGTTAAGTGGCTCTCGCGAAAAAATGGAGTAAAATGTACTACATGTAACCCACTGAGTTGAATATATGTACTTTCATATCAGTGATGTAACCGTTAACCTTTAAAATTAGATGTTAAACGTCAAACCGAGATTTAAGATAAAATAAATATATTAAGCAAATAAAAAAAAAATCTTCTAAGGTAGGTTTCCAATCAATCAATCTTCGTATGAAATATATCGTATGACGTACAATTTCATTTCTACTATGTAGCAAGTGCCATAATACTTTTTTATATTGCAATCTGATTTATGTAGGGAATCCAAGTCGGTTCTATCCGACTTCGTGTAGTTGGGCCATTACTTACCCCCCAGAGACTTCGGGAAATGCTGCAAACAACCGAAACCGACAACCCTTCTATGCATCTCAACGAAAATGGAAAAAATAGAAACGTATGTTTGTAGAAACCGGTGGGGTAATGGTAAAAACACGGAACCGAAACTCGGGTACCCGAAATTCGGGTAATTGGATTCCCTAGTCGGGCAATTGGATTCCCTCCAACGTATGGGATATGTACGTTTATGTTTTTTCCATTTTCGTTGAGATGAATAGAAGGGTTGTCGGTTTCGGTTGTTTGCGGCGATGCCCGATGGTTTCGGGTGTCTCTGGGGGTGAATAATTGAACAACTACACGAAGTCGGGTAGAACCGATTTGGATTACCTAGATTTATGCCACTATCACTATGTATTTAATTTTATTAAATCAAATTACAATACGTGTCGGCAGCCTGAGCGACGAATTGTACGCTCGTTCGAATCGTATTGCAAATTAAATAATCCTTTTTATATTGGTTTAAAACGTACGTATTTTTTTTATAATAAAGAACCCATTAGGAATGAAAAGGCATTTTGAAAGTGGCGCTAGCAAGAGACAGAAAAAAAATTGGAGGAAAATGCTGTTAATAAACTGAAACCCATTACGGGCTTTTTTGATACAGTGCCGAACACATGATATTGGTGAAAGCGAGCAAAATATAAATTCAAGGACGGAAAGCAATAACCTTAATATCGATGATGGTGTTGAAATACAAGAGGCTGTTAATTTTAATGATAATCGAGACACTACAAATTTGACACTTCACAATACCCCAAATTCAGAAACTAAAATCGATGAAGAAGTGCAAAGCAATCCAATTAAAGACGTTTCTCATATAGATATAGGACTTCTTGATAAACATAACTCCGATCAATTAAATACATTTTTTAAAATTATTCGGTTTAAAATTCCATTAAATATTCCAAACGATGATACAAATCGTCGATTTCCTTACAATTTATTATCAAAAATGTTGACAAATGGAGAATTATTTAATAGAGACTGGTTGTGGTGGAGTAATAAATATATAGCTATTTATTGCAGTGCTCCTTGCTACATTTTGAAGACCAGCAAAGGTAATGCATAACTTTTAACAGATAAATTTGGGTATAATTCCAAATAGGGTTGGAAAATTTGTATGATCGTATACCGTCACACGAAAGCTCAAATTTACATAAAGAAAATTATATCCAACGGGAGAACTCGCAAAACGGGGCTTTAACTAATACACGCATAGTTAACCTATACTTTACGGCGAGATTGAAAGCGAACACAAAAATTGGACAAAACTATTGGAAAGATTTCTAGATGTAATATTATTTTTATCAGAAAGAGGACTTGATTTTTTGGATCAGATTATCGTATCGGAAGTTTACAAAATGGTAATATCTTGGGTTTAGTGGAACTACTAAGCAAATATGATCCAGTCATTTCAGAGCATGCTTCGAAAGTTCGAACATCACAAGGAAACGGCGAAAGGATGCAGGTTCATTATCTTTCAAATATAATTCAAAACGAGTTTATCGAAATCTGTGGTTCGTTTGATCAACATAAAATCATCGAAGAAATCAAAGAAACCAAATATTTTTAAATTATTGCCGATGCTACGCCAGATTCACCTAACAAAGAGCAAACTGCAATAATTATTCGATATGTTAAAATGGTTGAAGCAGATTTTTCAATTGAAGAACGCTTTATTTGCTTCGAAAATTTTTCAAATAAAACCGGGAATGAAATTGCCAAACGAATTTTAGCCTTTTAATGGTATTAAATTTGAATTTTGAAAATTATGTTGAGCAAGGTTACGAAAATGAATCTAATATGGCGGGAAAATATAACGGGGTTCAATCGATTCTTTTGGCCAAAAATTGCAATTGTGTGTTTTGCCCTTGTACAAATCATACAATAAACCTAGTTGGAGTAAATGCAGTTGAATCTTGCAAAGAAGCGGTATTATTTTTTGAAACTATTTAACAAATTTTTAATTTCTTTAGTGGTAGTCCAAAGAGATGGGAAGTTTTAAAAAAACTTTTCGGCACAGCCTCGTTACACAATATATCGAAAACCCGATGGTCTGCACGGATAGACGCTGTTAAACCAGTCGCATTGCACTTGAAATCATTACTATCAGCTATAAATGAATTTGCATTGAATAGTCTTTCAGCAGAAGCACAAATTCAAATTAGATCTTTTCAAAAATATTTATCAAAATTTGAAAGTGTGCTTATGTCGACAGTTTGGATGAAGTTACTGGATTTAGTTCATAAAACTAATCTCATTATCCAAGCTCGAAAAGCAACTTTTAATGTAGAGAAAGATAATGTAGAAGGGCTAGTTCGAGCCATAAAAGACATCAAAAAACAATGGAGATCGATCCTTCAAGAATGCAAAACTACTGCGGCTGCAAATGATATTACTTCAGAATTTGCAGAAAATCGTCATTTAAAGTGTCAAGCAGCAGTTGAATCACACTTTCACGAAATATTTAACAAGATGACAGATTCAATAATAGATGGACTAACGCGTCGATTTCAATCCATTAACTCCTTATGTATAATCTGTTCGAGAGGTTTTTTTTGGAATCTTAATGAAATGAATGAAGATGCCATTGTACTCTCGGTTAAATTATTTAAAAAAAAATACGAAAAACAAATTAATAAGGATATTGCTGAAGAAATGTTATTACTCAAACAGGTTTATAAAACCAACTTCAAACTCAGCACGAAACCAGCCGAATTGCTGAAAGAAATTATCCATTTAGGAATAATAAATATTTTACCGAATGTTGTAATTGCTCTTCGGATTTTTTAACTCTGCCAGTAAGTGTAGCGGAAGGCGAGAGATCTTTCAGTGTTCTAAAACGCATTAAAAATTGTTTAAGATATCTATTATGAGTCAAGTCCGATTAAATGGCCTAGATTACACTGAGGTAATATCTGAATTTGCTTCCAAAAAAGCGAGAAAAGCTATATAAGTATATGTGAAATCTTTGAAATGCAATTATATTATTCTATAAAAAAGGGCTTCAATATATCTACTGTCCCAGGCCTCACATTTCCTCTACAAGGCCCTGTATGTATGTATGGTATCAGATTTGTTGATGGTCCATACAGTATATGTATCTAATTCTGGGGTCGGCGGCGACTTGATCTAAACTAATATTTTACGGGATACACATCCTAATTTTATTTATATTTAAAGGATTTTATAAATGTTGAGCATAGCCTTGAACTCTCTCTAGTACATGACTAGATTTCACACTTAAACTTTTTTAAATTACTGGAATTGCATCGATATTAAATGTTTGTCATTCGCCAACAAAAATTACCTCATACAGCATATGATCGATATAAATTTTTGCCTGGTGCTGCGTGTATATTGCATGTTTGGCCGTACTCATTTTTTCGACAACTTTAATATTTATACACATAATATGTTGCAATGCAATATGCGCATGCCTACATACATAACCATACATAGTTATATTGGCATATTGCAATAATTTAGTTATGCATTCAATTTTCAACATATGTGCGCGCATGCAATCCTTATTATTGAAATATTTATATTCGTATACGCAGCAGACCAGAGATCAGCGAAAGGCTGCGGTATGTGTATATTCAGAGTACCTTTATGTATTGTCGAGAGACGATGTGTATTCATTGCCATATTATATTTCAAACAGTGGGTAGCACTCAAATTTTAGATTAATTATTTTGAATATAAATTTTGAATTTGGATTTGTACTTTTATTTATTGGAACTGTTTCGATTTATCTATAAGAATTTATTTATTTGCTCGAATTTTTATATACAAAGGTATATTGCTTTGGCAATGCGAATCTCATGTGGTCGATAAATGAAACAGAAAATCAATGTTGCAAACAATTAAAATTAGATTTTCTCACGAACCTCTGGTGCGCGTGTGTGTGTGTGCGCGCCCTTGCTAAATTGCTTGCGTGTGTTCGCGCTCGCTTAATATGTTTGTAAGTAAGTTAAGGTCAATAAATATAACTGAAATTGTGCGGCGATCCTCGGGTAAATCAACTTTACATTTTCATTCGTTTATAAATATTCGAGATGTTTTAATCACAAATTCAAAACGTGTGTAAGAAATAGCTTCCTGTCTTTTGTATTTTCAACAGATAATAAATTTTTTTATTGGCAAAATTTAGTTCCATGATTCAATAATTTCCCAAAAATGGTTTATTTTTACTCGTTCATTTTGCGATTATTAGGAATCAACATGTGCAATATTATCGACCAATCCAAGGAATTCATGCAATAAAAATTTAATATACCCTGAAAATACGCTTTTTATGAGTTACGTATTAATACCTGAGAACCCTTTTTGACAAACAATGAATTCCGAGTATTTAATAGCCTGTTAATTAATTTGATTAAGTTGTACTTAGTGACGAGACTTTGATGAATTTGACACTACCAATATCCAGAACCGTTCGTAGATCAAAAAAACAAGAAGATTTTCATTCCTGTGTCCAAAGCGGGTCAAACAACCAGCCGAGTCATGGTTTGGTCAGCAATATCATCAAAAAGCCTCTTCCCACTTTATATAGTAAACGGAATCATGAACGCGAAACAAAATTTTGTCAATGGTCGCGATATGATCACACTTAAAAATTTTGCTGCGATTTATGATGCAACCCTTGCATCGGGGCATATACGATGCAATCGTGCATCAAATTCTGATGCAAAGCATGCATTGAAAATATTTACGATGCAATTGCGTCTAAAACTAATGCAGTAGTGTGTCGAAAGAAAATTTCTATATAATCTGGGGTGATTTATTTTTTAGCGAATTTATAATAATTCGCTAAGGCAGTATGTATACTTTTAATATAAGCTTGAAATGTTTTTCATATATTTGCAGTTTGGTGAGCGCAGTTTGGTCTGTCGTGACGTGACTATGACAACTAAAATTTTATACAGAGATTTTGAAATCTCATGAAGTATATAAAATAAAACTAACCGGTTTTTGCATCGGTTTTATTTTATATGATACAAATTGCATTGGAATAATTTCGTTGGTAGGAAACATTTGTAATGTAAATTTGACGCTATTAACATCGAAATTGGTTCTATTGGAATTCAACGCAACCTTACATCGACCTGTTATTTACCAATACAAATTGCATTAACATAATTTTCGATGCAATGGCGAATCTTAAGTGTTACATTAATGCTACTAGTAACGAAATTTATTATGATGCGTTTTTCATTAAACTATTGATTTTAGTGTAATTAACATCGATTGTTTTCGATGCAATTTTGCTCCATTTATTGCTTTCTTATGCAAAATGCATTTGCAAGAAATTGATGTAAATTGCATTTTATTTTCGATTTCAACGTAAGCAGGATCGAAGTAATAATCGATGCAATGATTACTTCGAAAATCGAAACAAGCTTATGTCGGATGTATATGCGATGTTAATAGCATCGCATAACAGAAAAAATTTCAACTGTGATGAGAAGATTGTATCTTTCAAAATCAGTAATCTCATCAGTTCGAAACTGATTGTTGTGAATCACAACATTCTTAGGCATTTTTCATTTATAAGTGAAAAATTTCAAAATTTAACAGTTCTGCAATCAAATCTGGTACTGACTATGAACGAAAAATTCAATGAGGACAGCAACAGCATCCAAATCTTTGATTGTACAGCGAATAGCCCAGATATGAATCCCATCGAAAATATCTAGGCTATTCTAAAAGAAAAAATTGCAGAAAAGTACTCGCGCACCAAATCAGAATTGATCGAAGCAATGAAGGGAGTCTGCGAAAATGACGCCGATCTACGCGCCAAAGCCAAAAATGCAATAAGTGGAATGCCCCATAGTGTACCAAGTATTAATAAATATATGGTTATCATTTTTTGGTCAAAAAAACTTTAAATATTTATTATTCATTCAAATTTATTGTATCAACTTCAAAGGAGGCCCTTTCCGAAATAATTACCACACTTGATTTCTAAAGCGTAAAATTAAACTTAACGGACTAGAAGTCGATTAAAATTGCCTTGTATAATCAAAAATAACCCTGTTTAAGTTTAATCATCGAGGACCATCCTTGTTGGTTGAAAATTTAATCTTTAACTTCATGTAATTCCTTTAATTTTTGTCATTTTTTAAACGCTAAACTTTTCAACATATTGCAAAAATTAGAAAACCTCCCATTGAAGCCGCCACTTTCAGTAAACAGATTTCCACAAAATGTTGCAAGGACTTCTCTCAATTAATGGAAAAAGTTTAATTTTTGTGGATTTTGGTGAAATACATTTTTTGTCATCAAAACTCATCTTTTTCGGTAAAATTTAGAACATGATTTGAACTAATTTTGTTTGAAATTTAATTTACAATCAAAAAACAATTGGTTCTAAATATATTTTCGTAAATAACGAATACTTTTCAAAATACCGACAAAAAACGAAAAAGGCTTCTATGGAAGCCGCCACTCACAATTTAAGGTCGGTATCCAGCTCGCGCTAAGAAAATTTTTACATACAATTTGGACGTAAAATTTAGCTAATGAAACAATGTTTTATTTATTTCTTTATCTTTATTTCATACCATTTATAAAATTTGATACAACATTAAAGTTTCAAACATTACTTAAACTTAAAATAGATTATATAAATTTAGATAAAAATGAAATGAATTAAGTACATCAATTAGAAATGACACGCACTTGGGTTAACTGACGACAAGAATTTTTGATATTAACTTAAAACTTTTAGAAATTTGTGTGAGGTGAATACGTTTTCATTAAACTTACGTGGATTTACAATTCTTTACATTGGCTTCAATTTGTGTAGTATTTAAATTCATAATTTGACTGTTTTACGAAAATTTGCTTATATGGTCTTTAAATAAAAATAAACTTAAATTTACACATACAATACAAACTACTATTAAAAATGTATCTCAATTTGGTCGTGGTTATCAAAAGAAAGAAGCCATGTCTTCAAATTTCTCAGAAATTCTGATTTTGATGAGCTTAATTTAATATGTGATGGTAAATTATTATATAATTTTGGAGCTATGGAAATATAAAAACGCCGACCGTATTCTTTTCTGGTGAAGTTTACAATAGGTTATTATGTCGAAGATAATACCTATCAATCGACCCGGAGCCGGTCGAAACGCCATATTTCAAAACGCGATATTTTGAAACGAGATATGACAAAACGAGAAATGGTACAAAACGCGATTTTTCAAAATGCAATATTTCAAAACGCGATATGATACAAAACGTGATATGGTACAAAACGCGATATTTCAAAACGCGACATGGTGCGAAACGCAACATGGTACAAAACGCGAGATTTTAAAACGCGATACTTCAAAACGCGATATGGTACAAAACGCGATATGGTACAGAAGAATGTGCATTGCGAAGCGACAGGATGGCAGCGACCCGCCTGATATAACAACGGGCTGTCCTCCCGTTTCTATCGATTTTTCAATTCGTATAAACTGAAGTTTTTTTTTCCTAACTAAGGAGCGAAGTGCTTACCTGATATAACCCGATCCTATACTCCTGCTAATATCGGTTTTTAAATTCCTATAAACTGAAATTAAATTTCCCCTTTTCAAGAATGTACGTTGCGAAGCGACCACTCCTATCGATTTTTAAATTCCTTTAAACTAAAATTAAATGTCCCTATGTGGATTATAAAAAAATTGAAATAAAATAATTTGAAATAACAGTAAATTTTTTTATTTGTATAAATGTTGGGATTTGGGGCGGTAGCCCTCAATCTTAAGGTATAAAATGATTTAAAATAATCATAAAAGCATTTGTGCTTCATAAAACGAAAATATTTTTTTCGCGTTTGGGTTGTCTTTTAAGACCATTTGGGGCATTTAGGGCTACTTGGGATCATTAAGAGCTACTTGGGGTCGTTTCTGGATATTTTCATGGCCATATTCGTAATCAGCATTCTAAAGTACCTTAGTATACCGATTTTCAGAATTTTTGAGGTATATAACCTATTCGGAAGTATATCCACGCAGGTGCAAATTGAATGAAAAATTGAATTTTATTAAAACCTTCAACGTTGGGCATTTCTCTATCTTGGACACTTTCATTCAGTCCCTTGAAATTTCATATATTTATTTTTACAAAAATGGTAAAAATATTCTGTTGTATACAACCTCTTTATATTGTAACTTGGACACTTTGAAAATTTTCGTCTAATATTTAATAAATTACCCTTTATATATTGGACACGAACACTTTTGTTTGTTCAATATCAGTAATTCGATTTAATGATAAAAAAAATCACGTTTTGTACCATATCGCGTTTTATGCCGTATCGCATTTTGAAATATCACGTTTCGAAATATCGTGTTTTGTACCATATCGCGTTTTGAAATATCTCGTTTTGAAATATCGCGATTTGTACCATATCGTGTTTTGAAAAATCGCGTTTTAAAATATCGCGTTTCAAATGGGACCCCAATCGACCTTATCCTTTCATAGCCTCCTCTATTGAAAAAAACTTTAAGTACTTTATAGAAATATAAATATATCAACGGTAGTATTTTATTATCAACGAATAAAGAAAAATTGTGGTCCTTAGAACGTTTCCTGTACATGATACGAATTACGTATTTTTGCGCCACAATAAATTTTTTAGCGAGTCATAGACAACGCCACCCCAAAGAGCTAGACCATAATCTAACCTCGAGTGAATTAAAGCAAAGTATTTTAGCAAAAGTTTAACAGAGCCCTGGGACACAATTCTCGCAAAATGTAAAATTTCCTAATTGTAGATTTCATTTGATTAGAAAGCATATCAATGTGGGGTCCAAAATTCAATTTGGTATCAATAATGACTCCCAAGTACTTGAACACTCCCACTTTTTAATCGATATATACTTATCATCACACCGATTGAAAACACAATAGGACGAATGTAGAGTTATAACATCTAGGGTTAGATCATCATCACTTTGGTTGCGCATCACAAATGGCATGAATCGAGTTTTACAACTTAAAACCATACTATGGATACCGTACCATGACTTTAAAATTGTCAGATCGTCTTTAACTTTCTATACAATTTGGTTCTAGTTCTCAGCTTGATAAGAGAATGCTGTGTCGTATGCAAATGCCACTACTTTTCCTTTAAATTTAAGATAGCACAACGAGTTAACATATATCAGAAATAAAATAGGACCCAATACCGATCCTTGAGGTACCCCACAAATAGCATACTCAAAATCACTGGACACACCATCAATCACAACAGTTTGTGGACGAAACGATAGAAATGATTTCAGCATATCAAATGGAACACTGCGAAATCCGGCCATGGATAATTTTTACAATAGTAACACGTAATTAACAGTATCAAATGCTTTAGTTACATCGATAAAAAGACCGCAAACTTTTCGGTTTGAGTTAAAGTTAGTATTCAAATGAGGTCGAAAACTAAATTGACAATTGCTAAGAAAATTTGTTTTGTTTAGGTACTCAAGAATTTTTTTTTTCATAATTTTTTCCAGAATTTTAGAGAATCCAGATAATTTGGAAATAGGTCGGAAAATAGACATGTTAGTTGAATCGCCATTTTACCGCCATCAGCCGCATTATCAACGTGTTCCATGCCTTCATATTTTATACAAAATTTATTTCTTTTTGCCTCTTCAGCGACCACAGAGTTAAGAATTTCCCATTCCATTTTAGGATTAGCTAAATGTATTTGAAATTTCTTCGCGTAGTATTCTTTCATAGTTTCTGTATTGATGCGATAAACATTTTTCTTTAGGTCAGAATATCTTGATTTAGGAGAACTATTTTGCGAATGTTTTTTTACTTTTGAGTATAATTTTTTTGAGATCAATAAGTTTTCTGATTTTGAAAGACACCCAAGGCTTCGAAAGTTATTTTGAGTGTATTTGGTATGAAAAGCGATTAGGTCAACACGGGTTTTTAGAATAGGTAAGAATTTGTAAAATGCAGTGTTCGGATCGGTACTATCTAAAACTTGGTTCCATGATACGTTATAGCCAAAGATTTATTTAAGGCCGGATAAGGCCCAGATGGTGTTCCTTCAAGTTTCCTAAAAAAACTTGGTCATGAGCTAGCATTTCCTCTATCAATATTATTCAATGGATCACTTTCGTCGGGAATTTTTCCAGTTGTTTGGAAATCCTCACATATTGTTCCAATCTTCAAATCCGGTAATAGGAATGATGTCTCTAATTATAGGGGCATTTCTATACTATCAGCGATCCCTAAATTATTCGAATCAATTGTTTGTGACCACATGTATTTCGGTCTGAAGTCATTTATAGTTGACGAACAACATGGGTTTTTCCGTGGAAGATCTACCGTGTCGAATTTAATGGAATTTTCAAAACGTGCCTTGGAGGTGATTGAGGCTAAGGCGCAACTTGACGTCATTTATACTGACTTTAGTAAGGCGTTTGACTCAATCAACCATGTTATTGTATTGGAAAAATTAAAATCTTTTGGCATTTCTAATAATTTGTTAAAATGGATTGAATCATACTTTACTGAACGCATACAGTTTGTAAAAATAAATGACAGATTTTCTAATCCGATAAAAGTGCATTCGGGAGTTCCACAGGGTTCCCATCTTGGACCCCTTATCTTCATTTTATTCTTGAACGATATCACCAAATGTGTCAAATTCGCTCGTTGTCTAATTTATGCTGATGATCTAAAAATATTTTCCCCTATAAATAATACGCAAGACTCATTTAATCTGCAGAAGGACATTGATGCAATTAGCCATTGGTGTGAAAATAATTTATTATTTTTGAATACCAAGAAATGTAAAATTATGTCATTTACCCGCTCATCGTCATATGTAATACATGATTATTGTATTAATAATGATAAGTTATCAAGAATAACTGAAGTAAGAGATCTTGGGGTTATGTTTACACAAACCTTATTAGTGAATCGGCATATTGATTTGATAATTGCAAAGGCTTGTTCTATGTTAGGATTTCTTAAACGAATTATGAAAGAGTTTAATAACCCGAAGCTTTGATCTCGCTATATCAATCTCTTGTCCGTTCACAACTTGAATATGCGTCATGTGTTTGGTGTCCAAGTTACAGTAATCATGTCAAGAGAATTGAGGCGGTTCAGAAATCATTCTTAATGTTCTATGCCTGGAAAACTATTGGGTTTGATAATCGTAGATTGTGGTGGGAGAATGTTTTAGGCCTCCTTCCATATACCGAGCGATGTAAATCTCTAAAACTTGAGCCACTTGATATTCGTCGGCAGCATGCTGGGGCTATTTTCATTTCCAATTTACTAAATGGCGAAATAGTCAGCCCGTATTTATTATTTAACCTTAACTTGTATGCCCCTGTGAGGAATCTACGTACTCGAACCCTTCTGAAATTAGATTTTCATAAAACTAATTATGGATGTAACGAACCTTTGAATTTAATGTCGAAGTTTTATAATCAATTAAGTATGTTTTGTGATTTTAATATGACGAAATCTGGAATCAGACTATCTTTAAAGGAAAACTATTTTAAATAATTTATTATAATAACCAGAATTATGTATTTCATTTGATATATTTTTTATTGCTAAAATTGTACTGTAATTTATATTACGAATTAATTCACTAAAATAAAAATAAAAAAAATAAAATAATTAATTCTAAATTTGGTTTATAAATTTGGTTAAATTTGGTGGTTGCGAAAAGAACTGACTGAATTTAATCGTTAATGCAGAATGGTCACTAATATCCAAATCAACCACTTTGACCAGAAAGTCTATTTTATGAAAAATATTTTGTCGGTTAAACAAGTGATCAATACAAGTATTAGAAGTGCGCCGTGTGGGTTCATTTACATAAGATTTAAGGCCATGGCCAGCCATTAATAATAAGTATTCATTTTGCTCTGAGGACACCGACAAGATGTCCATATTAATATCGCCAAGGATTATTAAGTTTTTTGAATTTACATTTTCCAGGAAATGGTTTAATTCATCAAGAAATGCATATATATTGTAAGAATGAAGCCTATAGAGGCATACTACACAAAAATTTTGCTGACCATTTTTGTTTTGATTAACATTTGTTTTCTTTCTTTTACTTAGTAAAATAAGGTATAGTAATCAGGAAAAAATTTTAACCTCGAGCTTTTTGCAGCTTCTAACCATTCGCTATATCACCAAAGTAAAAAAACAGCAGTTCTTAAAAGTCTGTGGGTCTGCACGTACTCGTATATGTGCGGAGTCGTGCAGACTTAAAATTTGTGTCCTCTCCATGGCCCATACTATTAATTGATCAGGGTAAAATTTCATACTTAAGCTTTTCCTACATATTATAAGATCCCACTGATTTTTAGCCCAAATTGGTCCATCGGAAGTGGTAGCTTCTACACAAGCATTTTCGATTTTTGCAATTATTCTGAAAAATATATAAAAATAAAAAGATTGTAAATTAAATTTCAAACAAAATTAGTTTAGACCATGTTTTAAATTTAACAAAAAATGGCGAGTTTTGATACAAAAATCTTAACTATTCGGAATAAAACTCATACTTAAGCTTTTTCCATAAATTGTTAGATACTTACGAAATTTGTGTACCAGAAACGGCAGCTTTCATATCAGGTTTTTAATGATTGCAATCATGTTGATAAGTTTAAAAAACGAGAAAGAATTAAAAGTTTCAAATAAATTGAAAAATTAACTTTTCAACAAGAATGGTTTCAAGCAATCTGGTTGGTTTTCTGATCTTTAACAAGACATCTTTTCCAGAAGTCTGGTAAGTTTAATTTCATCTGCTTTGGAAATCAAGGGTGGTGTATTTAAGATCTGCGTAAATATTGATCTGCCTACCGCTGATCCTCTTAATAATTTTGTATTGTCATTTGAAATAAGAGGACAACAACTACACCATTAACGTAAACCCCGGAAGCCAAACAGACTAGGGTGGTATAATTCAATTCTGCTCCACCAAACGAACCCTAAATGATTCTAAATTTACAGGTTTTCTTGTATTAGATTCATATACAGTGTGTTTGGTGCATCGTTTGCAAAAATGAATTGGTTGAAAGGATAGGTCATTTGTTATCTCTTAAACCCCATAGTTCATTTTTGGCAATACGGATTTTTTATTTTAAATTTTTGATGTTTATTTTGAAAAATCGGAATATTTAGCATTCAAATTTTATTATTTTTTTAAATTATTGGTATAGGTTCCAAATTTAATATTAACTCTTACGTTTACTGTTGTATGGTTCTATCAAATTCAAAATTCGTTCCAAAGAACATCTACTTTATTTTTTATTTAAAATTTTTTATTTCTTAAAATGTGTGAAAAAGGTAAAAGGAAACTTAAAACTCAACTTTACAATGCAATAAAAAAAACTAAAAGTGATCGTGATCTTTGAACTCTTTTATTAAGTTCTCTAGTCTATCCCCATTCCAACAATATGCAATATGTCATAAAAACCCTTTTAAACCCTTCAATACTAACCCTATTCGCGATAAAAACTGGTTTTTATTTAAAACATACGCGCGAAGTATGTAAAGTTTGCTATCTCCCTCTCGCACAGTGAAATGCATCCTTTCTCTGTATTTTTCATTGAATCTCATTTTTATTCATTGATTTTTTTCAGTCGACAAATCACTGTCTCTGCAAACAAACGCGTCTGTTAAACTTCCATTCTGTTTTATTTTGTTTTCGCTAAGTTTTTAAGTGTTTTGGTTATGTTATTATTGATACAGTGGCTACATTCTCTAATGAAGAATACGCTGATATTTTGATGGCATATGGAAGCGCCAATTGCGTCGCTCGCAACGCACACAGGATTTACCAGGAACGCTTTCCTGATAGACGATTACCCAGACACCACACCTTCCAAAATACTTATCGACGATTACGCGAGACCGGTAATTTAAATTGTAATGAACCAATTGGGATTATAACGCGACATAATGTTGCGGCCGATGAACAGGTTTTAGCACTGTTTGAAGAGGAACTAGTGTACAGAGTGTGGAGCATACTTCGTCAAAACAACAAACATCCTTTCCATTACACTCCAGTGCAAGGTAGGTAATTTCTGAACAGATTTACAACTCGTACGCGCTAACATAAGACGTTGGCATGGCATGGGTGCGAATCACTTCTCGCTTTACTGCGTACCTTACCTAAGTCAATATTAAACAAAAACAACATATTGGCAGTAAATAATACTTTCTCATGTGAATATATTTAATTTGTTACAGATCTGGACAATCATGACTTTGACAAACGTGTCCAGTTTTGTCGTCTTTTATTGCACACAGATGTGGATGATCCGTATTCTTTGAAAAGTATTCTGTGGACAGATGAGTCCAAATTTACTAAAGAGGGACTTCTCAATTTGCACCTTCATCACTGGTCAACGAAAGATCAGAACCCACGTGCCAAAAGACACAGGTCATTCCAAAGAAGATTTTAGGTCAATGTTTGTGCGGGAGTAATTGGATATCATGTCATTGGACCACACTTCTTACCTGAGCATCTTAGCTGGGATAACTATTCCTTGAGTTTTTACAAAATGACTTGCCCGGATTGGTAGCACACGTGCTAATTTTCAATTATAACCGACATATTGTTTTGAAAATGACGGTGTGGAGAACGCTGGAGATTAATTGTCAGAAAGCACCTAAATGACGTATTCCCAAATTCATGGATTGGGAGGGATGGCCCTATTCCATGGCCTCTACGTTCCCCAGACCTAACTCCGTTTTTACGTCTGAGGACGAGTCAAAGCTCTGGTATACGTCATAGAAGTTCGATCTAGTTATGATTTAGTACAACGCATTGAAGCGGCTTTTGTCAAGTTGTCAAGATTTATAATAAAGATTTATTTTTATTAAAAAACTATTTTTAATTTTGAGTCCATAAATTAGTACCTACATACATAAATGTAAAATAAAGATAAGTGACAGATTTTACTACAGAAGATTGAGGTAGTAGTTCTTGGTTGTTGCCTAATTAGTGTATGTTATTTAAGCAAAAGCCGGTCTTTATCGCGAATATCGAATATCAGGCTGATGTGTACGATACACAAATTTTGTGATTTTGTGAAGTGTTTAAAAGGTTTTTTTGGCATATTGCTTATCGTTGGAAAGGGGATAGACTAGAGAACTTTAAAGAGTTCGAAGATCACGATCACTTTTAGTTTTTTTTATTGCAATGTAAAGTTGAGTTTTAAGTTTCCTTTTACCTTTTTCAAACATTTCAAATATAAAAAGGAAAATAGATGTTATTTGGAACGAATTTTTTATTTGATAGAACCATACAACAATAAACGTAAGAGTTAATATTAAATTTGGAACCTATACCAATAATTTAAAAAAATAATAAAATTTGAATGCTAAATATTGCGATTTTCCAAAATAAACATTAAAAAGTTAAAACAAAAAAAAATCCGTAGAGCCGAAAATGAGTTATTGAGGCTTAAGAGATAACAAATTACCTATCATTTTAGCCTCCTAACAATAACAACACACAGAGAGAGAGAGAGAGAGAGGTAATGCAACAACAACTAGACCATCAACGTGCAGCAAACTGAAACGACTTCCGCTTCTTGGAATATCTCCCGCAAGATGGTGCTGCATCCCTGATTTATTTCTGGCACTCGTGCTTTTACTCTCTACTGCTCTTCGATTGAAGTGTATTCTCTGTTGTAAACCGGCTACAATATATTCCAGCCTTTTACTTTCTGGTTAGCCCATTGTTAAGCCCCATCTTGGACGCTTTTCATTTCGCGACTCACACTCCTCTTGATTTTTTCTCTTTTCTCTAAACTTAGCACGCTCCATGGTCGCGGCCTTCATTCGGACTGAAATCTTCTGAATTTCTATTCCCTATGTTTTTCTTCTTTTTTGTAAGGGACGAGTTCGTCCTTTTCTCTGGCCGGGCACTCTTTTTATGCAACATTTCAAATTTCGGTATTAGACTGAACCTTCGCCTCTGGTCTTGGTTGTTTATTGGTAACCCTCTGTCGTTCTTCGTGATCCTGGTTTCTCTTCCTCTCAACAGTTTTAAAGTGATCTTACTCGGAAATCAGTTTGTATTAAACAACCATTATTTAATCGTTGTTAATAGTCTCGAATTTAGTAACCTAACTCCTCGCTACCTGAAAAATCTTCTTCAGATTGTCTGCCTTGACAGCACTGATAAGCGAGCAGGTTCGCTGCGTCCAACAGCTGTACTGTACACCTTGTTAAAGTTAGCCGAAAGTTGCCAGCCGAAAATAAAAAAATGATAATGCAGATTGCATCCTTGGTTTGATAACCTAAAATAAAAATTCAACAATGTTGATCAATATATTTCAGCCGAAAGTTCCGATACCAGCCGATATTAAAGAAAACTTATTTTTTCCTTCATTTTATTTACTTTTTTAAAATGATATTAAAAATAAAAGTTTTAGTATATGATATGTTATGTCTACATTTGGTCCGGAAATTGTAAATTTTTTTTGAAAAGGATCAATTTGTTAATAAATTCATTGAATGGCTTATCGCTCTTGTTTAACCTTAATTCGCATTGATGTCACCATGGCCATTTGAAAGGCCCTAATGCCTGTTAACGGCTTCCCAATTTTGAAGAAATTCTGATGGGGGATACAGGGGTGTAATTTGACAAGATTCTCATAGTTCAATTTCTGAAAAATTCATTGAATGGCCTGACGCTGTTGTTTAACCTTAATTCGCATTGATGCCACTATGGCCATTTGATAGGCCCTAATGCCTGTTAACAATAGTTTAATTTTAAAGAAATTCTGATGGGAATACAGTGGTGTAATTTGAAAAAAACAATTCCAAAGTTCAATTTCTGCAAAATTCTTTGAATGGCCCTTCGCTCTCCTTTAGCCTAAATTCGCATTGATGCCAATATGGCCATTTGATAGGCCCTAATGCCACTTAACAACAGTTTAATTTTAAAGAAATTCTGATGGGGATACAGGGGTGCAATTTGACAAGATTCCCATAGTTCAATTTCTGAAAAATTCATTAAATGGCCCAGCGCTCTTCTTTAACCTTAATTCGCATTGATGCCACTATGACCATTTTATAGGCCCTAATGCCTGTTAACAACAGTACAATTTTAAAGAAATTCTGATGGAGATTCGGGGGTGTAATTTGAACAAATTTCCGCAGTTCAATTTCTGCCAAATTCATTGAATGGCTTGGCGCTCTTGTTTAACATAAATTCGCATTGATGCCACTATGGCCATTTGATAGGCCCTATTGTCTGTTAACAACAACTTTTCTTCAAAATTAAACTGTTGTTAACAGGCATTAGGGCCCATCAAATAGCCATAGTGGCATCAATGCGAATTTATGTTAAACAAAAGCCCCAGGCCATTCAATGTATTTGTCAGAAATTGAACTATGGAAATCTTGTCAAATTACGCCCCTGTATCCCCATCAGAATTTCTTTAAAATTGGAAAGTTGTTAACAGGCGTTAGGGCATATCAAATGGCTATGGTGGCACCAATGCAATTTAAGGTGAAGGAAGAGCGCCAGGCCATTTAATGAATTTTTCAGAAATTGAACTTTGGACTTTTGTTCAAATTACACCCCTGTATCCCCATCAGAATTTCTTCAAAATTGAAATGTTGTTAACAGACGTTAGAGCCTATCAAATGGCCATAGTGGCATCAATTCGAATTTAGGTTAAATAAGAACGCCAAGCCATTCAATGAATTTTTCAGAAATTGAACTTTGGACTTTTGTTTAAATTACACCCCTGTAACCCCATCAGAACTTCTTCAAAATTAAACTGTTGTTAACAGGCATTAGGGCCTATCAAATGGCCATAGTGGCATCAATGCGAATTTAGGTTAAATAAGAGCGCCAGGCCATTCAATGAATTTTGCAGAAATTGAACAATGAAATTTTTTCAAATTACACCCCTGTTTCCCCATCAGAATTTCTTCAAAATTAGACTGTTGTTAACAGGCATTAGGGCCTATCAAATGACCATAGTGGCATCAATGCGAATTAAGGTCAAACAAGAACGCTTGAGATTTTTACAAAAATTGACCAATGGAATTTTTTTTTTAAATTAGACCCCCGTATTCCCATCAGAATTTCTTAATTGTACTGTTGTTAACAGACATTAAAAGTCGGCTGATATCTTTCGGCTGAAAGAAATCAATCAACATTGTCCAAGTTGTTTACTTTCGGCTGAGATAGCGAAGACACTATCTGCATTATCAATTTTTTTATCTTTCGGCTGGAATCTTTCGGCTAACTTTAATAGTATGTACTGTACTGCCACTTATAACTGCACTTTAAAATTCTCAAATGGGATCCAATCATACCGGAGGAAGTAAAATTCTTGTTTAGCTGCCGGAAACTTTTTTGGTGAAAACGTTTTATTTCATCTCCAATAGCTTGTGAGGTATGTGTTTAAATGCAATCCCCCAGTTTCTTAATTTTATTTAAAATTTAAGGACTTTATTTTTCCTCTAAATCTTTTAATTTCAAGATCCTGGGTAAGCTGAATTTGGTCGAGTTTTGCATTCTGCTGTTTACGCAGATCAGCAAGCTTACCGGTATGCTCCATTCGTACTGCCAATTGGACTTTTTTTTCTTTACGTAGTTCAGCAAATTGTCCACCGTGCTCTGCGCGCAGTTCCTTCATTTTAAAGGTTTATTTCTGTTTGGTCCATCGCTCCAGTTCCCTCATTTTTAATTTCTTCCTCTCAAGGCTGAAGTTTCTGCTAATCTTTTGTTATAACTGGCGTCATCCCTGATTTTGCATCGGCGTCAGTAATGATTTTTACGATCTATGTTCTCATGTTTCAGCCTGCTCTTCCATGGGATTCTGCAACCTCGATAGGAGCTTGTTTTTATTCCTTTCGGTTGAAAGGGTGATACTCGGGAGGTTATCGCTTAATTGTTGATATGTTTATTGTTTTAACCAAGACAGTTATCTGCCAAATCCTATGAAAAAACTGGAAACACATTCAGTATTACGCTAAAGTTGTGTGATTGAACAAAATTAGGGGTAGATGCAATCCAGGTCTTATATTAGATATTAAAGTTTTTAATTTCAGTAATCATTGGAATAAAATAGTTTTACAATTTTATGGAAAAATTGATTTCAATATTTAATTAGTTTTAATTATAACACAAAATTTTTTATTTGACGTTTTCGTGTTTTACAAGGCTGAGACCAGGGATAATCTTTTTCTAAATCTAGAATTATAGATCAAAGGAAGATTGACAAAACCCATTAGGTTAAAAAAACCATTCACTGGGAGAGTTCTTTCTCGCTTTGACATTTAAAAATAATTATGTCAGTTGTCTAACAAAATAAAATGTAGGATATTGAGTAGGCAAAACAAATTTATAGATTTAACATTTTGATGTAATGATATACTGTTATAATAATTTGTGGCTTTTCTAATCAGTTTATTTAAAATTAATTATTTTGTGATTATTGGATGACCTCATTACGCCAAACATTAATTAATAAAAAGTAACATGACTTGTATCGTTTGTATCATTTAAAGACGTTTTATGGCACAACTTAAATTCCCAACAAAAACTTTTTTCAATTCGTTCGAATGTTAAAAATTATTGCACATAAATAATTCTTGAATAGTCGATGGTGAAGCTTGGTACTATTTAATTATAATTGTTCGGCCATATATCGCGATAAGCTGTACGTTACACAGCATATTATTTAGATACAAACAACCGTATGTATATATTTTGAAACGACACGGAACACATAAATTATCGCATTAGAGTTTCTATTTAAAACTAGATAAAATAAAATAAAATAAATTTAAAATTGAAAAGAAAACTAAAAATTAAATTAATAGTAATATTATTTATATTTTATCTTTTTTGTATAAAAAATTGATTTGTAAAATCAGAATGATTTCATTGACAATAAAAATCATCATGAGTTAAAAAAATAAAAAAAAATCTTGAGATGCGACCGTGTGGACCGAGGAAAAGCTGTTGGTTTCTATATACCACTATACGTGATTGTGTTGTGTGGACAAACAACGAAAAAGACAGCAACGACGACTAATGGGTGTGATTTTTATACGGATTTCTGGGCGATATGTTAATTTTATTATTAATATTATTGTTATTATTATTATTACTATTATTTTCTTCTTATACACAGATCTTAATAATATTTTCAGTTTCAGAAATGCTGGGACAACTCTTTCGTATATACGAGTACGACTATATTATATGTGTGGTGTTGTTGTAGCTTCTTAAGACGTTTCCATTATATTATCTATATCTGTATATCGCGCGCGATGTTACAAGTGTGAATAAGAATGTGGTTATGTTTGTATTTACACAAATTAATGATGGCGATCTTGAGTTTATTAAGTTTTGTTAAAGCTTTGGTTCTTTTTTGTTTTGTTTGTGGTAAATGGTGCAATTATTAATGCGGATTATCTTTTAAAATATTTTTAGTCGATTTTTTAGGTGACGATTATGTTGTAATAAAGATATAAGAAGTAGAGACATTTTCAAAATTCTTGTGGGCTCTGACGTTGTCAATAATCTTGTAAATCGATTTATAATTTTAGGTTTGGCCAGTTTGATTGTTAATGGATATATTTATTTATTGGGGATTTCGTTCCTTGGCACATCGCGCTAATTTATAGCACCATTGATAAAGATATTTCAAAATTATTTTTTAATTTCTTTTTAATTACTTGGCATAAAAACTTAATTTCGCCACCGAATAGCAAAATTGACGACCCTTAAGCTAGCAGAACCCTTCCAGTAAAACATTCCAAGATACAATGGTTAATAATAAGCTAATTAAATGCTCTATTAATAAATTTTGGGCTCCATCCCTTCCAGATAAAATAATGAGTTCAGCTAGTTATTTCAAAAGACTACGTTTAGGATAATTAAATGTCGCATTCAAATATTTATTCGAACGTTGAGAAAAAGCATTAGGCTTTTCAAGTTAAAAGCTAGCAGAACCAAAATCGAAATTACAATTCAAAACCAGATCCAAATGCAGATAATTTTAGGCTCATTATGACTTATCAAATGCTTATATTTTCAAAATTTTAAGCCCCTATCGTTCTTGCCCAAGCTTTAGACCAATTAATACAAATTAATTTAACGTTAAAGTTAGCACAAATTAATTCGAAAATTAGGTCAAAACCGGAATAAAACGCAAAAGAAAACCAGATCTGACACCAAACAAATAAGTTTAAACTAATTCTAGACTAATCATGTGTCGCATTAAAAAATGTAAGGCCTTTATCGTTCTTCACCAACTTTAGGTCATATCAATTTAAAGTTAACAGAACCCAAATCAAAAACCGGCCCAAAACCGAAACTAGAACGAAAAAAAAATCAATTAAAAAATTAAATGTTTTCTCATTAAAAAATATTTGGCTCTACATGCTACTTATGAAGTTAACCTTATTAAAGTTAGCCGAAAGTTTTCAGCCGAAAGATAAAACGTCGATAATGCAGATAGTGTCTTCGCTTTCTCAGCCGAAAGTATATAAATACGTCACCGTTGATTAACATTCTTCAGCCGAAACTTAGCCGAAAAATTTATTTCAACAATACATTAATAAAAACCAATTTGAGTGTATTATTATGCGAAGTTTGTTGTAAAACCTAAATCTATTCAAACTTGCAAAATACAAATATTTAAATCAATCAAACACAATTCGAACAGCAATATTCTTAACCTTGCTTCAAATGAACATTAAATATGGTGAGGATGCCACTATGGCCATGTAATATATCATAATATTGGTCAACTTCGGCATAATTGTGGTAAAATTCTGAAGGGGATACAGGGCTTTAATTTAGGAAAATTTCTCTAATTCAATATATCGAAAATGCATTGAATGGCTTATTATTCTAGGTAAAGATACCGTGTCATTATGTCACTATGGTCATTTGATAGGCCACCATGTTGGTCAACTTCGGCATAATTATGGAATAATTCTGAAGGGGATACAGGGGTGTAATTTAGGAAAATTTCTCTAATTCAATATATCGAAAATGCATTGAATGGCTTATCATTCTAGATAAAGATGCCGTGTCATTGATGCCGCTATGGTCAATTGATAGGCCACCATGTGGGTCAACTTCGGCATAATTGTGGAAAAATTCTGAAGGGGATACAGGGGTGTAATTTAGGAAAATTTCTCTAATTAAATATATCGAAAATGCATTGAATGGCTTATTATTCTAGGTAAAGATGCCGTGTCATTGATGTCACTATGGTCATTTGATAGGCCACCATGTTGGTCAACTTCGGCATAATTGTGGAATAATTCTGAAGGGGATACAGGGGTGTAATTTAGGAAACGTTCTCTAATTCAATATATCGAGCATTGAATGGCCTGTCGTTCTAGGTTAACCTGCCGTGTCATTGATGCCGCTATGGTCATTTGATAGGCCACCATGTTGGTCAACTTCGGCATAATTGTGAAAAATTTTTGAAGGGGATACAGGGGTGTAGTTTAACAAAATTTCGTTTATTCAGTATGTTTAATGGAGTAAAAATTTTGATACGTCTTCTTAAGTGTCAGGTGGCAAAATTTTACTAATACGATATATGTATTACTGAGTTCTGATAACCTTCAGAATTTTACCAATGTTATGCTGAAGTTGACCAACATGGTGACCTATCAAATGACCATAGCGGCATCAATGACACGGCATCTTTACCTAGAATGACAGGCCGTTCAATGCATTTTCGATATATTGAATTAGCGAAATTTTCCTAAATTACACACCTGTATCCCCTTCAGAATTTTTCCACAATTATGCCGAAGTTGACCAACATGGTGGCCTATCAAATGACCATAGCGGCATCAATAACACGGCAGGTTAACCTAGAACGACAGGCCATTCAATGCATTTTCGATATATTGAATTAGCGAAATTTTCCTAAATTACACCCCTGTATCCCCTTCAGAATTTTTCCACAATTAAGCTGAAGTTGACCAACATGGTGACCTATCAAATGACCATAGCGGCATCAATGACACGGCAGGTTAACCTAGAACGACAGGCCATTCAATGCTCGATATATTGAATAAGAGAAATTTTCCTAAATTACACCCCTGTATCCCCTTCAGAATTTTTCCACAATTATGCCAAATTTTACCAACATGGTGGCCTATCAAATGACCATAGTAGCATCAATGACACGGCAGGTTAACCTAGAACGACAGGCCATTCAATGCATTTTCGATATATTGAATTAGCGAAATTTTCCTAAATTACACACCTGCATCCCCTGACCAACATGGTGGCCTATCAAATGACCATAGCGGCATCAATAACATGGCAGGTTAACCTAGAACGACAGGCCATTCAATGCATTTTCGATATATTGAATTAGCGAAATTTTCCTAAATTACACCCCTGTATCCCCTTCAGAATTTTTCCACAATTAAGCTGAAGTTGACCAACATGGTGACCTATCAAATGACCATAGCGGCATCAATGACACGGCAGGTTAACCTAGAACGACAGGCCATGCAATTCTCGATATATTGAATTAGCAAAATTTTCCTAAATTACACCCCTGTATCCCCTTCAGAGTTTTTTCACAATTCGGCGGAAGTTGACCAACATTATGACATATCAAATGGCCATAGTGGCATGCCCACCATATTTTACTATATGTTTATTTGAAACAAGGTTAACATAATGCTTTTCAAATTATGATTGATTGATTTAAACATTTGTGTTTCATAATTTTAAATAGAATTAGGTTTTACAACAAACTTAATAATACTTTCAAATTGGTTTCAGTTTTTGTATTGTTGAAATAAATTTTTCAGCTGATGACTTTCGGCTGAAGAATGTTGATCAACGGTGACGTATTTATACACTTTCGGCTGAGAAATCGAAGACACTATCTGCATTATCGATTTTTTTATCTTTCGGCTGGAAACTTTCGGCTAACTTTAATAGTATCTGAAGTTAGCCGAAAATTTCAGCATAAAAACCCTGTATTATCGACATACGTATCAGGTGGTAGCACCAAATTCTGTTGATATGAGACCTTACTGAAGTGAGCAGAAAATTCAGCTAAAATCTGCATTATCGACAAAGTTTAAGGTGAAAAATAAAATAATTATTTAACAAAATGTTTAATAATAAATAAGAAAATCGAATCGATAAAATTATATAAATTTATTTAAATAAATATAAATTAAAATAACTATGATCCCATATACACTTTTGTCTGAAACTTTGCATATGTATTCTGTTTGTAGGCCCGAGTCTAATAATGTATCCCGCTTACACGACAAACGAATAGTGCGGGCTACACGAATTTTTGAATGTGGATCATTTCATGAGAAAAGGAGATTTCAGACATGGTTGAAGATTTTCGGAAATCTAACTATGATTCCACATAAAATTTGGCCTCAAACTTTGAACAAGCTAGAAGCTATTAGTTAATTAGGTAGCTTTATCCAATGTACAGAATATGTCGTAGAACCGATTTGCATATGATTTTAAAATTTGTTAAAATATTTAGATTATTTATTTTAAAAATATCTTCGTTTTCGTTTCCTTCTATAATTTTGACGGTAATGCAGTTTTCTATTAAAATGTCTCTCGAAATGTCAATACTGCAGCTTTTATATTATTGTTGGTTCCTTCACAATATGTCGATAGAGTAGTTTTACTGCCGAAATTTCGGCTGGAATGTCAATAATGCAGTTTTATTATAATTTTCTCGATATGTCGATAAACCAGGGGCGGGATTTTGTAACATCACTTTCGATACTATCGAAAGTGATAGTCGAATCGAAAATGATGGAAGGAGGTATTTTGTACGATTATCGACAGATAAGCGAAATTTATATATGGTAATCCCTTTTCGAAATTGAAATGACAGTTCTAAAAATAGTTTTTTGTGTCAAAAATTGTTGTTTGTAAACATTTGTGGTAGAATTATTTATTTTTGACTTTTATATTTAATTGTAAATTGATTTTAAAATTTGTAAATTAATTAGAATAAATAAAATGATTAACATCGGTGCAGTGTTTTAGGTTATGTCACTTTAAAATAAAAATTAAAATTAAATTTATTAGTTTATTTTTTCTTAACTAGTATTTATATTTTTATGTATAAATCGGTAAACACGACATTTACCTACTCATTTTAACGCCACTTAATTAAATTTAAAATATTATTTTAGTGTATCACATTAAACTTATCACATATCACTTGAATTTTCTTGAGTGATGGAATATCAAAAATATCGCTCGTCGATAATGATACAAAATACCGACTTTTCGAAACTATCGATATTTTATCGAACTTCGAAAATTGTGATGTTACAAAATCCCGCCCCAGTTTTTCTGATGAAATTTTGGCCAAAATGTCAATAATGCAGTTTTCTCTGCCCAATTTTCTGATAATTTCAGTAGTATTGAGCTAGTTTACATCGCT
This sequence comes from Nephrotoma appendiculata, assembly GCA_947310385.1. Classification (NCBI taxonomy): domain Eukaryota; kingdom Metazoa; phylum Arthropoda; class Insecta; order Diptera; family Tipulidae; genus Nephrotoma; species Nephrotoma appendiculata. Next base: position 211,491,365 of record OX371225.1, on the reverse strand, counting down.
AATAAATTTAGTGGACTGACCTAAATAGCGACCCATTTTAGTCCTGTTTACATCAAACAAATTATAGGTCGCATTTGGGTCACATAACAAGATTTATGTGCACCATCTATTGAATAATACTAAAAGTATTGCTTATGTTCTATCGCAATTCATAATTTTCTCATAAATAATTCCTGTAATATTTTCGAAATTAAATTCATTCATTTAATTTTTTTAAATTTGACTCATTTAATAATTGTAATACTAAATTTTATGCTGATATGTTTAATTAACATCAATGCCGCTACTGACATCTATTTCATGACATGAAAACCCTTTAGGTCGGTATCGTTTACATCATATTTTTGATCGACCTAATTTGGGTCAGTACACACAAAAATGTTACCCAACCTAATTGAGTAACTAGCGTTTACATCATGTGTTTAGGTCAGATATAGTGTATAGTTCCGGACCAAATATGTCGATGTAAACTTACTCATTGATATGAGCCGAAAATTACTACTGAAGTTAGCCGATATTTTCAGCTGAAAAAATCTGTATTATCAACATATTTTGTATCAGGTGGTAGTAAAAAATTCTGTTGATATGAGCCTAAAACTACATCTAATTGAAGTTAACAGTAAATTTTCGCCGAAAAAAAAATTGAAAAATCAATATCACTCGAATGTTTAAAGGTAAGATGAACTGGTTGAAGTTAGATTAATACGTAAACTGTTGGATAAAATATATATAATTTGTCGTGTTAGGGGGCAAAAAGTTTGAGTTGTGACACTAACAGTGAATACCTGTGACAAAAGTCAGACCATATTTTATGTAGCATGAAAGTTATTAAAATAATTAAAAGCTAGATGCAAGTTTAGTGGTAATTTGGGCTGAATGCAGTTAGACTAATTAGCCCCCCAGGGGCTATGAATTTGAGTTGTGGCACTAATGTGTTAATGATTTAATGGCACAGGTGTTTACTGTTAGTATCATAACTCAAATTCATCGCCCCATATCACGACAAATTATATCTATTTTATCCAACAGTTTACGAATTTTTCTGCTAAGTTCAATTGCATGTAGTTTTCGCCTCATATCAACAGAATTTTGTACTACCACCTGATACAAAATATGTTGATAATGCAGGGTTTGTTCGGCTGAAATGTTCGTGTAACTTCAGTAACATTGGCTCTTGTCATTCTACAAATAATTTAAGGCTCACCTAATCAAATGCCTCATTACAAAATTTTAGGCCCCACTCGTCTTTGGTAAAGGTTTACGTCATTTAATGTAAAGCTTGGACAGCCCAAATCGAAGTTAGAATTCAAATCTATTGACATACAAATAATTTGATTTTGCCATAAAGCGCTTTAAATTAAATGGCCTATTGCTTGGCTCAGAACGAGTGGATCCCTAAATTTTTTCATGAGGCATCTGATTAGGTTATAAAGAGCCTAAAATCATTTGTATATTCAAAGATTTTGTTTTGCGTTCTAATTTCGGTTTTGGTGCAATTTTCGATTTGGCTTCTGCTAACTTTAAAATAATTGACCTATGGCTTGGTCAAGATCGAGTCGAGCACAATACATGCATTTGATACAGGCATTTGATTGGGACATAATAAGCATTTAATTATTTGTAGCTCAACCAGGATTACACTACAAAGTGTGTGATTAAGATGTTTTTCATAAATATTTAAGGGGGGGGGCGAATCGTAAGGCGTACGTTCGTGAAAATTCTGCAGAAGAGCGGTAAAAAATCGATTAGGAATTGTACTTGAATGGCGTTATGCAAACCGTATTTTAAGAATATTACTATCTCGAAAAATTAAGGTGTATAATTGTGGTGAACATTTCAAGCAGTGACTTTATTTAAACATTAAATTGTGAAAGAATTCAGGTGACACCTAAATAATTATTTGACTTGCGTGTCAAAACAATGCGTAGTGTTTTTATTGATCAACTCATTAATCGACAGGGTTGATACAGTTTTGTTCGAGTACTGCATAAATCTTGAAGAAAACGGTAATTTTGTGCTATTTTGCATCGAATTCCGAATTATAATATTATTGTGACACTGTTATATGGTATTTTGGAATAATTAAGTGTCGTTTACCGCAAATAAAGAACACCAAAATAGGCAAAAATAAAAACAAAAAACAGAAGGCAGTAATTTTTATCGTGATATGATCAAACACTTTCGACTCCGTTTAGACAATGACATTTTCTTAAGTCGGAATAACTCTACAATGCAGAACTCTATAGCAGGGGACAACAACCAAAGTCGTGAGCAAGCAAATCAAAAGGTTGAGTTGATTAAAAAGGAATTAGGACTCAAAAAGAATAAAGTGAACTTTTGAAGTGCTAAAATGAACTTCTTCGACGAGTTCCTCTAGTGCCTGGCCATGTAAACAATCCTGAAACGATGTACAATGGATCAGTATTTCCGTTCAGTGATATCAAAGTTTCTTTAAATTCATTCAGTGGAGATGATGAAGCTTCTGTTGGTGTTGGGTGGAACGTTGCGCAAAAAGTTGTGTATGCTAAAAAATTATTGAGTAGTACAGCAAAACAAAGCATGCGTACAGCAAAAGATGTCGGTACGTGGGACAAGCTGGCATTATTTTTGAGAACAGAGTTTAGGAGGGACACGACTAGTTCGCAGGTACACAAAAAAATGAGAGACTTTAAAATATTATACCAAAAGAAGCTTATTGTAGCTACTTGTTAACATTGCAAGAAATTGCACTTGCCGCAAACATCGATGATGCGTCAATAATCGATTTTTGCATTTCAGGGATTAATGACGTCATAGCAAATCAAAATGTATTTTACTTGGTGACATGGTCGATTTCAAAAAGAAACTGGATTTGTATGCTGACACGAAAGAGAGGGAGTTGGCTGTTGAATGTGCGACTAAACAAAAACACGACATTGAAAAGACGGCATCAAGGGAACGTCGAATCACAAGATGCTCTAATTGTGGTGGTGTCGATCAAGAATATGGTTATAAATTATAGCTCTAAAGTTTAGCCAACTGAGGACGTAATAATGAAGAATGTGTTAACTCAGGATACACCAATAGCATTAAAATGTCGTTGACTGTCGCCATTGGAGCTTAGTTAAGCTAGGCACCAAATCTATGAGTGGATTCAGGAAAGCATTGTTCTGCCAAGTAAGATTTCGCTAGTCCGATTGTGTTGGCGTATGAATTAAGGATGGTACAAAAATATGTTGCGTTGATTATAGCCGTCTAAATCAAGTGGTAGTTAAAGATCGATACCCGCGCTGCCATGCATCGACGATCAACTTGACCAGCTTTAAGGGGCTGAACTCCGTTCTACCTTAGATTTACGAAATGGATTATTCCATTTCCCTGTAGCTCCGAAATCAATTAAATATACTGCGTTTATAACACCAGTTGGTTGGTACGAGCTCCTTCAGGCTCCATTTAGGCTCTGTAATTCTTCAGCGGTATTCCAGCGGTATATAAACAAGATTTTTGCTCCACTGTGTATTAAGAAACTATATAGTTTGTGTTTATATGGACGATATATAGTGATACATGCTAGCACTCCAGAGGAAGGAATAAAACTTATACAGGATGTTCTCAAAGTGGCCGAAGAAAATGGCTTACAAATCAAATGGACCAAGTGTCAGTTTCTACACTCAACTATTGAATGTTTGGGGTTTGAGGTTGGAAAACGCACTGTTAAGCCATCTACGAGAAAAAGGTAGGCGATAAGAAAATTTCCAAAACCGAGGAATATTAAGAATTTGCAAAGCTTCCTGGGATTAACGAGCTACTTCCGAAAGTTTGTAGAGTTCTACCCTATTATCGCTTAACCGTTAACGGACATGTTGAGAAAGGGAAACGATTTCAGATTCTCTGACCGATGATCCTGTTTTGAAAATTTATACGATAGCAGCCAATACCGAATTTCATACAGACGCGTCGTAATCGGTGCAATTTTGCTACAAAAATCAGATAAAGACAATAGCTTTCACCCCGTCTTCTATTATAGCAACAAAAAAAATGACGAAAGCAGAGGAAAATTAGTCAAGTTACGAGTTGGAGGTGTTGGCGATCATCAAGGCGCTGAAGAAATTACGAGCTTATTTACTAGGATTAACCTTTACCACTGCAACTGATTGTGCTGCTTTTAAAGCTACTATGGAAAAGCGGGAGTTGACGTCGAGTATTTCCGGGTGGGCTTCGCAGCTTCAAGAATTTGATTTCAAATTAGAGCATCGCCCAGGTAGCCGAATGCGCCATGTCGATGCATTAAGTCGAAACCCAGTTTTAGTGACAATCCGAACCAACTTAATTACTAGAATCAGAACGGCGGGACGAGAAGATGATTCTTTGAAACCCATATTCGAGCTACTAAAGTCTTATCTAATTAATAATGGTCTTCTATTCAAGATGGTCCAAGGGAGCCTGTCATTAGTCGTACCACGAGCTATGGAAAGGGAAGTAATAGTTGCTTACTATGAACAAGGACATTTCTCTGTAAGAAAAACCACGGAATTGATTCAATGCGAATACTTCATTCCTAGGCGGGTAAAAGAGATGGTTTGCTAAATCCTTTACCAAAAGGCGACACTCCTCTAGTCACGTACCATGTTGATCATTTGGGAAATCTGTCTACTATTGAAAAACAATACAATGAAGCTCCCCGTTCAACACGGGGTCTGGTAAACGATGATGAATGGGATCACTGCTTAACAGAAACAGCAGTCTATTAAATGCCAAGACAGTTTCGAGAGACTTTCGCTTATATTTGTTGCTTTTGTCAACCTTCAAAACCTCTTGATCTCTGGATGAAGTATGCTAATGATATGACTCTTGATTACAGCCGACACCATATTGAAAATGTACAGTTCGAGAAGCCGAAGAAGCTGAATTGCGAATTCAACTGCTAAACGAAAAGCAGTTGGATACATTTCGTAAAACAACTGCTGAAGTGGATAATGAAAATGTCTCCAGCCGAAGTTGAGATTTGAATATTTGGTTTGGACGCGTAATTAGTCATGTGATCCCAAGCTCGCGCTTCCCGTTTGATACATGAATAACGTAAATCATAAGGCACGTAAGTCATACTGTGTGCATTTCAGCGCGTGTTCGCCGCGTAAGATTTAAAAATTAACCGCGCGTATGAATTTACTTTATTTTTGATAAAAGTGCAACAAATTTACATCTTAAAAAATCTTCTTAATTATTTCTTAACCAAAAATTCAATAAAATGAATTCACGTGATAGATTATTCAGTCACAGGTCAGCTAGTTTTAAAGTAAAGTTGTAATTTAAAATACTGGAAGCAGGATCTGGTGATTTTATATCTGTCCGTATTTCTGTGTTTTCTAGGTGGCACTTGAAACTTTGACAATTTCAAAATAAAAATATGAAAAATGTTGCAACAAATGGATCAGCCATTTCAATTTCTTACATTTTTAAACAATTTCGAATTATTGTAAATTCATTGCTTGGATGTTTGAACCAATCACTGGTGAGAGGGGAAAGTGGTGGATCAGAGCATCCCAGCACAAAAATAGACATGATCTATAAAAATTTCTTCTAAATGCGGATTCAGAGTATACCATGTTCAACCGATCAAGTTAAAATCATTGAACCTTCATTTGTACCAAATTATTTTGATTGTGGAACCTAATTTTGGTACAAACTTTATTCAGTTACCAAAGAATTAATATCTAAAACTGTATATTCAATTATATTGCTAAACTTAAGAAATATACGTTTCACTGCTGTAATCGATTTAGCAATATTATAACTTGATACATAAATTAATTAAAAATAACATGTTTGAGCGCACTTCATTTCACAGTAAACGCATATCTTAATTTTTTCTCGTCCAATTATGGATCACATTCACATTCCAAATTAGCGAATAAATTGCTAAGCCGCGCGGTAATATCTTGATCTATAAATTCTAATTAACACTCTTGTACATAGTTTCATAGTGAAAGTTGAAAATCATAAAAACATAGTGCCGCTACAAAAAAAAATGATTTTTGATGATTATGTGACGCGGCCGCGAATGGTCGTATAATAACTTATCGCGAATGTTTATTATGTTTCATTAAGATTTGCGCGCATATATACAAAGTGACATTCTTGCGTAAATATATACATAGCCAAAATATTAACAAATACATTCACAACAAATAAATTACACAATATTTATTGGGTATACGCGCCATGTGATCAAAATCAAAATATTCACTTGACTATATATAAGATGTAGAAGAACAAGTGTTTTATATATATAAATTAATAAGATGATATGGTATTGTTGTTGTTGTTGCTGTTGTTAATTTTTTATGCCTTTCCACTCCCATAAGTCAAGTATATAGTAAATTTTAGGCAGTTCAATTAACTCCGCTGTGCTGCCGTTTCGAGAACTTCAAGGAAATAAAAAACCAATATCGCTTTTAACTTTGTGACATTTCGATCGTCAAATTTCCAAATTAGTAATACAATGCAGTGTTAATACATCCGGCAAAGAGCTTCTGCACCAAAAACATAAATTCCAAAAAAAAAGTTTCTTTTTTTTGCTGTCGGTATTGTTTTTGTTGTTGCTGTGTTTTGATAAAACAAACCTTCTGTTCATGTCATGATGAGGTATAAGCGAAAAAAAAATTCCACGTTTTATAAGACGTTAAACGAATATAATAAGACATAAAAGAAGCAAAAAAAATATCAAACTACCGCCTCTTCATAAACATAAGGCGGAGCCAATCTTCTTACCGCTTACTGACTTGACTATATAATATACACTCGCGTATCTATACGAAGAATATTTATTGTGTGGATACTCTTTAAACAAAGCTATAATTAAGAGGCGCGGAATAAGCTCCGCGCGCTCAACAGTGAACAGCTATTGTTTTGGTTTTTTGCAGAAATTTTTTATTTATTTTTTGTCGTTCTCAACATAACATTTGAAAATACAACAACAATGGCAACATACATTTTTGGGAATAAGGCGTACTATATTGATATGTGTGCGCTAATTGCGCAAGTACCATAAAATGCAATTAACGACTTTTGTAATAAAATTATAATTTTTATGTTAATTTGCTATTAATAATTATAAATCCGCATTTTGTTTAAATGTGGCACACACACACACACAAAGAATCAAATTTCATGCACAATTTATAATATAACAAGAACATTAATTATTTCATCTTACATTGCGCATTTACGTGATTTAATCGCGAAGATATTGAACTTACGCGTGTTGTCTTTATTTATATTTAAACAAAAAATTACTTTACCAAAATTAATTATGTCATGTTTAATTCTTGGGAACGGAATTCATTAAATGCATATTGAATATGTATACATGCACTCAGGCGATATACCATTCACCGGCAATATAAACATTTTGGGATAAAGTGTTGACAGGTGAAGTTGTTTTCGGAAATAAAATTGATGAGGTATGATCGTTTAAAAACGGTTTCTTCATTTGCGGTTAATTAAAAATGTTTTTATTATACATATCCCTCCCAGTGTGAGTATATATGTACAGTGTTATATTACAACCTGTAGATAACTAAGTACCGGTTGGTGGTTATAAATATTCTCCGGATATTTACCATTTTCGCAATATTTGTGTTTCTGAATAAAATCGTATTGCGTGAAAAATTGACAGTTTACATTTTAAACGTGCGGACTTCTGACATTTTCGTAAAACTATCGATAATCGCAAAAGTGTCGTATCTTCAGTATTTGATTCGACAAGCTAAGCTTACCTTACAGAAGATTCAATTAGTGATGTTTTCATTATATAGTCTCGAACCTGCGGTAATAACATATGTTAAATATCAGTCCCACTGCAAAAAGTTCTTGTAGCGCGAGTTACATTAGTTATTTACAAATCAAATTATGATTCGGATACTTTTAACATTAACAAAAATGAAAAAAAACACAATTAGTTTTTATAAAAATTATGAAGTCAGCATAAATGTAAGTATAATTTGATTCCAAGTAAAATCTTCTCTATATATTATATAAAAATCAGGTGTCACGACGTTCGTACACGCATAAATTTTTTTTTAAGCTATTTTCTCCGAAAACGCCGAACCGAAGTATTGTACATGTAGATTGTAGTTGAATATTGAATTTATTGTGTGTGCAGATTCCTAACGTGTTAAAAAAAAAAACGAAAAAAATTAAAATACCAAGAGTTTATGAAAAATATGGTGCAAATAAAAATGTTTCATTTAATTTAACGAAGCTGTCTGGCGTATTCTTAGTTTTCCCATACACGAACGAAACCCAAGTGTCGAGCACCTACCGATTCATCTTGAAAACGGTCAACGGGTATATTGCACTGAAGGAAATGCTCTCACTCAAAAAAATCCTGCATCTATAGAGACAAAAACTGCATTAATAGTACGAAAAATACGTGAAAACAGCGCCAATGCAGGTGTTCTATAATATTACGAATTACGTTCACCGATAACATAAATTTGACAAATTAATAAATTGTTGTAGTTACGAATTAATCTGTACCATTTATGATTTGATTCATATACGATACGAAAAAGTTTATAATTTTGATGCAATTGCAAGCGTTTATGGATGAATAATTTCTTATTATTAACGTAAGGCATTGTAAAATAGTAAAAAATGGTGATTTGTTGAAAGACTAAATTCGTAGATAGCACGAAATTTTTCATAACATTTTGGAAATTAAAATTTTTATTAACGTCTAATTCATACATATAACTAAATAAATTCATTTTATATACGTATCAATACTGATATTTACGAAACTAATGTTATATGTAAGTTGACAATGCCCATAGAATGTGAAGTAATTCATAAATAAAACAACTATTTTCGTAAATATATTGTTGACGATTATTCAAATATAAGATGCAGTTCATGAATCATAAGCACAATTATGTTTTTCTTAATTTCATACGACGATAATGTTTTATTTATTAAATCATAATTTAAAACTTATAATATCTTTACAAAATATTCACAATAAAATATAATTTAATGCATAATTAAAACTTAGTAAAATAATAAATCAAAAATTACTGAAAACCATTACACTTATTAATTTAATAAAACATCTTAAAAAATTAAATAATAAATTAATTTTAACTATTTTTGTATTTTTATTAGTTTTATTTGATTCATATTTTTATTTTTTAAATTATAAATTTCAGTTTTGGTTCACCTTATGATTTATTACTTAATTATGTAACTCTGTAATTATGTAACTTAATAAAATAATAAAAACATAGAAATTTATTCAATGTTTCCTACAAATACACGTTATACGTATTAATCAAATGATCAATAATACTTTGAATAATACAAAATAATTTAAAATGTCTAGCAGCTCAGCATTAAAATAGAAAAAATAATCAGTTAGAATAATAAAAAATATTAACCAACAGTACTCTAATTTGTAAGCTCTTGTAATATTAGACTGACTTTAGAGGTTTTTTGTTTTACAATATGGTTAGATTTGTAAAAGAATGATAGTACACAATTTCACACAAACTCTGCCGTTGTGGCATATTTTAAAATAAAAACAGAAAGAACGATGTGTAGCAGATATCTACTGCTCTAATTAACTTATCGAAAATAATTATTAATACCTTCTAAGAACATAAAATATTTTTCACACTGCTTTACATTTCCCATGCCCAGTATGAATGGCCGAATGCATTCTAATTTTTCTTGTAACAAGTTAATATGCTCCACAATTTGCTGAACAAATCCTGTGTAAATCATCGCTTCCTTGTGACTCTTTTATTTGTACTACTTTTGTAACTACTTTTTCCCGTTGTTATCCTTTTTGATTATTTTTTGAGTAGGAGTTAGGAATCAATGGAAGCACCAGAGAAGCTGAAGAGCGGCATCGTCTAGAAGTAAAAAAAGAGTTACAATAAATGTGCTGCTTGAGTTATATGTAAATAAATTGACTTTCACGTTAATTTCTGAACTTAATTTACCTTTAACGAAACCCCTTTAATTGATTTCATTTAAAACCGTTTTTATTTCAGAGGATTTAAGACGATTTTCCTCCTTTGGAAACTTTAAAATGGTCTTCCCAATCACTCATAATGTCCTCGGAAGTTGGATGAATACATTTAAAATCGATATTTATCTGCAAAAAATAATCATATACTATTTAATATCATGTCGTATTCAAAATAAACTTGATATATTTCGATTTCTAAGAGATAGATTAGTTTGTTTTAACAGCTATAATATTAAGACCACCAATGCTATCAAGATTACGTTTTAAATTATTAAGCATTAAATACATGAATTCTGGCAGTTTATGGAAACTAAAGATACTAAGTCAACTTTTTTAATTTAGTTTTTCATAAATCAATAGCCTCTAATAAACAAACTATTGACTAAATATTATTATTATTAATTTAATTATTCATTAAAATTTGTGGTGGTAGTACAATTTTTCACAGCAAACATTTATCAACTATTTACTTACAAAACGTTGGAAAAACAAGAAAGTTTATGTGAGTTGAAAATTATAACATAAAACAGTTTTTAAATATCAATTAAATGCACGGATCTGGCAAACTTTCAATGAAAATTATTTTAGTACATATTTCTTAAAAATTAAATTGGAAGATAACATAAATATTATATTTTGCTATTTAATCAATTTCCAATAAACAGTATTTAATCTAATTACCGCAACAAAAATTGATTACTTCTGAATATGCCATAATTTGAATAATTCTAAAATAGTTTTAGTATAGCAAAGTAATGCTTACCAATCTGTAGCCACTTGGTTTTTTATATTCTCCGCATTTATTAAAATACAGGGTTATCCAATTCGAGGTTGATAAAGTAGAAATCTGTATACCGACATCTGTCAAAGATAAACGTCAAGTACGCTGTCATTTATTTAGTTGACATTCTGCCATTTAAGAATATGGAGCATTTAACAATCGACCAACGCGTTAAAATTAAACGCGGAAAAACAGGCCGTCGATGCTGATTTTTCGAACAAAATTTTCTTCAGTGATGAAGCTCATTTTTCGCTTGGTGGATACGTTAATAAGCAAAACTGTAGAATTTGGGGCTCAGAAAATCCACAATTGATTGTAGAGAAGCCATTACACCCGGAAAAAGTCACTGTTTGGTGCGCATTGTGGTCTGGTGGTGTGATTGGGCCGTATTTTTTTGAGAACAACCATGGACGAACCGTTACCGTCAATTCTGAGCGCTATGGCCGCATGTTAACCGATTATTTTTTTACGAAAATCGAAGATTATGATCTTGACGATATGTGGTTCCAGCAGGATGGAGCAACCAGTCACCTAACACGAGCAAATCGAGATCTTTTGCAAGAGAAATTTCCTGGACGTTTGATTTCGCGATTGGCTGATGTCAATTGGCCTCCAAGATCCTGTGATTTAACGCCTTTGGATTTCTTTTTGTGGGGCTACGCGAAAGATCGTGTTTACGCAAACAATCCTCAAACTCTTGACGAATTGAAAACTAATATTCGTAAGGTAATGGCCGAGATACCGCCCGAAATGTGCCGAAAAGTCATTGAAAATTACCTCAAAAGAATCAAGGCCTGTAAGAAGTCCCGTGGAGGACATTTGAATGATATCTTGTTTAACTAAAAATGGCAAGGATCAATCTGTAAAATGAAATAAAAATTACAATACATTCCGAATATTTTGTGTGTTTTTTTTAAGTTTACTTTATCAACCTCGAATTGGATAACCCCGTATTTTGAAGTGATGTTAGGTCTTGTTGTATTTCCTTAATTTTGTATCGGCTACAAGCTTGCCAAACGCTCTCGAACGCATTACCTGATAGTTTGTCGCATCTATAAAATTTAAGAATTATGTTATAATAAATGACTATAAATAAATAAATTTGTATGACTAATTAACACACGCAGAGAATTAAAAATCAATGCTTTTCTATGCGGATGATCCAAAAAAAAATTCCTTTAAATATAATACTTACCTGAATGCAACTAAAATTATAACTATTTTTTACACAATAAAAATAGTTGTTTTTATTATATAATTGTTTATAAAAACAAAATAAAACACTATGATTTCAATAAGTTAGTTTTTTAAATTTACCACCAAGAAACATAATAAGTTTGCAACAAATTTTGAGAACGAATGAACTAAATGACTGTTATATGATGTAATACGTATAAAATAAAAATATTACGAAGTTTTCGTATATATTATGAATATTTTTTTTCTCGTCGTCTATAATACGAAATATTTCGTAGATATACGAAATTTTCGTATATATTATGAATATTTTTCTATCGTCATCTATAATACGAACTAATTCGTAGATCTACGAACTTTTCGTATATATTATGAATATTTTTATCTCTTCATCTATAATACGAATTAGTTCATAGATATACGAACTCTTCGTATATTATGAATATTTTTCTATCGTCATATATAATACGAACTAATTCATAGTGCATAAATATTTCACGTAATTTATAGAAAACCGAACAGTTATTTTATTTTTTACTAAATTGCTATGACGATTATGAAATTTAATTGGTTCTTCGTTAGTTTAAAATTTTTATTTTAAAGGCGATGGAATACAATTTAGATTTCATAGCAAAATTTGACACACGAACGAGGAAGAGCAAATTTCTGGTCAATGTCAACGGGTAAAAACTAATATATTTTTATTTAACGCTGGGGTAGAAGGATATCTTTTCAAAAAAATATGTGAAAAGTGGATTTTCCAAAATAAGATATTTCAAAAAAATTAAAGGTTCATAAGCGAATTTTAAAAGCATCAGAAGGGCACAACTCTGCCGTTGTGGCATATTTTAAAATAAAAACAGAAAGAACGATGTGTAGCAGATATCTACTGCTCTAATTAACTTATCGAAAATAATTATTAATACCTTCTAAGAACATAAAATATTTTTCACACTGCTTTACATTTCCCATGCCCAGTATGAATGGCCGAATGCATTCTAATTTTTCTTGTAACAAGTTAATATGCTCCACAATTTGCTGAACAAATCCTGTGTAAATCATCGCTTCCTTGTGACTCTTTTATTTGTACTACTTTTGTAACTACTTTTTCCGTAAAATCGAAGATTATGATCTTGACGATATGTGGTTCCAGCAGGATGGAGCAACCAGTCACCTAACACGAGCAAATCGAGATCTTTTGCAAGAGAAATTTCCTGGACGTTTGATTTCGCGATTGGCTGATGTCAATTGGCCTCCAAGATCCTGTGATTTAACGCCTTTGGATTTCTTTTTGTGGGGCTACGCGAAAGATCGTGTTTACGCAAACAATCCTCAAACTCTTGACGAATTGAAAACTAATATTCGTAAGGTAATGGCCGAGATACCGCCCGAAATGTGCCGAAAAGTCATTGAAAATTACCTCAAAAGAATCAAGGCCTGTAAGAAGTCCCGTGGAGGACATTTGAATGATATCTTGTTTAACTAAAAATGGCAAGGATCAATCTGTAAAATGAAATAAAAATTACAATACATTCCGAATATTTTGTGTGTTTTTTTTAAGTTTACTTTATCAACCTCGAATTGGATAACCCCGTATTTTGAAGTGATGTTAGGTCTTGTTGTATTTCCTTAATTTTGTATCGGCTACAAGCTTGCCAAACGCTCTCGAACGCATTACCTGATAGTTTGTCGCATCTATAAAATTTAAGAATTATGTTATAATAAATGACTATAAATAAATAAATTTGTATGACTAATTAACACACGCAGAGAATTAAAAATCAATGCTTTTCTATGCGGATGATCCAAAAAAAAATTCCTTTAAATATAATACTTACCTGAATGCAACTAAAATTATAACTATTTTTTACACAATAAAAATAGTTGTTTTTATTATATAATTGTTTATAAAAACAAAATAAAACACTATGATTTCAATAAGTTAGTTTTTTAAATTTACCACCAAGAAACATAATAAGTTTGCAACAAATTTTGAGAACGAATGAACTAAATGACTGTTATATGATGTAATACGTATAAAATAAAAATATTACGAAGTTTTCGTATATATTATGAATATTTTTTTTCTCGTCGTCTATAATACGAAATATTTCGTAGATATACGAAATTTTCGTATATATTATGAATATTTTTCTATCGTCATCTATAATACGAACTAATTCGTAGATCTACGAACTTTTCGTATATATTATGAATATTTTTATCTCTTCATCTATAATACGAATTAGTTCATAGATATACGAACTCTTCGTATATTATGAATATTTTTCTATCGTCATATATAATACGAACTAATTCATAGTGCATAAATATTTCACGTAATTTATAGAAAACCGAACAGTTATTTTATTTTTTACTAAATTGCTATGACGATTATGAAATTTAATTGGTTCTTCGTTAGTTTAAAATTTTTATTTTAAAGGCGATGGAATACAATTTAGATTTCATAGCAAAATTTGACACACGAACGAGGAAGAGCAAATTTCTGGTCAATGTCAACGGGTAAAAACTAATATATTTTTATTTAACGCTGGGGTAGAAGGATATCTTTTCAAAAAAATATGTGAAAAGTGGATTTTCCAAAATAAGATATTTCAAAAAAATTAAAGGTTCATAAGCGAATTTTAAAAGCATCAGAAGGGCACAAAATATGAGGTTCATAAAGGTATTTTTCAAACCAGCATTTTTCAAAGCGGCAATTTAATCGCACACTCCAAAATACATTGGTTACAAAGCCTAAAGTTCTACTCGTGGTTGCGGTATGTGAATAAATCCCCAACTTATATCGTAAAAAGGCACACCTTCCGAATATTGTTCTAAAGTTTAATCATGCGCGTGCTTCTCGATTATTTTATAATTGTGGATGGGTAAATTATAAAGAGAGTCGAAGATAAGTTATGGTCAAAGAAAATGTGCGTAAACAGAAGACGAATTAAAAAAAAGATGAATCGTTTCGATGAATATGTTATGAACAAGTTCCATCATTTGAATTACATCTTCAATGAACTACTAGTAATATTGCATACAACTTCTACATATTCAAGCCATTAATGATAAAAAGAGACTGTTTATGTAAATAATTGTGTGTTCATTACAGCCTTATATCTTTAATAAATATTTTTAAACATGTTCTATAATTTTTATATATTTGTCATAATTAGCTATATTATAATTTGTCATATTAATAATAAAATTGGTAAATGTTAAAGTCGATTTGAATATCAAGATACTCGTATACCATAATTTTCGAATTTCGCTATTGTATCTTTGCTACGTATAATTTCATATTTTTAAGGAACAAAAATTCATTATTGCGATCCTATTCGTATAAATACTTTTAATACAATTTTACAATTGAAAGTTATCCTTTAACAACAAATATAAATATAATGCAACAATACAAAAAAAACTAAATGGAACTATTAATTTACGAACTGCGATTCTTACTATTAATGCATGCAGTTGTAGAATTTGTTTTGATTATTTTATTTTCTACGTGTATATAAAGATTTGTACATTAATAGTAGGAATTCGAGTTAACGAATGTAATTCGTAAAAAAAATACACAAAATTTTTTTGAGTGCTCCAACGTGCATTAGAGCCACTAAAAACGACACTTAGCTAATTTTTCAAACTGTGCCAAAAACCTGTTGTTTTCGGACAATTCGCAAAAACATTATTATATATACCGGCGTTCCACGCTATTTTACATGAAAGAAATCAGATGATCCACGTACACAAGGCGAACCACATCTAACAATCGCAGACGTATTCAAAGCCAATACATTGGGTCGACTTTACATAGTACATCCAAAACATCGTGAATGTATCTTTTTGCGTTTGTTGTTGGCGAATGTTCCAGGACCACCGTCTTTCCAATTTTTGCGAACAGTCAATGGACAAGTGTTAAATACATATCAAGATGCATGTCGCAAGATGCAATTGCTGAAAGACGACAATCATTGGGATCTGACACTTGCAGAGCAAGCATTTTGTCAACTGTTCGCAATTTTATTAACGACATGTTATGGAAAAATACAAAAATTACATTGCTGAAGACATACTACACAGAGTTAGACACGCAAACCAAGATCCCAACATTTATTACACGCCAGAAATGTAAAATGAAGCTTAAGTGTTGATCGGGGATTTGTGTATTTTAATTTCAAATTGGCCAATAAATCATTATTGTATATGCTGTATAAGATAGCGGAATTTTGACAGCTGAAAATAAGAGATTGCGCTATTCGCCGCAAGTGGCAGAACTATCACTAAAGAGAAATAATTTTGTTATGTAATTACGAGCGGAAATTTTTCATTCATTATGTACCACTTTTTTCACTAAATAAAATATCTCAGCGGAATAAAATATTAAATGTGAACCGTAAAATTGCAAATTAATTGATCTCCGAAGCAAAGGAACTCGGTATATGAAATCTTGAAATTTAACAACAATCCGTCTATCCGCCATTTCTTCCACTAGGTAGTAACCAATACTTTCGGTTATTTTTCTAATAGCTAAGGTCATAGTGAGACTATATGGAAAATTTGGGGAAAATTCATGGACTAGAATTTTCACTAGAATTTTTTGATTTTCTGTAGCCAAATAAGTGATTTTCAATTTTTGACCAATATCTCAAAAACTTTCACTAGTAACCACTACTTTCGGTTGTTTTTCTAGTAGCCTAGGTCATATTGAGACTATATAGAAAATTTGGGGAAAATTCATGGACTAGAATTTTCACTAGAATTTTTTGATTTTCTGTGGCCAAATAAGTGATTTTCAGTTTTTGACCAATATCTCAAAAACTTCCACTAGTAACCAATACTTTCGGTTGTTTTTCTAGTAGCCTAGGTCATACTGAGACTATATGGAAAATTTGGGGAAAATTCATAGACCAGAATTTTCAGTAGAATTTTTTGATTTTCTGCGGCCATATGTGATTTTCAGTTTTTGACCAATATCTCAAAAACTTCCACTAGTAACCAATACTTTCAGTTGTTTTTCTAGTAGCTTAGGTCATACTGAGACTATATGGCAAATTTGGGGAAAATTCATAGACCAGAATTTTCAGTAGAATTTTTTGATTTTCTGCGGCCAAATAAGTGATTTTCAGTTTTTGACCAAAATCTCAAAAACTTCCACCAGTAACCAATACTTTCGGTTGTTTTTCTAGTAGCTTAGGTCATACTGAGACTATATGGAAAATTTGGGGAAAATTCATGAACCAGAATTTTCACTAGAATTTTTTGATTTTCTGCGGCCAAATAAGAGATTTTCAGTTTTTGACCAATATCTCAAAAAACTTCCACTAGTAACCAATACTTTCGGTTGTTTTTCTAGTAGCCTAGGTCATACTGAGACTCTATGGAAAATTTGGGGAAAATTCATAGACCAGAATTTTCAGTAGAATTTTTTGATTTTCTGCGGCCATATGTGATTTTCAGTTTTTGACCAATATCTCAAAAACTTCCACTAGTAACCAATACTTTCGGTTGTTTTTCTAGTAGCCTAGGTCATACTGAGACTATATGGAAAATTTGGGGAAAATTCATAGACCAGAATTTTCACTAGAATTTGTTGATTTTCTGCGGCCAAATAATAGATTTTCAGTTTTTGACCAATATCTCAAAAACTTCCACTAGTAACCAATACTTTCGGTTGTTTTTCTAGTAGCCTAGGTCATACTGAGACTATATGGAAAATTTGGGGAAAATTCATGAACCAGAATTTTTAGTAGAATTTTTTGATTTTCTGCGGCCAAATAAGTGATTTTCAGTTTTTGACCAATATCTCAAAAACTTCCACTAGTAACCAATACTTTCGGTTGTTTTTCTAGTAGCCTAGGTCATACTGAGACTATATGGAAAATTTGGGGAAAATTCATAGACCAGAATTTTCAGTAGAATTTTTTGATTTTCTGCGGCCATATGTGATTTTCAGTTTTTGACCAATATCTCAAAAACTTTCACTAGTAACCAATACTTTCAGTTGTTTTTCTAGTAGCTTAGGTCATACTGAGACTATATGGAAAATTTGGGGAAAATTCATAGACCAGAATTTTCAGTAGAATTTTTTGGTTTTCTGCGGCCATTTGTGATTTTCAGTTTTTGACCAATATCTCAAAAATTTCTACTAGTAACCAATACTTTCAGTTGTTTTTCTAGTAGCTTAGGTCATAGTGAGACTATATGGAAAGTTTGGGGAAAATTCATGAACTAGAATTTTTCATTTTCTGCAAATTGAATATCACAGCTCTATATCTCTTTTGTAACATTTAAGAGCCATGGACTAAGATAATGTCCACTTAAAACTAATGCATATGCATCGGCCTTGTTTTCTTAATTATAAAATTGCAGGACTAGTTCTTAAAATTTCCGTAAAATTCGATGCAGTTACTGAATTATTATTCGCAAAACACCATTTGTGTTCAGTTAAATGTAAAAGCTAAATAAAGTAAATACTATCATGAATCTGCGTTATATGTGATGTTTTATATAAACCATGAAATGTTATTGTAATAATTACACAAAGGTCCCGCTTTGCGTTACCGTTATGGTAATGCGATAATGAATGAAAAATTCCGCTGGTAATTACATAACAAAAATATTTCTCTTTAGTGATAGTGCTGCCACTTGCGGCGAGTAGCGCAATCTCTTATTTCCGCTGTCAAAATTCCGCTGTCTTATACAGCATAAACAATGTCCATTTGTTGACTCGACTTAAATACCCATTTCTCTCTTGGTCAGTTATACGTTGTATGCTCACGTATGGGTAAACCATCGAATCTCTTCATATTGGCAAAAGACAGATTGACAAAAAATGGTGTTCACAAAATCGCACTACACGTTAAATTTAAATTCATTACTATAATTAAAATTGAATGGTAGATGATTAATAAATAAAATAAAAAATATGTATCGAATGTTAGTTTTATATGGATACATACTATAAGTTAAGTTTTATATGGATAGTATTCGTATGGCAATCTGCCACACTGTTCCGCAACTTTAAGATATGTAAATAACATTTTATTTGCATATGACTTCCGCATATGTTCTATGTAAGTCAAACGCATAAAATATCAGACACCCGTGCTACCAAATAAAAGGCGGTCTACATGAAATGCTGTCTACAAAGAAGACGTTTTGTGGCAGAACAATTACGTATGCCGGGTCAGCTAGTATTTTATATATTAACACATATTTTGGAATTTTTGGAATTGGAATCGTATGTTATATTTATACAAACAATCATCAAATATCTCATCTGTGTTCATCTCGATAGAAGATTGACATGGAAAAAGCACATTGAAACAAAACGCAATCAATTAAAAATAAAATTTTCTAAAATGTACTGGTTGATCGGGAGAAAATCGAAACTCTCTCTATAATATATGGCAGTAATATTTCGCATCTTCATGACGTATGGATATCGAGAAAAACTATCCGCACCTAACATCCACATATAACCTAGAAAACTAGCAACGTTCCCAACACCTTTCTCTTATTCAAAGCAACCTCCAGGAAAGCTCCTCATCATTTCTTCAATATGGTTTCAATTTCGTTATCCATGTTCGGCCACTATACCAGAATCTACGGGGTTGATGCTTCATTCGAACAGTGCCCCAATGTCAGCAGGGTCAAAACTTCCTTTAGCAGATTGAGAAGAATTATGGCTCGAGCAAACTAGGACTGCGGAAAAGAAAAACGTTCTTGAAAACAGAAATGGAATTTATTCTTTCATGATATGAAAGAAGATCTCGATTTTGGACAGAGTCTTGCTATCCTTCCTTTACGTAGGACTGGACACTCTCTAGAACGGAATCTTTAGGTGTCCAGAGGAAACTCTTCCAACATTTCGAGATATTCTTTGTTCACTTGACACGCACATTTTCACGATCAAATTTCACATCCGGACCAAATTGGTATCCCATGAAAAATACAAAAAAAAAATATAGCAAGCTTTTTTCCGGGTGCAATAGTAATACGAAAGGCTTGGGATTCGTCGCCGCCATAAATTTGTTGCCATGAAATATTTGTGAAATTTTTTTTTCATCAATTATTTTCGATAAAAGAGTTATTGGATTTTCCTCTCGACCTGCGTAAATATATGAGAAATCACTGACCCTACTCGTTGACTTGGGGCATCTGTCGCTAAGAGTGGACAGTCTAAATAAATTACGCTGATAGTAGACAAGCTGACACACTTTTACAATGCAAACAAAAAAATTTTGTTCTTTTGCGTTACCAATGAAAGCTTGCAATTGTGACAAGTTTGTTGGACGGAACATCTCTTCCATCGCTGGAACACTTTCGAATGTTGCTCGGATTCCTTATTCTTCCCAAACATACCCTAAATATTTTACTTTAGTTTGGAAGAATTTGCACTTGCTCCACCAGATCCCTCGAGTCAATCTTCGTAAATCGTTTCCTATCTTGCAGGCGCTGAAACAACTCCCCGCAGTTCGCGGACTTGAATACTGGTCGATGCAGAGTAGCTTGTTCACCGTCACCTTAAAATATTCGCAAATCTTAGTAACCTTTTGCCAGTTTTACGCGCCACACCAATGTGTGCGGCCCCTCTACTGAATTGTATTGATTCAAGGACACCAAGTGAAACCAATCTTTTAATCTCTCTTTTAATAGTGTCCTTTTTTCAAACAATAACGGACTTTCTTTGAAATATTTCGGTGTGTTGTCAAGTTCCAAGGTAACGTGGGGTATGAATTGATTTCACTCCGAAACCATTTGCTCCGTCGGTTGCAGTCACAAATAACGGCAATTCCATCTGAACGTTTAAAAATTTCACAATAACATCCAATTTACTTCGCACGGACATCAAAATATTACCAGAGGCTCTCAAGCTTGATTGTGACATTCAGCTGCGGTTTAATTCACGTAAACCGCCACATCATTACCTATCATTGTTTGTTTGTTTTAATTTTTGGAAACTTTTCTGCAATACGCGCAATAGCTACATCAAAGACGTACGGGTATATGTCCAATTTATGTAAAACCAGCTGCGCATTGTTAGTTTCATGCCCGCCTATATAGTACTAATATGGTAGATGGGTCGGCCGATCGTAATCAGATGATGTAAATTCGATTTAGAATCCTGCTTTTACCGTGATTTTAGCCCGCCTCTCCTCAATCCAAATGCCAAAGCTCTAACCACTGTGTCGTTTGGGTGGTTTGGTTTATAAACCAATAATGCGGTAAGTGTACAGCCAGTACCAACTAAAATTTTAGAGGCCTTCCGTTAATTTCTATATTGCCACGAAAAATTTCTTACCACAACGCTCCATGCTATTTGACTGCTGGAAAAATTCTTGTTTTGGTTTTGGATTTCAAACTTGCAGGATTTCCTCAAACGGGGAAGTCTTTGGCTCGAACATTCCTATTGGTTTATGTTGAACAATGCGTCACGGGAATTTCCAAAACTTTCGATGACATCCGCCTAATTGACATTGTTATTGGATTGGCTTCGTCTACCAACCATCGACATTTAATTATTTTATATTTAAAACACTCCTATTATACTTGCTCGATAATATCGTGTGGCAGGACGACTGTGCACGATTTTGACTACCTCGTGTGTTCAACTATTACACGTTCGAATGAATTCTAATTGAATTCGTAATTTCGTGAGCTTGTGAAGCTTGTGAAGGGCTTGTTGACAATAAGGGGGTAGTGGTCAATAAGTCCCGAAGCTAATTACTGAAAGATTCCTTCTAGAGTGATACATCAATTACAACGCTTCTCTAACATTTTTTTGAGGTTTGTGAACAGGTTGTTGTTGCTGACAGCCACAACCACATCTGAGGAGTACGGTGTATAGAGAAGCAATGCAATATTCAATGTGATCATGTCATCAAACAAATTTAAAGTTTTATAAATTACTTATTACTTTATCAAAATATGTCAACCTGTCCCTTGGATAAAATAATAAATTAATCATAAAATTATAAATTTGTCTATGAAAAGCTAGCCTGATACATCATAAGATAAAGAGACGCGCATCCCAAAATACGGACTGTCCACTCAGCTGACTCAGCTGACAATTTGATCCCGAGGTATAGTGGATTTTAACAAAAAAAATCTAGCATCTCATCTTAGTTCTTAAATTAATGTTTTTTAGATTTGTTTGCTTTTCATTTCTCAAAGACTATTTATGAGATGGATTTAAGTTCCTTATTTGCTTTTTGCAAAGAGATTCTAAGTACAAACTTAGTTTGCTAAGCTTAACATAATTTGATGGATTGAGATTTCCCATGATAAGTCCTGTTGTTTCTTGTTGTTCTTGTTGTTGATACGTTGGCCCTTATGGTACTATAACTCTTCCCGGGGATGGATAAATGGCGTCCTCGTCCTTTGGCTTAAAACCGACTCTCCTTAGTAGGTCTTGATATGATGTACCATAATTATATTTTTGTATACTTGCGGCCATTGAAGATGTTCCCATTGAGTTGTTATTTTGTTGGTTGTTTGTGTATAAATTGTGAAAACTGATATGCCGCAGGGAGGCGCCCACATCCAAATTTGTTGGTTGATCTATACGGTTGCTACCTTATAACGTGTAACTTGAAGATTGTGAAGAGCTCCTTGAATTTCCTCACTTGTGCTTCTTTACTCATACGATTGGAATTCTTCGAAGTTGACTGCAATTGTGCAATTCCTGTATCTTGTGACGATGTTTCCTGGTGAACTGTCACCCTGCGTTCTTTTCTTTATTAATTAATAGGTTGTCTTATTGGATATTGCAGATAATCCTGGATAATGCTGCTAATAGCTGGATTATTTTATCAACTTGATCGTTTTCTTGGAATTGATAATTATTTTCGTTTATTAGGTCCATGGTGGCAGTCAGATTCATGGTGATAGTGATCATGTAAAGATCCTGAGCATCTGGACTTCCTGCTATCCATTTCCAAGCTGTGCCCAGGGTATCTCATCTTTTTTGTCGGATGGGTTTCGGCGGTTTTATTAGATAAAACTTGTAGTATACTTGAAGCTTGTTTTCTAATTTATTGATTATGAAATTTTATGTTTAGCGTCGTATTATTTTGATTCTTTCGCAATTTTTTGGCTAAACTGTTTTTATAATTAATCATGGTTTAATTTTTAAATCGTGCCTTTAAAGTTTTGTGATCAATTTATTATTATTCAATTCAACGGTAAGTTAATTAATAAAAATCGAATAGGCAAAATTTGGATCATCAGTACCTAGAAAATACCGAAGTATAATCACAATACGTTAAACTTTCTGATAAATTGCATTAATTCATTTTTTTTCGCCATCGAGTTTGATATCGCGAGACTGAATAATTTTAATGCTAGCATAATAGTGTTATGGTCAGTCACATGTAGATCTAAACTTTTAGCCTCAAGAGAAAATCTGAAATGAAATGTTTCAGAGAAGATCAATACACGTAATTGAACATGCCCTAATAACGCACTATTCATTAAAGATTCCCCGAAAATTCTGCGATAATGAATTATGCAACAGATAATTCATCGAAAAACAAATATGAAAACTACAATTTTACAATAACAAATGTGCGTGGAAACAATTTTGAAAAAAACAATTCATCGAAAACACAATTCATCGAAACAAAATTTTTCACCTAAAAGTTCCTGTTGAAAATCAGTACTTACATAAGATTTACTAAATGAAGATTTTACAATTATTCATCAAAATAAAATTATATCGATGTTGAGTAGATTTTGAAAAAGATTATTAAGTTGAGGTGTATAATTTATTTGAATCAAACATGATTTAGATGAAAAAAATGTGAAAACACAAAAAGCTTGCAAAAAATTAGCTGATTATGGGATAATATGCCATTTATTCAGAAGCAAAATCTGAAAATCTGAATCTAAAACTTATTACACACTAAATTTCTATAAATCCAACTTATCTGACACACAATAGTTCGATCGCCCATTTTTAAAAAATCAGTGTAAATTCCAGGTAATTCACGTAAATTTGTAATTTAACATAGAGATAAGGGTAAATCAAAAAGTCTTGCAATATCATATGAAAAAAAAGTGAGTGAGAAAGCAATACATATTTTTATTTTTCGACATAATCTCCTTTAAGGTTTATACATTTGTCACATCGATCAATTAACTTGCCTAAACCGTCTAAAAAAAAAGATTTCTTTTGCTCCATAAAATATTCATTTACAACAGACTGTAATACATTTACAGTCTTCATAGTCACTGGAAAATTTCCGGCCCCATAGTGTTTTTTTTTTTTTTCAAATTGGGAATCAGAAAGTAGTCACTGGGTGCCAAGTCTGGACTGTACGGTGGATGCGGAATTTCCACGAAGCCGCAGTCCTTTAATGCAGCTTGAGCAATATTAGCCTTGTGCACTGGTGCATTGTCGTGAAGAAGCAAGATTTTTTTCCTAAATTTCCTTGGCCGTTTTTCCTGGATCGCTTTTTTCAATTTTCGCAAAACCTCTGCGTAATATATGCCTGTGATTGTGGTTTTCGGTGGCATATAATCGATTATCAAAATTCCTTCAGCATCCCAAAAAATTGTTGCCAAAACCAGCAGTTCACTACGTTTAATCCATTGCATCGATTCTTGTTTGGATTCCGGATCCCAGTGATGAAGTCATGTTTCATCGCCTGTTATTATGTTATCCAAGAAATTTTCTGGATCTTCTTTGTACATATCTAAAATCGCCTTTGAATTTCGAACACGCATTTTTTTTTGTTCTGCATTCAACAAACGGGAACCCATCGCGCACTTACTTTCGACATGTGAAGGTGGTCATGTAATATAGTATACGCTAACCGCGGAACAGAAATACGTCGGTCCTCCATTACAATAGATTCGGTCAAAATTACGTTTTCATGGCTAATAGCATCTGCTGGCCGACCCGAGCGGTTGTCGTCTTCTAATGACTCCCGACCACTTTTGAATAAGTTTACCCACCTTGTTACTATGGCAAATGATGGTGCACATTCGCCGTAAACTTTTGATATATAGTTCAATATATAAATTGCATTTCGTCCATCTTTACAGAAAAATTTAATAAAGCCGCGATATTCAATTACATTCATTTTAAGAAAAATTCAAAACACATGTTACTAAATTGACAAGAACAAATGAACTGTAAAATTTACATCGAAATGTTATTCTAGAAGTTTCATCGCGACAAAAAATGGTATTAAAAAATATATTGTTGTCTCACTCACTCTTTTTTATCATGTGATATTGCAAGACTTTTTGATATACCCTCGTATTAGCATTGTGATTATACTTTGATTAGTTTAAAGTATTTTCAATATTTTTGTAGTTTGGTCACTGCAGTCTGATGAGACGATCAAATTTTTTAATACAATGAATTCAATGTTTCATTAGTTCGAAACCAAACTTCCATCGTTTTGATAACCTCACCTTGATGTAAAATACTATCTGGCTATCAATCCAGAATAACCCAAAATTTCGTATAGAATCAATATCGTTGGTATCAATAACGATGAGTTCATATTTTAATTCGTTCCCATTCCCTTACATGTATATTGTAAGGGATTTGAATCAACTTCCTACGGTGCTAAGCGACGCTATCCGCCAATGGTTTAAATTGGTTAAGAATAAACATTAAGGTCTTTTTGTATTGAAGTTAAATAAAGATATTTTTGTTAATTTTATTTTATTTGGATTCGTTTTTTAATGGAAAAAAAATCATCTCCAGAATTTTCGAAATTCTTTCTCTTGGAGAGAAGACTGTTTATTGCCTGCAATACTAAAGCTAAAATTCTAGCCTGGGGTGGTTGTGGTTTCTGCTAGGTGTGGGAACATTTGCTACGGACACATCATTTGATTCTTCCCATCGTCGATGTTTAAATGCGTAATAAAACCACTGAATTAATCCTTCCGAATCTGGTTTCATGCTATCCTCGACATAGATGTACTTGATGTGATAAAGCGTTCGTTTTCGAATGAATCAATGGTATTCGATGTGTATTATTGGTTTTAATTTATCTTTAACGTGATCCTTCATGAAGCTCAATTGTTCTACGCTCTAGTGATGCAATATCGAATGGGCCAAGGCCAATGACTTAATATAAGACTTTTCGACCATCACCTCTTTAACTAATTTAAAATTAAAAATTTCGAACGGGGAATATCGATGGGTCCATTTCACCATTTGTAGTAAGGATATTATTTCTTAGAGACGATCATATATAACGCTCCAATAAGATTCGTATTAATCCAACTATGTACCTGTTGCGGTGACTGGTGGATTGTAAAATTCATTGAAAAGTCAATTGATGGGAACATATATATTTTTCCCTCTGGTTTCGTTTACCCACTTTTAACCATTCGCCGCATGAGTCCAAAATAATAGCAATTCGGGAATCCATTCAACAGTCTCTGCATCTTTTTTCTGTTCTATATATACATGATATATGATTCGGATAAAGTCAGATGAGCTGCTGAAACAGGGCGAAACTGTCGAAAAACACGAACGAGAGACACACGAGTTGACAACACACTTCATGCCATCGCACTCCCATCGTCCAGGGCACCATAAAAACGCAGAGATGGGGTCTGCCACCACACCCGCTTTATTCGCCAGATCTGGCTCCCTTGGATTACTTGTTCGGGTCGATGGCGCATGGCTTAGTAGGGTACCATCGTATATTATTATAGATTACCATGCTGTCAGGTAGTATCGTAATTGTCCTATACTGTAAAATAACTATTACTTCCTAAATTTTGCACGTTTACAGATGTAAGCACCAAATTTACAACAATTATTAAGCGATCAAAGAAAAGAATTGAAGCACCCGCATATATGCTATCTCTATATATAGCTAGATTTAGCCACCGTAAGAGATGCAAAATACCGATAAAAAATTTCGTCTCATTTTAATGACATCATAATTAGAATAAAATGTTGATGATTCAAGCAATTATAAAATCTTGACAAATCTACTCAAACCCATTATACGATTTCCGTTAAAATGACACATCGTTTATCCGACATTTTGACAAATTGTGTGAACGCATATTGTTGTTTGTGTTTTATAAGCGGGGATCGATTTCGCGACGCGTACTGAATAGAGCTTTACAATGATTTACATGACACTACCTACTATTTACCATTTTATGACCTTATCTTATATACGATATGGCTTTTTAATCCAATCCACTGTACAAAACATATTTGTATAATTAAAATGTTATTGGTCGGATTTACCAAATTCGTTTGCGGCTTACACATGTATACATGCGCGTACAACAATAATGATATCAACAATAACTATATGCGACCATGAAGACGAACCTTGATTTAGAAACAAATTGAAAAATTTAATAGGATTATTTACCTTACGCCTGCAATGGTATACGAGTACATCTGTTAAAATGTAATCTTCCATTTAGCCATCGTATAATAAGAATTACATTTTACGTCAAATGTAAAAATGTTTCCAACTTAGCTACTCCACGGTGCAACAGAGAATTTGTTACGTTCCATTGCAAATTTCACTCACAGTTTACTACCTCACTGTAGACATTCTGTTGTCTTGTTCCGTCTCATTGTTGAACACACATAACTATGTCTGTTTTATATAAATTATCTCTGACACAAGTGTTGATATGGAATCAAATTGATCATTGTATTACAATCAATTCCTTATTTATTCCATTTATTTATAAAAATAAGAAATAAAAATTTATTTATTTCAACAATATTTGCATTTTTTTTTTTCACTTTATTTTTAACGATTTTATTTTCAGTTTTATTTGAGCCGAATCGCGCGCTATACATTTCAATGAACGAAGAAAATGTTTGTGTATTCCATTTTCCAATTTGTATTTAAGTTAATTTGATTTAATTTGATTTAAAGGCTATAAGTAACTAATTGTAATCAAATATATTGTATGTCTGTTGGTAGTTTACTGTACGAGTCATAAATATAAGTTGTATAGGGTGTTGTAATGTATATGTAGAGATATTTATATCCGTGTAGAGTCAATTACGGCACGGTTAAATAAAATGATTTCGAGTAGGTAAACATTGGTAACCGTTATGAAACGATTTATTAACGCAATTTTTGACATAAAAGTGTTCGAAGCAAATAAACAAGGGACACCTATTCGAGACAATTTTTAAGAGCTTCTATAAGTTTACCATATAATTAACGTCTAAATTCTGCTATACAAAGTTGAATTTCAAAACTGTGCAACTGACTATTGGAACATTTTTTTTTACTTACAGAACAAGTATTGAAATTTTTTAGTCTGGGTTTGGCTTGGAAAAAGTGTTGGGTGTTGCGAAATAGTGGATTAAAATATTGAAACACACGAATTCACTAATTTATGTAATCATTAATTTAATTACAATATAATTGTTATTGAATTTTTTATTTACTTATTCTTACAATGAATTTTAGTTATAATTCTAAAGTATTTTAATTTCACAAGTTGGAAATATTTATTATTAGAAATAGGAAATTTAATAGAGGTTTTAAATATTAGGAATTGTATGATATTATAAAATTTAGGAAATATTTATTATTAGAATAATTACCATGTTATGTTATCACGTACAAGAGCGAATCAAAAAGAAAAGTTATTTTAATTTTATTTAAATATAGTACCCGTAATTATTGGGCTTCTACACCAACACATACATACATATCTATGATAGGTAAAATATAGGGGAAGACGAAGATGAGTGGTACATCACAACAATCTTCCCTCCTTTTAACAAAAGACGACCTATGATTGTCTTTTGAGATATGTGTATATGCCTAGTTGTTTCGGCTAATATTACTCAAAAAATACGCATTGTTTTAAGATACATATTAATAATACAAATTAATAATAATGTAATAATATATAATTTTTAAATACTAATATTTATAATCGTAAAAATACAATCTTCAAAAATTATTGCTTTTTTTTGGCTCTTTTTTTGATTATGCCAGATTTTATTCTTCCTTTAAATTTAAATGATGATAATTTTAAATAAAAATTAATAATAATAATAATGATATGAAATTTTAAGTATACACGAACTTCAATTTTTTTTTCTTAATTCCATTGATCCAAAATTCTGAAAAAAAAAAAATTAAAATAATTTTTAAATTTTTAAAATATCAAAATATAAATAGAATGTTTGTTATTTATTTTATAAAAATAATGTAATTCAAAAATGAAGATTTATATAATTGCCGACGAGAGACGAAACTAATTATCATAACCTTTAAACGGTCGTTATGAACTATCTTTTCACGACGACCAATAAGCATTTTAGTATTTTCTGGTGAAATTATGTCTATAACCGAATATGGACCAAGCCAAAGTGAATCGAGTTGGGAATTTCTACCTTCATTTAAAAAAGAAATCTTTATCGCCGGTTTCATTGTTTTGATTTTTCTTTGCACTTTACAAGTTTATCATGAGCTATTTTGTAAGAATTCTGATGTTTAAATTTTAGATCATAAAAATAATCGTCGTAATTGTAGAAATGATCTACATTTTTAGAAATGGAATCCGGAATATTGGGCTTATAATCAAAAACTAATTCATTTGGCATGTAATCTGTGGTTTTAAGAAACGTGCAAATTGCAACCAAGAGTCCCCGTCTAGGGATCATTTTCAACGTAATATCGTAAGTAATCAATCAGAATTTTATGACTTCGTTCAAGTGCCTCATTTGTTTAGGCACTACTATTAAATTTATGAATCTTCAAAAGTTTGCATATGTGTTTAAACAGTTTTTCCATAAAATTTGAACGTTGATCTGTCAAAATTGAAGAAGGAGATCCAAAGGTACAAATAAAATTTTGGACGACAGCTTTAGCAACTGTTTCAATATGAGAATATATTTGTTGCCTTTATGGATGTTGAAAGTGGTCCAACAATGCATTGTATAAAACAATGTCTAGAAAAATGTTTGTAATACAAATATGTTATTGTAATTTTCATATTGATATTGTTATTTACCAAGCTTTTATTCTTTTGACAAAATGCACAATCTTGTATATAATTTTCTATTTTTGCGAACATTCATGGAAAATAATAAAAATTACGTAATCTTTTAAATGATCGGTATATTCTTCATAGCAAAGTACAACATCGTCAACCATTTTATTGTCAATCAATTTCGCGCCTTTGTAAAACAATGACCGTAACCTGCCGCTCGTGTGGTGCCAATATCACAAAAAAAGGACGACTTCCTGGTATTAAATGTAGCGGCCCTTGTGAAAATTTCTACCATGTTAAGTGCGCTTGTATCTCACAGGAATTGTTAAGTGATATTAATAATCGAACTGTCAATTGGTTATGTGAAAGCTGTCGTCTACAATCCAGTCAATCTGTGATTGACAACGAAATCTCGGACTCTGAATGTGATGTGAACGTGAGTCTAGCCGATATTATGATTCAATTAAAACGAATGGAAAAGAAACTATCTGCTCTGGACAAAGTTAAAGACGCAGTACATACTCTCCAAGCTGCGAACGATGCTCTCACTTCGAAACTTAAACATCTAGAAGACCACTTTAGTATCCACTCTGCAAAATTACATCAAATGGAGGCTGATTATGACAAACCAGCTCAATTGCTAAACGCTTCAAGCATTACAATCAGTGGCTTGCCGATGGAACATGTTGACATTAGTGGAATGATTTTCAACACAATTAGTAAAGTCGAAAATTCCATTCAACCGGATGATATTTTATCGATCGAACCCATTCGTAGAAACGTTAGCAAAACCACACTGAATAATACCAACAATTATGTAACTCGTCACAACTTCTTTATTGTTAAACTAAAATCCATCGATCTACAACAAAAAGTTTTAACGCAAATGCGCAAAATTAAAACACTTTACACTAAAGATCTGGATATCATCTTGCCACAAAACCACCGGGAGCATCAAATCCATATAATGCACCGCCTTTCGAAATTCCAATCACAGCTGTATCATGAGGCTAAAAACATAAAACTGTCATCAAACTTTAAATATTTATGGTGCAAAGCCGGACAAATTTACCTAAAGAAATCGGCTGATTCTGACGTCTATCGTATTCACTCCATGAACGATATTTTTCGTATCCAGAACATCATACACTAGCAATTGGATGAAGCGGTTGCTGCTTCGGTATCTAGAATTCAATAATGTAACGTTAAGTAGTTTTTTTATCTTACCTTTATTAGCTCATATTTGTTTTTTATATATTTTTTCCATATTCCAGCTTAACTTTTTAAACATCTTGTTGCCAAAAATAATATTTGTTTATAATAATCAGTCAGCTGTTTTGATTCCGGTAATTATTATTTTTATGGTGGTAGTGTTTGTTATGATTTGGATGATGTTTAAACACTGTTTTAGTTATTTTTTAGTGATTTACTCAAAAAACTTAAAACTTATTTTTTTAACATTTTCAAATTTATTTATAATTAGTCGGAATATTTTGAAATTTACTTGGAATAGATTATTCGTTGTTGTGATTTATCTGGCTGTATTGAAAATGTTGTACTTTGCTCTCACTCTTCAAAATTTGTTTTTCGGTATTTGTTGTATGTATATTGAATTGTTAGTCTTATATTATGTGTAGTGTAATTCACCAAAACATTCAAAGTTTGAGAGCAAACTTCGACATTTTCAATACTTATTTATCTAGTTTAAAAGAGCAACCACTATTAATATTTGTTTCGGAAATCTGGATTTACTCACACGAATCTTCATATTACAGACTGCCAGATTATAATTTCATTGCTTGCTGTAATGATGATTATAGATCTGGTGGTGTTGGTGTGTTTATCAATCAAAATTTAACTGTATCTTCTTTTCAGTGTTACAACTGGACCACAGCTGATGTTTTAATCTTAAATGTTACCTTGGGGCGTCATGATTGGACCTCTATCTGCATTTATAGATTTTGTAATAAACCGGTAAACTCGTTTTGTGTCGATATTGAGGAGTTACTTCTATCAATTAATAATAATAACATAGTTATTCTGGGAGACATCAACATAAATTTACTTAATATCAATGAATGCTACAGTTATCTTACCATGTTAGCCTCCCACGGATTTCTAAGTCTTTTAAATGAAGCTACTAGACATTCATCTTGTCTCGATCATGTGTTTATCAAATCAACAAATTCGTTTAATTTTACTGTGGAAAACACACCGATTCATCTATCTGACCACAACTTAATAAAGCTAAACATTTTTGCATCTCAGATCCCTGTGCTTCAAAATAGTGTAGCTGCTAATTTTTCGAGAGTTGACTATAGCCGTCTGAATGCTCGACTACAATCTGAAAGTTGGGCGACTGTTTATGGTGAGAATAACTGCAATATCGCTTTTGATCGGTTCTTATTTATTCTGAAATCGCATATTCGTGAATCTAAGGTCGAATCTTCTGCCCCTACATTAAAAAAACTGAAACCGTGGATGAATTCTTATCTCCTTTTGAAGGTTCATAAATTAAAAAAATTCTCTAGAAAATTACGCCATAATCCCACTAATGCACGTTTAAAAAAATTTGTCAAGAAACTCTCCAAGGAAGTAAAAGCTAGAATTAAATTTGTCAAAAATTCATTTTACAAGAAGAAATTTGAGTATGTTAAAAATAGTTCTAAACTCACATGGAAGGCTATTGATGAAGTTTTGGGAACAAATAAAGACAAAAACCGAATCACCAAAATTTACAAATACCAATCTGATGTTCTCATTTCAAATTATCAATCTATAAGTAATGAATTCAATACTTATTTCCTCAACGTTCCATCGGAGATAACAAATAATTTGAACAACACTAACTTTTTGCCTAATTCTCCAGGCTATAGCAGATATGTTTTAGGCTCGACCACTTCACCTAGCATGTCTTGTGTGTTTGATTCGATTAGCGCCAGAGAGATTATAAAAGAGATTAGTAGTTTGAAAAATAAACACTCTTGTGGAATTGACGGAATCGACAACCTAATCTTAAAAAATTGCGTGTGGTATCTAGTAGATGTTTTAGCTTACCTCTTCAATTTCAGCCTAGAAAGTGGTGTATTTCCAGATGTTTTCAAATCAGCCCTTGTAATTCCAATTCATAAGAAAGGTGATGTGCTATTACTAAATAATTATCGACCTATTTCGTTGCTAAGTTCCTTCTCCAAACTATTTGAGAAAATAATAAAACGTAGATTGCTCGGTTATCTCGAGAAAATCAATTTTTTTAGCCTTAGTCAATTTGGTTTCTTAGCTGGAAGATCCTCTGAAGAAGCACTACTACATCACCTCAGTTATGTTTACTCGGCTTTTAACAATTCGCAAAAATCCGCTTCGTTATTTTTAGACATTGCAAAAGCGTTTGACACGGTGGATCACGAGGTTCTTGCAAACAAATTATTAAATATAGGTATCAGAGGTAAAGTTTTTGACTGGTTTGTTAGTTATTTCAACAATCGTAGCCAAATTGTTAAAATAAATGATAAATTTAGTGAACCTGGTTACTTAAATTGCGGCGTTCCGCAGGGATCAGTATTAGGACCTATTCTATTCTTAATCTACATAAATTCTATATTCGACATCGATCTTCTGGGGCACACCACTGCATTTGCGGACGATTTAGCATTAAGTTACACTTCAGCAAACCCTTCGGAATTACAGAACCTAGTTTGCACAGACTTAGTGAATCTTGATAATTGGTTTTACTACCATCGCCTGGCTCTTAGTAATAAATCCAGAGTAATGCTTTTTGGTCAGGCGCAATCTCCCAATTTTAAGGTTTTGTATCATGTTCCATTTTGCTCTGGACACTCATGTTCATCACAGTGCTTTGAAATTTCCCTCGTATATGAGTTTAAGTACTTAGGAGTTACCATCGATTCGCAGTTGAAATGGAATTCTCATCTCACCATTGTCAGAAAAAATGTTATTACTGCGACTTATAAATTCTACCATCTGAAGCAATTATGCCCACCGTCAACACTGCGAGTTCTATATCATGCACTAGTTGAATCTATTATTATGTATGGTATATCAAGCTGGGGTGGGATTTATTTTTCCAATATAAAGGACCTATACATCTCACAAAAACGGATTATTAAATTGATTTATTGTCGGCCTTTAACAACTCCAACAATTCCCTTATTTCGAGATTTGAAATTATTACCTTTAAGATATCTCTATGTTTATAAGGTATTAAAGATGTTTTTTGTTCGGAGTTCCAGTTTCCATAGTCGTATTCATCACACGTATACTTTAAGAAATCCGAACAACTTTGCCGGTTTACGTTGTAATAATGAAAGGTTCAGAAGGTCTTACTTTTATATGGGATTGTATTGGTTTCACAAATTACCAATAGAGTTGAAATTCATTCCGATTGGCCGCAAACACTATTTTGATAAAATGATTCGACATTGGCTGATTAATATAGACAACATTGAAACCTACTTCTAATTTTTCTTTTTTGTATTGTATTCACTAAATATGAGCTGGAATTTTAATTTTATTGTATGTATTATTTATTTATTCTTTTATGATAGTTTTTAATTTATTATTTTTATTTGTACACTTTTGGCAACCTAAATTTCATGATTTTTTTCTTTCTTGCTCCCCCACAGGTTCTATAAACCTATTAGGAGCTCTAACTTTATTAGAAATAGTTTATGATTTGTATTAATGTATGTAACCTGTTTTTTTCTAAATGCAGAGAATAATAATAATAATAATAATAATAATAATAATCCTTAATGAGCTCCTAAAAGTCCATCATGGTGTTCCTTGATTATTGTGTTGATATCGTTTTCATTTGTTAAGGAAATAATTTTAGTTTTATTCTCAATACTGGAGGAAGAAGTACCATTAGAAATTGGTAAATTTATGAATTTGGTGAAATTGCATTGCTAGAATTTTGACAAACTGAATTTAAAGAACTGTCCTATTAAGAAAGTTTTAGTTTTATTTTAGATTTTGAACGGGTTACAACATTGCATTGAGGATTATCCGGAACGATTCGACTTAAAGCATCAGCGTTGCTATTTAATGCCTGGTTTGTGAACAATAGTGTAGTCATATTCATCTAAGCTTATTCGCCATCTTGTCAGTCTCGATGATTGGTTTTTGATATTGCACAGCCAAATTAAGGGTTTATGGTTACTAAAAAATTTTAGCTTTCTAACATAAAGATATGGCTTACATTGATCTGTTTCCCAGATTATAGCAAGAAGCTCGTTTCCTATGGCTGAATAATTTTTGTCAGCACTGTTCAAAACCCGACTAGCATATTCGATAGGCAAATCGGCTCCGTTTGGCTCTTGAGACAAGACCAAACTTATCGCAACGTCACTAGCGTCACAAATTAGTATAAAAATTCTTTTGTAAAATCGGCAAATTGTAGTATCCCGTATACTATCCAAGGAATGGAATTTTTATATCAAGATTGTTTTTTGGAGTTGGATATTTTTGTACTCCTTCGATTTTAATTGGGTCAGTTTAATGCCACATTTAGTTATAATATGTCCTAAATAATATATTTCTTTGCATAGACGCTGACAGTTTTCGTGATTGATTTTTAAGTTGTATTGTCGAAGACATGAAAATACATCGGTTAAATTTTGATTAAGATCTGCTAAATTCCTGCCGTATATCACAACGTCATCTAGGTAAACTAGACACTTTAACCCGTGTATCCCACATACTACAACGTTATTCATGAGCGTTTAAAAAGTACTTGGAGCATTACGCAGGCTCATACTCATACGAGTAAATTGGTAAAGTCATGTTTTAGTACTGAAGGCAGTTTTTTCACGGTCTCGATTTTAACCTGGTGGTATCCATGAGCAAGATCAATAGTTGAAAAATAATTTGGTAATGGAAACACTTCAGGAATTGTAATTCCTATAATCAATGACAATGCGCAACTTTTTCATTTGTTTTGAGGAACACACAATAAAGGGAAATGTCAAGGAGATTTAGAACGTTCAATTATATTATCGGCTTTCACTTCACTTACTTGTTTATTAATTTCCTTTTTACCAGAATGAGGCAATCGATATGAATTTGCAAAATATTGGATTGGAATATGGGTATGCATTGATTTGATGGGAAGTTGCATCGGTTACGGATAACTTATCCCCATCAAGGAAAAAAAACAACATCATTAAATGAACGACATATCGTTGAAATAGAATTTTGCTCCTCATTGTTATAGTGAGTTAAATCAATTTTACTTTCGAGAAATGACAGACGGTTTTGTATATTAGGCTTTGTGTATGTATAGTGTATATTAAAAAGTAAATGTATTATTAAACACATGGAAATTTTCTAAAGACTCGGATTTCAAATTTAGATTTGATTGCAATTCGACATCATGTCTATTAGAATTTATTAGACTAACATACATAAAACCGTTTTCAATTTTCAAAATTGATCTTGCTGTGTATACCTCAGAAATTACTTCTGCCGAATAGCAAACATGCTCTGAATTATTAGTTAGTCAACTTGGTATTTTGACGGATTTTTCTGTTCGGGTTCTAATAATATTTTGAAAATTATTTTGAATCACTTGAAAGTTTTGTTTAAATGAAAAAGCTGAATCTGGAAAAATAGTTTTAATTTGGAATCAGGATAGTAACGTGAATCTGGATCTAAATGTTTTATTTTAACTATGCTTAGATCAGCATCAGAATCTATCAAACAATGCAAAATTTCCTCTGGCTTATATATGCGGTAAAGTTAATTTTAAGAAAATTGTAGAATTAGATTTGGTATTGAAATCTGCTAAGATCGAAATGTTGTATGATTTTTTTAAATTGGATCAATTGGTATTTAAAATGTTAATATTAGAATTTTCAAAAATCACATCAGAAAAATTTTAATTTTTTGTTTTCAGGTTATCTGTAATGTTAAAAATTAGTAGTTTTAAATCTAGAGTTGTAATAATTATCATGTTGTTGGCACTTTATTGGTAATTTCGGATCTGCTGAGGAGTACTTGCTGTTTGAATCGTTGCAAGTTTCCCGTGCTAGATGAAGAATTTACACAAAATGTAATTATGTACATTTTGTTCATAGTTGTTCAATTTTTCTGATCCTTAAATTGTCTCATCATAAAACTTTGAATATGATGTCCTTTATTATGGCAATAAGCACATGTTGAAGTATTTGTATGTACTATTTCGGTATAGGGTTGTAGAATGTTTGACTTTACCAATGATATATTCTGTTTCAAATTTTCAGAAGGTTGTAGTTTAAAACAGGTTGACGCTTTGTGACCTCTTTTATTATATAATTAGCATTTTGGAACATTTCCAAAGTTAGACAATGATGAATTGAGTTGTTGCGAAAACGCGGAAAATATTTTTGAAGTGGACGAATAATTTGAAATTGAATATTTATGGATTGCCTCCTCTTCCAAGGCTTTACCAATTTCTTCTTTCAAATTGTTAAATCGGCAAACTTTTATTAACCACTTCATCGGTTCTTGTAATCCTTCCTGAAACGATCTGAGAACAATTTTTGATGATTTATTTTCTTAACATCTTTCATTGATTCAATTCCCAGTTCTGAAAGACAGCCCTCGTTTAAATGGTAAAGATAAAGATGTGAACGCGATTTGAGAAAGTTTTTACATCTTCGGATCGTTGTTGCTTTATAGAATTTAATTCTACTTGAATTGATTCAAGAGAACGTTTAGAACTAAATTGAGTATTAAGTGCAACTTTAAGATCTTTCCATTTCTGAATTTCTGAATTAACCATTTCATACGCATTTTTGATAAGTTTAACTCTAAGTAGATTCAAAATTTACTTGTACTGTAGTTTTTAATGATTCATAGATCATGTCGCTGCAAGATAAAAATCTATGTAGGTTTTCGGAAGATCCATCGAATACTAGAATTGTTTTTAACACTAAACTAATATCTAGGTCTGCCATTTTAGAATTGGTTTTATATTTTACGTAGTTTTTTTACAAAATTCAAGAAAAATTCAAAATAGCAATAATAGTGATTATGGTAATAAAAACTTAATTCAAATCAAAAATTATTTTCAAATCATCAGTACGATGATAAAATATTTTTAATGGAAAAAGAAAAAAAAATTAAAATTTTCATACCTTTAACTTAAAAAAATTGGTACAGATGTTTCCATTTAATTTGCATTCCCTTGATGTTCTCCACCCACTACACAGCGGTCATTTCCAAGAACTTTTGGCGCTACGTAGGTTTCGGTGGTTGACACTAAGGCCAATTTTGGCACATTGTGATACCACGCATTCACGCCCCATCATTCACATATTCACCTACTCACACAACCACAGTATACCACCTGCACATTGCAAGCTCCATATCAATCTGTACATTAACGTAGACGGTGGGTCGGCGCTGAATTCTACACTCCATCAGAGGGTCTTATTTGTGTTTATTTACATCCTCGATTGTATTCGATAATGAAAATTCGATTTGCATCTGATGTGATTCGAACCCAGCACCTACCGGTCCAAGTGCCGAAGCTTTAACCACTGAACCACTTGTCCGGTAATTGACACTATGTAAGGTCCACAGAATTTTGGATCTCCCGAAATGGTATCGGTTCCATTGCTCCAAAATGTGGGCGACCTTCGGATTTTCCTATTTTGGATTTCATATAACAACGGCGCCTTTTCGGAAATCACAAATTTTCGTTATTTCGTTCGATTGTCTTCTCGATACCAAAGGGTTCCATATCATCGTGAAAATGTTGTACCACTTGAAATCGAACTGCTTTTGGCACAACAAATTTTATGTCGTCACCCTCCTTTCAAAACAAACGATTATCTGCCAGTCGAAATTCTTCTCTCAAATGTTTTTCATGCTTCTGATATCCGTTAAGTACTTCCAAAATTCTATTCAAATTTTCGCCCTGGAGTTGCATCGTAAGAAGCTAGTCAATTAGATCAATTCCAATTTTCATTATGGAACCAATAGTCTCCATTTCTTTCGGCGGCTCGTTTGGAGCCTTATGATCTCCTGTGGCACTATTTTAGCTTTCCCTCGGAATAGGGAATTCGGAAAAATATTTTCATAGCATTTTTGTCCAAATTGTGTTTTCTGGCCTACTGAAGGAATAAGTTTAATGTAAAAAAATTCAAAACAAAGTTAATTGGGAAACTTTTGTTCCTATACAAATCTTTTATACTGAAAAATATTTTCCCATCTAACTTTGTTTCGAAATTATTTATACCAAACGTATTCCCTCAATAGGCCAGAAAAATACAATTTAGACAAAAGTGCTATGAAAATAATTTTCTCAATTCCCTACTCCCAGGGAAAGCCAGAATAGTGACACTGGTTGGTGAATTGTCTCAAAATCACATTCGAGAAGTCGCATCCACCGTCTTGCGATTCTCGATACCATCTCCGTTTTCTCTTTTTTTTTCTGGGATGGCAACAGCCGGGGACGAGACGAAATTGTTTTCCAAGAAGATATATACTCGCAATCGATTAAGACATTCAATAATGGTGAGAACCTCTAATTCGTAGCTGTGAAACTTTTGCTCAGCATCTGTGCAATGACGACCATAATATATAACCGGCGTCCATGTCTTGAGATTCCATGTGTGAGACACGGTTTGCCACAAAGAAGCTCGTTTATCTTCAAAAGGACCGATCAAATGGCACAGTGGTTAAAGCTTTGTCGTTTGGATCGGGAGATACCGGGTTTGAATCCCGATAGGGGTAGGATGCAAAGTAAAATTTCATCAACAGATTACGATCTTTGGTGAAATGTAACACATCTACAACCCCCTGTCGGTGTGCAAAACACATGGGCCGACCCATCTTCCACGTCAGTAAAAGCTGGCATGGAACTATGCAATGTGCAGATGATCTTAAATTGGTCCTATAGCCGTATACGTGCTCAAAATGGCTGAAAGGCGTAAAGTAAGGACGGCAAAGGCAAAACCGCGAAAGACTAGGTGGAGCCTTATGCCCTAAAAACAGATAACATTTATTTGCCGATATTCGACACACATTTATTTTTCGCCATTCTTCTTATCGACGGGCAAGGCGTATGAAAAATCCGGAGGTCGAATAATGCCGTTCTGTAACAATTCTGCCACAATATTCTTGACAATCGGTCTTTTTGCAAAAGCGGCGATACAATACGGTTTGATATTGATTGATGTATCGGTGGTAATTTTAATTACTATCTTTGTTAGGGCACACTTGCCTAACTCTGATACTGATAAAGTGAAAACATCGGAGTGTGACAAAACTTTTAGTAGGCTTTGTTCGGTTTCGCTTAAGTCCTTTCCCAGTCCCCTTCGATCACAAGTCGATTTCCTTTTTTACACAAAATTTCATGGCCCAACAATAAATTTTCAGAAATAAATTCGTCCCCTACGACAAGAAAGTCTGAAAAGTACGTATTGTTATCAACGTCAACTGTTGTGGCAATAGTTTTTTGACACACGTACTGACCACCACCAAACCCCATAAGAACGATGGAATATTCAAATTTTGCATGCATGTTTTCGGCAAATGATTTACGGATCAAGGTTCGATTGCTATACCAGGGTCCATAAATGAAGAAGTCTCTTTACCATTTATTTTATTTACATATTTTGAAATCAAATTGTCCGAAAATCCATGGATTAGGGTTTTACTATTTGTAGAACCTAACCATCTCGAAATTTTGATTTTCTTAATATCCAGTATTTCCTGCCTTATCCTGCATCCGTACGTCGAATGTGCAATTAAACCCAATGGATCAAATATTCTGCTAAATTCAGCAAACATCTCGCATTTAGTAGATAATGGCCTTTCATCTAATTGAATTTGGCCCGAAAATGAAGTGGCCTCAGGTGACCATTGCAAACCCAAAATCTGAGTTTATTCGTGTGTTTTATATCAAATTGGTGTCTTGCCATTGGCCTTAGAATCGATCTCACGACCCGCTATTATCACGTCCTCAACTGATCATATGACCGTGCGGCCTCTGGATAACGGATTTGATTTTTAACTGCCACCTCTTGGAATTACCGTGGCGACAAAACAGGAAGATGATGCCGTAAGTTATTGTATTTAACTCATATTTTCGTATTTAGGATCCTCTGGATGTTCCAAAATTTGGCGGTACATTCTTTCAATGTATGCCACTTCCAAAACGTTATTTAATGCAATACTGAGAAAAGAAATTAAGGTCATGTGGTTTAAGTCGCGGTATTAATTTCTAAATGATTTGTATAGCTGATATAACCGCGGGTCGCTTTTAAATCTTCATTCAAGCTCATAGTTAGCTCATTAAAACTTTCTAAAGGTATATATTATCATCTTTAAATATGCTTTGGAAGAATTTACTAATTCTTACTAAATTTTTTTACAAAAATGTTTAAAGATTTTTGGAATTATTGTGATATAATCCATTTTTCTAATGTTTTATATTTTTAATTTATTTTGTAGGCCAACATATTCTTTTGAACGAAATAAAATATTTTCTTGTTTACTAATTGACCAGTATCATTCAATTTATGACACGCGGTCAAGCTACAGTAAAATTTAGTAAGATTTAGTAAATAAAAATAATTTCATCGCCTATATCGCGAATGAAATTTGCACTAAAACATTACTAAATAAAAATGACATCAATTAGTAAAATTCAGTACAACTTTCATTACCATCTTCAAGTAGTAGGTTTACTACAGGGCCCCTATTCTTGAAATCAGTGTAAATTTTCGCAATCGAATATAATTTGCTTTAAAATTCTATATATTTCTCGAATTTTTGCGCCTGCTACTTCAATCATTCTTTCAAATTTGTGTGTAAGTTTTCAATTAAATATTTCCCTACTAAGGGAAAAATTCCAACTTGGTCAATCTATGCGGAATTATTCCCTTATTAGGAAAGTAATACTAGAAAACTTACAAACAAATTTGAAAAAATTATTAGAGAGCCGGCGAAAAATTCGGAAAATATATAAAGAATTTTAAAGCAAATTATATTCGAATGTGAAAATTTTCACCGATTTCAAGAATAGGGGCCTAGATCGTCCAGTCGTCACTATACAAAAAGCTCCTCACATGGATTGCTTTGGGGTGATTCCTCCTCGGTCAATTTCCTCGTTTTCCCAGAAGTTGCGGTAAATATTCCAGCAAGTATCCAACCCAATTTACTCCTCCGCGCTATAACTTTCTTTTGCTCACATATTTGTGCTTCAGATAATATAGGGACCAAATGGAATTGATCAATTTCAAGTAATTCAAGTAATACTTGCTGGACTTGGATCAGCCATCTTCTCTTCGTTGAATTTTTTTTTTGACACTGATGGGTTGAAGGAGACCTTGTACTGGTTATATTGTGCGTCACGAAAACAATTATCAAAATTTAAAAAACTGATGGAGAATGCGATTTAAATTTGAGCTGCATAATCCCCTTGGTTATCCTACTGTGATACTTTAAGAGTTATACTTACCTTAATTTAGAAAAACAGTTACCAATTTTTGTGATAAATCGAATATATGATCCATTTGATTATGAGCACATTTACTATCAGATTAAGGTTAAGATAATGATCTTTAAATGAGACACCCACATTTCACTATATAAATCCATATATAGGTAAGTATCAATCAATCTCCTATTGTGTATCTGTGTAAAGAAGTAGAATTATATATGATGTCGACCTCTTACACCCCACATCAATAGCATATATCAGAACCATACTGATATATTATACGTTGGGTACACAGCCAAAAACAAAAACTCAAATCACCACTAATATCTTTACGTGTGTAAAAGATTAAGATCATTTTTAAATCTTTTTTGTGTTTTCTTATTCCATTTTTGTATCTCAATCTTATAAGCGTGAGGAATAAATGTTTATATCGAGAAATTGAACTTACTTGTACCACAGTGCTTTTTCTTAAGTTGCTTGCCTTGTTGAAAATTGAAAAGAAATTTAATGTGGATTTTCTAGATATTTTATTTATATTCTTCTTAATTTTTTTTTTTTTTTATATATATTTTATAAATAAATTATATCTGTTTTGTTTTGTGAATCACGTTATAAAAAAAAAAAATTGAAAAAGAAAAAATCTTGAAACATAAGTAATGTCGTTGTAAAACAAACATCCAAACAATTTATTTACTTTTGAAAAACACAAAAAAAAAACCT
The DNA here is from genome assembly GCA_947310385.1 of Nephrotoma appendiculata. NCBI lineage: Eukaryota > Metazoa > Arthropoda > Insecta > Diptera > Tipulidae > Nephrotoma > Nephrotoma appendiculata. The sequence continues at coordinate 211,448,222 of OX371225.1, read as the reverse complement.
TTTGAGAGAAATAAGATTAATGTAGTATTACGATTATAAAATATGTTATATTGTAAAAAATAAATTATTACTATTTTTATTTATATTTATTGTATATTTATACAAGCATTTACAGACACATACATACATCGGGGTATACATATAGTCGGTCATTTAGTCAGCTGTGAGGCGCAGTTTAGCATCATCTTTCATACTGGTGATTAAGTGGTTTGAATGTTTTTTTTTTGTAAACAGTTGATCGATTTGATGTCATAATTGATTTGAGGTCCAAAAATATGTATTTAGTTTTATACCGAAGTCAAATTACTAACAAATAACAAAAACTATACATGTGTGCGAATATACAAATAGTATACAAATAGGCGGAATACTGGCAACAATTGTTGCGTGATTAGAATAAATTAATAATTAAAATTAATTAAGTAAAAGTACCATATATGTATATAGGCATGGCTTTTTATGGTGGCCTTGGAATTTATTACTAAAATGCCAAATGGTCGGTCCTTGGGTTCGGCCATATGAATTACAAGCAATAACTGCAACAGTTTTGTTGCACGAAACTTCAACGAAAAATTTTGTTCTACTGAGTTCAAAATTTTTATATTTTATTCTTCCTTATTACGTTAGATTTGAGTCAAAATCGAGTCGACCATTTTTATAAAACATAGGCAACCGAAGTTGGCAGGAATACATCAACAACATATGACAGCCATATAAAGAATAAAATTTCCGATGACAAACTTAATACCGTCAGAGATCACATCAAAAAAATTTCAGTGCGATTGATTCTCGGTATTGCCGAGCAAATACAACAATATCTTGAATCTGGTTTGAATTTTCAGTTTTTTGAGAACTGTCATAGTGATTAGTCGAATGAAAAATTAAAGTAAAAAATGAAAAATAGAAAATATTAAATCAGAAAATACAAATATAAAAAAATAATTATTATTAATAATTAAATTAATGAATTTAATTAATAAATAAATAAACTAATAAAAGTAATTAAAAGTAATTTTGTGCTCCGACAAAAGTGTATTTGGTTTTTGCTGTCACTTTTGGCGCCAACATAAAAGTTAATTATATTTTGTTGGCTTTAAACCCAGTACCATGGCAAGTACCTGCTTCGATTGCTCCAGAAATATTACTGGCACCCGATTTCGAGAAGTCCAATGTACAAAAGCTTGTAAAAATAAATTCCATTTAAAATGTAACAAAATCACTGGAAATATTGATGACTCATTGAAAAATGGCACATTTATTTGGGTGTTTTTCGTGTAAAGCTAACAATCAAACACCAATTAAGTTTGGAGTGGATGGCTCATCTAAATCTTCGAACACTCAAAATGATGATGCAGGTGCGACAATCGATAATGTCCAGCTTAGTGTCAATAATTTGTTGAAGAGATTAAAAGGAGATTAAAGATCTGATAAAATGCAGAAGGTGGGTGCGTTTCGCTTCGGAAGTGTATGAACCACACCAAAAAAAATTATCTAATAATATTGTAATCAGTGGAATACCTAACAATAATTAAGACAACACGGAGATAATTATGAAAGTTTCAGCTTTTGTCCAACCAGAAAATGCTGAAGTACTGGAGATCAACAAAACAAAAGCTGATCCTAAAAATCGATAAAGCACAGGAGGAATTTATATTACGAAACTGTCTTCCATCGTTCGTAAAACGGCTATTCTCAACGACATGAAACATCACCGGAATTTCACAACGGATGCACTTGGTATACAAAGCACTATAGCCAACTAAGGAAAATTTTCATCATGCAGCATTTATCTCTTTTCAAGTCAAAGCTGGACAAGGAGGCAAAATCATTCAAACATACACATAAATTTCGCTTTTTGTGGGTTACGGACGGAGTCATCCTGTTGCGTAAGTTTGTTGTTTCGAAAAAGTTTTACATCAGGGGCGGTATGTTGTACCATCACTTTGAACCAAAATTCGAAAAAAAATCGAATGGCGGTCGGTATGTTATTTCATTTTCGAATCACGATACATGATAAAGTTTCATCATTAAAAACCAAAGTAACCTTAAATGTGCTGACATTTCAATCTAGAAAAAGTATTGCAAGATTAAAAAACGATAAAAGTTTTTTTCGATTCGACTTTTTTCGAATTTCGATTCGAAGTGTTGGTGCAACCGCCCCAGTAGTTCACAGTTAAATAATATTTTAAACATTTACACATACAATTTTTTTGGTTTATTTTGTTATTTTTATTTAGTTTGTTTATTTACACTTAAATTGACACTTCAAAGGGTCGAACAATTTTGTATAGTAGTTATTGGTTGATAATTGCAAGATATTGGAAAATAATTGCCTAAATTATAGTTTCATAAATGTTGAGTATTCGCTGAACAAAAAATATGATAGTATCATATTCGTAAACAGAATAGAAATGGTGAACTTGATAATGTTCTTATGTTTAGTAAGAGGCTGAAGGAAGACATTGATATGATGGTTCTGGGTGAGACTTGGGTTGCGAGTAATCACATAAATTCATTTCATGTAAATGATTTCCAAGGTATTTTCTCTTGTGACGATAAAATAGGAGGAGAATCAACAGTTTTTATTAGAAAAAGCTTAAAATTTAACATTTTAAATTGCGAGGATGGACATTTTCCGTTTCATTTCATATGTGTTGAGCTTCCCGAGTATAGTTGTACTAAGCTTTGAGTCTTTTATAGACCATCTAGTTGTTATGTTGAAATGTTTTTAAGGTTTTAGGACAGCATTGATGTAAATAGGATAGATACAATCATTGTCGGAGATCTAAATATTCCCGTAAATAACACCTTGGATTTAGTCTCTGATTATAAGAACTATTGATGAGTTTTGGGATGATTGCTACTTATACATTTGCCAGTAGGTCAATCAGTGGCAATAGTATTGATCATGTTGTATGTAGTGTTACAAACATTAAAACTGTTCATAATTCCACAATTTTTTCAGATATTAGTGATCATATTTTATTTTTTTTCGTCTATTTTCTTCAAACCTAAATTTTTCCGGCAAAAATTAGAACAAACAACTATTGATTTTGATAAAGTTGATTTTTATTTTGATGATTTTCTTACTAAAACAGATTTTAATACTGCTGACCCAGAAACTACAATTAAGCAAATTACTGAGAAATACCATCAATTAATCGCAAAATTTCCAGTAGTTAAAAGTGTGATTGCAAAATTGAAGAATGATTCTTACGAAATTTAAAAAAGTACAAATTAGACTCTAATACCGTAGACAGACACAAACTAGATAACCTCGTTATTTAGATTATTAAGTTATTTCTGCCTGTCTGTCTGTACATGATTTTTTCAAAACAGAATTATTAAGTTTTCATAACTAGATAAACGCAATCTATCCCGATAAATTAGACACACTCGCAAAAATCGGGATTCTGTCTGTCACCACAATTTGTTTATCACGATTATTAAAATTTAATTTTCAATCTAGATAACAGAAAATCGCGATAAATTTTGTGTCTGTCTACGGTATAACGTAGAAAATCGAAATCAACTTCACACTCTTAATAAGAAAATATCATCTGAGAAGTATTTTTTACGAAGAAACGGTATTATGAAAATATGTTTAGCAATGTAAGTCAGAAAAAATATGGGAAAATATCAATCAGTTTTTGAACAGAAACAACACCAAATCTAATATTGAAGCTATCGAAATTAATGGCGTTAAATATAATGATAAATCTAATATAATAAACTTGTTTAGCGATTATTTTCTTAATATAGGAGATTCACTTGGCCAGGCGATTGAGAGTAATAGAAACATTCATAAGTTTAATACATTGCGCTCGAACGTAGACTCAATATTTTTGTCATCAACTACAGGAAGTATACAACATAATTTCCATGTTAAATAATAGTAGAGGTGGTGGTGGGCCAGATAATATACGTAATTGGGTTTTAAAGCGTCACGCTTCCCATTTCTCTGAAATTCTGGCTAAATTAATTAATACAATTTTTGAATCTGGTAAATTTCCTAATCATTTAAAATTTGCTAAAGTTGTGCCAGTATTTAAAAGTGGTGATAAGACTGTAATTTCTAATTATAGACCTTATTTCCACTTTGTCCGTATTAAATAAAATCATAGAAAAAATCTTAAACACGCGCTTTAGGGAGTTCTTAAACAAATCGGAATTTTTCTATGCTCATCAGTATGGATTCAGGGAAGGAGCGAGTACTAAAGTGGCGTTTGTGAAGTTGACAAATCTAATTTATAATGCCTTTGATCGGAAAGAATATGTTGGAGCTCTATTTCTTGATTTCCAGAAAGCATTTGACACGATTGATCATAAATTACTCTTTAATATATTATATTGCTATGGATTTCGGGGGAATATCTTATAAATTAATCGGTAGTTATTTAATTAATCGACTACAGTACGTAATGATTGATGAGATCAGGAGTCATGTACGCGAATTAATTGTAAGGTTCCTCAAGGTAGTGTGCTAGGAGATGTTTTTTTTTTAATTTAACTATTTTTTAATTTGACTTCAACTGATTTTTTTCCAATTTCTATTACTAGAGAGACATCTCTACGGTGCCTTGTCATTGACCATCGAATCGCCACTACACTTTTTACTATAGCAAAATTTTAAAAGTAAAAAAATCTATGACTGCCCCACCGCATAAATATGTTGGCTTCTAGAAAACATATTGAAAGATTATGGCTCATGGCTGTGGCTAAATTAATTTGCAATTGTAAACTGATCTTGAAAGTGTAGATTTACACTTTTTGGGCTGTTTTTTGTCATTTTTAGTTTGTTAGAAACTTCATTATAGTTTTAAAATTATATTTTATTTAAAAGCCTGATACTTTTTACACTATTTGCCGTAGGCACTTGGCGAAACACACATGCCGGGTTGTTTTCCGTATACATTTTATAAGCCGCGAGGCAAGCGATATTAAGTATATTGTAACCAGGCCATCTTTTTGTTCTTCGTTTAGTTGAATCATACATGACCAGCTTGTCCATATTATCTACTCCACCTTTCTTACCATTATAATTGTTGCACTACAACTGTAGTGGTAAACATCATGGATATTGAATTGTTGATCTTTATCATGTGTTGAAGTCCTCAGGTGGGTAATATTAGTTGACAGTTGATTTAAATCCATGAGTATATCACTGAATTCGTTATTTTGTGTGGAAATTCTATTGGTAGAGTTCTTTTGTATTAAAGTTTTGAATGGAATGTATAATTGCTGTTCCATCGGTAATTATGCAGGCCTTGTGCATCGTTATAGCTCCTGTTCCTCTTATAGTTGTGGTCGTTACTTCTTTGTTGCAAACAATATTTATCTTGTGATCCTTTTCAGATATAAAAATCCATGTACCTGGATCGTGTGTGGGAATCCACATATTTCGCTGTGTTATGAATCGAATCTCGCAATTGTCTGTATTTGTTTCCCTGTCCATGACCAAATTAATCTCACATGGTGTTGGTTCCTTTTGCGTGCTCTGAATCACGTTGTGGATCATACATATATATTCAGTGCTCTTTATGGTATTGCAGGCCGAAAGTTCGTCTTCTGACATTGCATAGTAAGATTCTCTATTTAAGCTTATCAAAAACAATTCACTTGATGGGTTTATGTACGCAAACATGTCTTTGTGTCTGGTTGGAATAGCGATTGGTTTGATGATTTGATATACCTTGTTGGTCAGTAAAGGCATTTTTAGTTCAAAATATAATACGTTGTTTGCTTGTCCCACCTTAGCTGTCATCATTTGGTACAATGTTATCATACTGTTTTCTCCATATATGGTAGCATCGGCTGGGATCATTTCGTGTAATTTCTGCAGTTCCATCTTAAGTTGATCTGGTTTGAGAATGAAAGTATTTATTTTGCTATGATGGATATCGGTAATGACATCGATTAGTTGTTATTGTGTTGAAGTGAAGGTTGTCATTTCTATTGATAAATGTATCCATAGCGCTATAAATTTTTGTATTACTAGGTTCTGATTCCCATTTCGCTGGTACTAAATTGAGGATTGACATTGTTTGTTTATCTAGTTCTTGTAGATGATTATTGACTGCTATCCAATCCTTTTTTATAATATCCACTGTTGATTCAGTGATTGTAATTTGTTCTTTCAGTAATTTAAGTAACTGTTCTTCATTATTTTTTATTGAATTTATTTCATTATCATATCGTTGTGCATCGTCTTGGTCAAGGATCCCAAATAGTTATTTGGTAAGTGTGCCAACTACATTCACTAAACCTCTTTTTATCCGACTAGATTTATATGTAGGTTGGAATATTTTGTTACTGTGATTTATGTTGATCATTTGTTGTTTTAGTTGTATGATCGCGGGTCTACACACTTGCCTTAGTTGTAAACCCATTATCTTCTTGGCAGAAGTTGTCCATTCTTTCGATCGCTGCGTTATATCCTTGTGCTTCTATTAACATTGTTGATAGATTGAAATATGATGCAATCGTCCATTGTTGATGCGACAACTGAGCTGTCCCAATATTTTCAAAATATATCCCGGTTGTGGTGTTTAGAGTGGTGATATCAAATTTAGAGTTGTTGGTTATCGCTGAGCATACCCCAAGTAAGCTTATTAATGGAATCATAGTATAAAGCATTAATCGAGATTGATAACATGGTCGAATTTTCCTTCTTTTTATTTGAGGTTGATGAATCGGTTTGATGTTTCTTGCAGCCTTCTTTACATCCTCTTCTATTTGACCACGCATCCAAAGTCTTGGTGGTTTTTTCTCTTCACGTGAGAGTTCTTCAGGTGATTTGCGCTTCCTGGATTTAGAATTATTAATACCCATGGTTGACAATGCTGTAGTTGTTTGAGTAGCCGAATTCCCACATTGCTCTTTGATGCTATCATCGATAGGAAGAGGCGCCAATTTTGTTATTGGTCTTTTTATAAAAGTCCTTCCGGGGCCACGAAGTGTTACCACCCGAACAATTCCGTCTTCTCCTGGATGAACTTCTGTAATCCGTCCAGTTACCCATCTTGATGGTGGAATGTTGTTATCTCGAACAAGAACTAATTGTCCGATCCTTAAATTAGGTGTACTTGTGGTCCATTTTGCTCGTTGTTGTAATTGATGCAAATAGTCGTGTGACCATCTCTTCCAGAAGTCTTCCTTCATTTTTTGGATTAATTTCCATCTGGTTAACAAATTCATATTTTCCTCTGAAATACTTTCTTCTGATTGTGTTGAGAGAGATTCTCCAATTAGGAAATGACCGGGAGTTAAGAATGTAGGATCAGTTGGATCATTGGTCATTGGTGATATAGGTCTTGAATTAAGACAGGCCTCTATTTGACATGTTACGGTTGTTAGTTCTTCAAACGTCAATGTTGCTTCCCCTATCACTCGTTTCATGTGATATTTTACAGATTTTACAGCTGCTTCCCATAAGCCACCGAAATGTGGTGCTCCTGGAGGAATGAAATGCCATTTCGTGCCTTGGTCGGCGGTAGAAATAATAATATTGGAAGCTGTTTCTTCTATTGTTTTCAAAGTTTTTAATTCCATTGCCTTGCTAGCACCCACAAAATTAGTGCCGTTATCGCAAAAAATATCTGTGCATATTCCTCTCCGTGAAATGAAGCGTTTGTATGCCGATATGAACGCGTCGGTTGTTAGATCGCTGACCACTTCAATGTGCACAGCCTTGGTTGACATACACACAAAAATTGCAAGGTATCCTTTATAAGATTTATTCCCTCTACCTTTTGATACTCTGACGCTGAATGGCCCAGCATAATCCACTCCTGTTTTTAGGAATGGTCTGGTGGGAGTTATTCTGGCTTCTGGTAAATTGGCCATTAGTTGGTTTTTTATAGTTTTGCTGAAACGATGACATCTTAAACATTTAGATGTTTGTTGTCTTTAATAATCCAATCCTTTAATAATCCATTAATAATCCAATATTTTGTTCGAATATGTGCTAATGTTATTTGGGTACCACCATGCATTGTTGTTTTGTGGCCCTCTTGGATTATCAAGTTTACTATTGGATGTGATTGCGGTAGAATGATAGGATGCTTCTCATCATATGACCAGGCTGTTGAATTGTGTAGTCTGCCCCCAACTCTTAATAGTTCATCTTTTAAGAATGGAGACAATGGTAACAATTTGCTTTTAATGTTAAGTGGTTTGTTCCTTTTTAAATTGTATATTTCACCTTTATATTGTTCTAGTTGAGCATTCTTAATTAAATGATGCAAAGCTTCTTGCATTTCGGTTGGTGAAATTATGTTGGTTGATTCGTATTTTACTAATTTCAACTTTTTAATGAAGCGTTTACAATACGACACTATTCGCTGAATCTGTTTTAAATTTGAGTGTCTTAAAAAGAGATCACTAAAGGGGTCATTTTCTTTGACAGGCGTTGTTATTGCAGCTACTGTTGCTGCGAGTATCCTTTGATCTGGAACGTCTTCAGGTTGTACTTCCGAATTAGTAGTTGGCCATATATTTCGATCGTTTGTAAGCCATTCTGGTCCGTTCCATCATAATTCATGATTAATGAAATGTTCGGCTTCTACCCCTCTTGAGGCGCAGTCCGCGGGATTTTCAGGTGATTTAACATAGTTCCAGGCTGTTGGATTTGTCAAACTATGAATTTCGGATACTCTGTTCGCCACAAATGTTTTAAATCGATGTGGCTCTGATTTGATCCATGCGAGTACAATTTGTGAATCCGTAAACGCATATGTATTTATTTTGGCTATCCGTAGGCTTTTAATTACCTTTGCCAATAGCCTAGACAACAATAATGCACCACACAATTTTAATCTAGGAATTGTTAGTTTGGACTTTATTGGTGCGACTTTAGTTTTTGAGATAAGTAAATAAGAGTGTCCCTTACTTCCGTTATTGTTGCTTTGGAGGCAATATATTACAGCGGCATAAGCATTTTCTGACGCATCACAAGAACCAAACAGTGTTACCGGTGAATTGGCAGTTGTTTCCATCCATCTTTGCACCTTTATTTTTTGTAGCGCACGTAACGAGGTTTTATAGTTTTTCCATTTTGTTGCTATGTTTTCTGGTACTGGTTTGTCCCATTCTAGTCCTGTTAACCATAGTTTTTGCAGTAGGATTTTTGCTACGATGATGGTGGGTGATAACCAACCGAGTGGATCAAATAATTGTAATACTTCAGATAACAGGCTCCTTTTCGTGACGACATCCGATCTATTTGTTCTTTTATTTATTTTAAATTCAAATGTGTCGATTTTAGGGTTCCATGAAATTCCCAGAGTTTTTATAATTTCGTCTAATTTTATATCTATTTTGTTTATTGCTCGTGATTCATGTGGAATTTGTTCCAACAGATCCTGACAGTTACTTGCCCATTTTCGAAGTTGAAATCCTCCTTTCCCTAGTATTTTCGTTAATTGTTGTTGTCGTCGTTGTGCTTCTTCTAGAGAATCACTACCTGTTAAAATGTCATCTACATAGCAGTCTTCTAAAATTGTATTAGCTGCTATGGGAAATTCGTCTTTTTCATCATTCGCTAATTGTTGCAAGGTGCGAATGGCTAGATAAGGAGCACTAGCGGTTCCGAATGATACTGTTGTTAATTGGTATTCTCTGATCTGCTTATTTTCATTTTCTCTCCATAGTATTTTTTGATACTTTTGATCGTCGTACGAGGATTTGGCGGTACATTTTCCCAATGTCTGCTGTGAAAACGACCTTATGTTTCCTCCATCTCAGCAGGAGTGATATCAGCTCTTCTTGTAAACTTGGTCCGATTAATTGTTGATCATTGAGGCTCTTGTTGTTGCTCGTTTTTACGGATGCGTCAAACACAACGCGTATAGTCTTGTAGTCGTGCTACTTTCTATAATCACCGCGTGATGAGGTATAAAGTATTCTTCTGTTGTTGATGTTTTTACTTTAGCTTCCTTATTGCAGAGTTTCATGTGACCTAACTCTATATACTCCTTTATACATTTTTTATAGTCACTTGCGAATGATGGTGACCCTGCAAATTTTCTTTCTAACTGTAGAAATCTGGCTAATGCCCTATTCTTTGATGCTCCGATTATTGGTGGGTTTGTTTTGAATGGAATGCGCACTATATATCTCCCATTGATGTCTCGCTGGTGATTTTTATTGTAATGTTCCAGGCATTGTTGTTCTTCGTCAGTTAGTGCTCTCCCATTTTGTATGTATTTCTTCAATCTCCCAAAATTTCCATAATCTGTTTTCCAATTCTGTTTGAGTTATCATGCTCTGAATGGCTGTCGACCTTCCATGATGAAGTGGCCCAAATATTATCCATCCTAGTTCTGTTTTTTGTGCAACTGGATCTTTTGTTGCACCTTTTACTATATCGTTCATTACTATGGCTGGATAATAGTCTGCACCAAGTAATATGTCGATTTTGTTTGGCATATTATAATTTGGATCTGCCCATAATAGATTATTGATATGAGGCCAGTTCCAGGCGTCAAAGCTGTACTCCGGCAGATTTCCTACTAATTTATCAACAACCTATGCACTCATTTGCATTTTGAACTTTGAGGAGAATCTAGGTTCAATATGGAACGTTAGTTGTTGATCTGATATACCTGCTTTCATTCCTCCTATTCCCTTTACTTCAACGTGTGTTCTTTTACTTTGTATGTTTAGTTTCTTGGCAGTCTCGTGAGTTATGAGCCGGGATCAATGAGTACTCTTAATAATTCTGGATGACGGCCATTTGTCATTACTTTTACTAATGCTGTGCTTAAAAGTACTTGCGATTCTGTTGTTGTACTGTTGAACATATGTGTTCCGATCGTTGGTTTTACCGGTTCTGTGGTTGGGTGATGAGGCGCAGGAATTGTTTTTTGTTGGTAGTCACTGGCATTTTTAGAGGGACCTTCTCTTGTGTGACGCAGAGTGTGATGACTGCCTTTGCACACCAAACATTTTGCTTCTGATCGACAAGTTCGGGAGGGATTATGATCACCCAGACATATTCTGCAAAGGTTTTTTATACTGCATACCTTGTAGCGCTCCAAAGTTGACATTTGTAGGAACGATCTGCATTGTTCAATTTTATGTAATCCATTACAATTAACGCATTTATGTACATTTGTTGTTACCATTGTTAATGCCTTGGGCGGTTGAAATCTTGAAGTTGTTTGGTATCGGTTACCGATTGTTATTGGTTGGCGAGTACCTTTACTACTTATTGTTTCTAGAGATTGTAACAGTTTTTCTAAGAATTCCAAAAATTTGTTTAAATTTTGACCCTTTCTTGGGTCATCTAATGTTGTTTCGTAGATTCTGATTGTCTCAATAATAATGGAGAATTTCGAGGTTTTGTTGTTCTCCGATTACGTTATCTGTATATAATGTGGAGTAGACACTTTTATTTTTTTTAGGGACATACGAAGAAAGGTTGACTTTATCATGAAATCCAAATATAGATGAACAGATTTCCCGAGATCTGGATAGCAACATTTCTTTTCGACTTTTTGTTTTTTTTATGTCTCCACTATTGTTAAGTCCTATAATAAAGCAATAAACGAGCCAGTGGCAATGTTAAAAAAAACTATCTGTTATTATATTTCTCGCGGATCTTTTGAAGCAAGCACACAAGTGTTTTACAATCCGCTCTCCTTGATTGGTTTCTCGGTCTGATAGTTGCTTACCAGTATACCTTACAAACTCACCATAATTTCCATATTCCATATTTTGCCGTTTTGGACGGCATATACTGGGTGAAACTTGTTCGTCCTTTCGAATTTTCATTCAAAAAATCGAATATTTTGCCGAAAAGATACACTTGAAGGTATCTCTTATAGGTAACATTTCTGTCGATCGCAATGGCCCGCTTCGTTGACTCCTGAGAATATTATGTCTCAACGTTTGCCTTTGAGAAGAATTTTGTCTCCATATCGATCCATCTTTCCCTTTTATAGATAAGGCAAATTAATCCCATTGCCACCAGTTTCATCTTCCTTCTCGACTTCACTATAGCTAGTAATTTCTTCATCAGACACTTCAATGCTAGCTTCATGGTCTTCGTATACGTTCTCTATCTCTGAATCTTCTGCGTTTCTATCCGCTGCTGCATCTTCTATAATAAACGATTTAGGCACGCTTGTTGATCTTCGTATACGATAGACTGGGGACATAAAAGTGTATGTATTCAAAAAAAAAAACGAACGAATTATTGTTAACTATTTAATCTCACCGTCTAAACTCAGCATTTGAAATGTCTTTGCGATGCGCCATTTCATCACACACACAAACTTGTATATATATAGTATATTTACAAAAAATACTTTCGCAACCAACCTTTCCATTATTGAATACCAATTGAGAACTGGTCGTAGATCTGGTGGAAAAAAATTGAAACATTTGACGACTATGAAAATTTGACATTCGCGATTTGTACGGAGAGCATAGTACAAAAACTAAATTTCTTCTGGTAAGTATACAATTTTTTCTGAATTAAAAACTACAATTGTTTTAAAGGTTTTAAGACAATTAAATTTATTAATTGTACATTTTTAAAACAAAATAGAAAATAAATGAATACAATTCTTAAGTTAAACATATAAACAAATAAAAAATTAAGAGGTTTTGTTTGTGTTTAGTTTTAGATTTTCGTGATTTAAAAAAGGAATTCTAATAATAATGGACAGAAAAATTTGGCCAAGACATTGTGGTGTTCCGCAATGTAACAATTATTCATCACCAGAAATTTCAATGCATCGCATTCCAAAGGAAATATTAAATTCAATTTCAAAGTTAAAAAAATGGACAACTTTATTAAGAATGGGGAAAAAATTTCCGAAAAATTTCGTAATTTGTAGCGAGCATTTCGTAAAAAATAAGGAAATTTTAACGGCTCTTCTCACCGGGCAAAAAAGATTAGTAAAAAGCGCTTTTCCCAGCCGTAATTTGCCCGTATCATCGATCTCGATCAGTAAGGCCATCAATCCAGAACGTGCCATGCGATGGAAAACTCGAGCTGCACGGATATGTTATGATGAGTATGTGGTTTTGTATCTTTATTGAATGGTATACAATATACACAATATAAATAGTATTAAATTTGTAAATTTTTTAGGATAATTGAAAACATAGATTTTCCCACGAGCGAAGTAATCACAGACAAGGAGTTTGTGTCCGTTGGTACTCAGTGCTCTCAATTTACAGAGGATAAATCGATACAAACGAAATTGAACATTTTAGAAGATATCACATCATTGTGGGACACCGATGCTAAATTTTTCACTATGACGGGCATACCAACATTAATTTTACTTGATGTTATGGTTAAAGTGTGTAAAAAAATAAGACCCAATGATACTTTCATTGTTGATTTTCGAACGCGAATTTTAATCACAATGCGTAAGTTAAAAACTAACTGTTCCTTTGCAGAAATCGGAATATTATTTCAAATAACAGAAAAAACAGCAAAACGATACTTCGCAGATACGATTCAGTTGTTGGCAAAAGGAATGGGAGGTTTAATACACTGGCAAACGGTAGAGCAAAATGCTAAAAACTTGCCGAAATGTTTCAAAAATTATCCTAATGTGAGAACCGTACTAGATTGTACAGAATTCAAAACTGTAACATCAAAATGTTTATCCTGTAGAACATCAACATATTCATACTACAAAGGCACCCATACTCTTAAAGTCCTAATTGGTGTATCACCTTCAGGAGCTGTAAATTTTCTAAGCCCGGTATCTGCTGGTAGATCATCAGACAAAGTAATGTTTAATCTTACAGATTTACAGGCGAAACTCAAACCTGGTGATGCGGTAATGGTTGACAAAGGTTTTTTGATCGCACACGAATTAGCAAAAGCTGGGATCGAAATGATAAGACCTGATTTTTTTTACGAAAAATTTACTAAATCTCAGGTTGAAAGGTCGACCAAAATTGCTTCAGCTCGAGTACACGTTGAACGAAGAATAGCGCGTCTGAAACAGATGAAGGTGTTATCTGAAAAGATATGTTCAAGTATTACACCGTATATGGACGAAATAATGATAGTTGTAAGCTCATTATCAAATTTGTCGGCTCCCATCCTGAGCGATGATAAATTCTAAAGAAATAATTATCAAAATAAAGAATTCATAAATTATATATTTTATTGAAAACATAGAAACAATAAAAAACCTTAAAAATTTCAATGTATGAACAATAAAAATAATAAATACAAAATTAATAAAATATAAAATTATAATGAATAATAAAAGTTTAAAAATTATCACAAAATTCAAAACACAGCGTTAAATTCAGTTTTTAAATAAGAAGGGCATCACAAAATTAAAATATACTTCCATTAATTTTGTAATATAATGTTCAATAAACGTTGTATTTCTTAATACTTTAATTATAACAAAATTGTTACTAAATTTACTATAAATAACTAAATCACAGGTTATTAAATTAGTTAAAGCTTAACCCAACTGTATTTGTCCGTAGTAGGGGTGTCTTTCATACAGCGAATAATTGCCATCTGCTCCCGTTCTTACATATGGTAGGGTTTTGATCAGATCTTCTGCACTCATGTCCCTTCCTTTGACAGGGGATTTAATTTCCACCAAAACCCAAGACTCACCATTAAATGAAACCCCATCTGGGCTTACAGCCAAAAACGGTAAATGCGGCGAAATTATTAAACCACATTCAAAATATAAGCGGCCATTTTGGTAAACCTTTTTAGCTAGCTTTTCAGCATAGCTTCCATATCGTGTTGCATTATTACCCTTAAAAGAGCTATTGTAAACACTGGTTAACTTTTTACTCCAGTCTGGATTTTTATTAGAAGCGTAAGTATATAAAATATAGGAAATACTTCCTGTTATACGGTTTTTTCGTTCCTGCAGCCACTGAGCACTTGTCTGAGAAATAGTCGACTCACAAATTTTGATGGCTTCTTCTACAGTTTTTCGGATTATATTGAAATCGGCTGTTTGTAAACTAATATAGCCTTCCATCGAATGTACGAACTTTTTAAGCCCATCGTGTCTAATTAAAAATTCGTAAAATTAGTCGCAATTACCAGTGTCTGTGGTCACGGTATTCGTCAATGCCACTGATCGAGTACCGTTTATTAATTTTGCTGATTCCGAATGTGGTCGAGCTGAAAAATAGATATCTAGATTAGAATTGTTTTCCATTTTTTGATAATATTCATTGATATCAAACCTTTTAGAAATTGTAATGTTAATTCGTCTTGTAACTCCTTAGATACTGTATCTGTAATTTTTTTTTTTCTGATATGACACATTTTGGAGGTTACTATGCCGCTATATTTTTTCGATCCGACTTTTCCCCATTTCTGCAGTACCTCAGTGCAGCTTATACCGTTCAACTCAGGGCTTCTATAAATATAGAAATTTTACGTGAAATAGTTTAATTTAATTATTTATAAAATGTTACCGATTTATTTGCAGAAGACACGCTGCAATGTGCTTGCATTTGGCGCCTTCCCCAGCCTTACAAGAGCACGAGCACTTCCAATGATCGACTGAATCATTAATATTTAATAATTTAACTTCATGTGGCTTCGAATTTAATGCTGAGGTTTGCGTAACCAAACCGGTTATATTTGGAAACATGGGTTTGGAATTTGGTTCAATCCCGATTGTATGAATCCAGCCAGCATTAACAATTTCTTTGCCTTCTTGAATAGGTCTCTTCGCAGCACCGAAATATGACATAATATTTACAAGTGGCACTGTTACTTTCTCACACACATCGACTTTTGGAGGTGACATTATTAATTAATTCAGCCATTAACACTACAATTAAAATACGTTTCTTTAAAATACAATAATAAAAAGTAACAACTACTATAAAAAGTATTTATTAATAAAATTTAATATGTTCATTTTCAATAACAATAACATAACCTCATTTTTATGTACAAAAAACCCTAACTTTAGACTCATTTTAATAAAATATTTCGATAGAGAAGCTTAAATTCAATTTTGTTTTTCTAGACATAGTATATTTGTTACTTAAACGCAATTGAATTTAAGAAAATTAGTGTGTTTTCTATGTAAAAATAATTAATATTTACCAACCTTCTTTCTGAAAATTTGTATTGCACTGTCTACCCAAATCGCAAATGTCAAATTTTTATATTCGCGTTCAGTTTGTTATTTTTGATGATAGATAACGCCACCGCAAACTTTACCAGTTCTCAATAACTAACTACCTGCTCTAATTTGTATAGCTCATCAAAATAATTTATTTTCTATTTTTCTTTTACTAGCATTAAGTGGGGAATCCCCATTTTTAATTTTATTTCCGTTTTCTCCCGTTAAAAATACTATATTAAAATAATAAAGGCAGCAATACACTGGCAAAAACATAATTATTCGATAACAAGAAAATACACATGGCCATCCGGGTGTGTCGGGTATAGACTATAGTGTATAGACACAAGGGTTAAGTGAAACGTTTCAACTAATAAAACCATAAAATCTTTAATGTTGATTTTCTTAAAACTAAAATGTTGGCGCTTACGCCAATATAAAACTCAAGCGCCAACGTGTATAGAATATTAATTATCTACGCGGTGTAGACTCTACGTCACAACGCTGGTGCTCGGTCCAAGATGCTTAATTTGATATTGTTTTGTGATATAATAATTCTAGTAAGACAGTCAGCCATGTTGATCTTCCAAAAACGCCCCTTCCAAACTACCCATATAGTGTTCATGTAATATTTCACGACCACAATCTAAGTTGATTTAAAAAATGTGATCGTGGCTAACTATATCAATCAAATAGTTTATCATTTGGGCTAGTACCCCCTCCAGCGATGATACAAAAGGGATTTAAAGTTCGAGTGACTTAACTCTCCAAAGATCAAAATCATATTCGTATATATTAAAGAATCGGAATCAATAAAACCAATGCTTCTGAAAAAACCACCACATTTTGATACATAAATATTGTATTACCAGTATATGAAGATCTATGGTCCCCCATATGGATCATAAATTGACATTGTTATACCAATTTAACATTATAATAATTCTGTAGAACCATTAAAAAATTTTAACGATGTTTAATGTGTATAATGGGGTGTAGTATAAATGTAAGTTTTATCTACAACATCGATATTCAACATCTAGAAGACACAATGTCTTATCTGTTTCTTGTCTAGTTCCATCTATTCAATAATAAAACTATTAACGTATTGTCTAAAGTTTTAGTAACGGGTCAGATTATTTATTATGTTGTCTTGTCTGATTTATTTATTATCTCTCGATTTTATGTTTTATTTTATTTATGCGTCCATAACAACCATAAAATTTTTGGTAGGCACGCAGTACATGTAAGACAATATTATTATGTGAGAGGTGTACCTTAAAATTTAGGGCACGCGTCTTATATAAACATATATAATAGCCAAAAGTTATATCTCAAACCTATGGGGCCTGCAAATCTAGTTCCACACCCTGTACAAAAGATATTAAACATTAATAAACCAACATTACGACATAATTTTTTGATTTATTGTTTATCAGATTTTTATAAAATTCTAGCAGAGATTCTAGGAATTAATTAAAAGTTTCGATGTTAAAAAATGCCGACAAAATCGTTAAAAGTGCAAGCACCCCGTTTAAGGGCACATACGAACACGATTTTGTATCGAACATTATTAATATTTTCATGAAAATCATCTACAACGTTGTCATGTACGCATCATGTATTCTGCTTAAGAATTCTTTCGTGTTTATGATGCGCGCAACTTCGTACCATTGAGGACAGTGCATTAGAATGTACATTACTCTCGTATATGGCGTATATGAATATAATCTTTGATGAACATTTAACATAATAAAATATTAATTCTAATTATAGTAAAAATATTTGTTGCAAAAATTCTGATGAACATGATAATAATTAAAATTAACATGTTTTGTGGTGAGTGCGCATTGTTATCCACCAGAAGGCAGAAGGAATTCTTTCATGAAAATATTTCTTATGTATAGCTCTTCTGCAGAAATTTTTTTGTTCATAACTCTTTTGGCCACAAGAAACCTTCTTAGTACGTTTGATGTTTTTTCTTTGCTTGTTTTTGGACGAATTAAAAAATTAATTAGTCTGCTTATAGGTTAATTGTAATAATGACCCTCTTAAATCTTTCATTTTTGTGAATTTTGGTTGTTGCGGTCACAATACGTCTATTTATTATTTAGCTGTATGTTAATTAAAAACATGGGCATGTCTTTAATTTTAACATAATTGAATAAAAGTATTTTGATTTGTTGGTATTTATTTAATTGTTTTAACTGTCTCCATTTTTCTCATTAAACGATTTAACGAGACAAAATGGTCACAAAAGAAAAGTTGATTAAATCTTGACTCTGTTTCAACTATATCAATAAATGCAAGGTTTGGTCTGTTTCTCTGTCGCCGCATCACATAACAACGAGTTAAAACTAAGATGATGAGTAGTAAAAACCACACACTATGCCAAGTTAATTCCAAGCGAGAAACCTCAACAACGATACGAAATCATATAGCCAGGGTGTTTAGTTTAAATTATAGCCGGTAATGCCACTGATAAATAGTTTTAAAAAAATTGAAACTACACTATGCTTTCGGCTTACAGTGGATTACCAAAACGTTTGTTGCCTTATGTCCTCTTTGAAATAATTAATAAATTAGTTACATTGTTCATTAGTCCCCCAAGATGTGGTACTCAGAGGGCTCCGGTTGTCTCTGTGTATACCTAGGTAACACCGAAATAGCCGCATCCTCGTCGCGGAGGGGGTCTGGTATTGCTTCGGTAGTAACAAAGTGCTATCTATACCGGGGATTAAATGCCAGTGGTATATCTTGGCTAAAACAAACAATGAGTACAACAAATATGGAATATAATACCCCAGGTGGTACAGCAATAGATGTGCTGCCAACTCCACACTCTTTGGAGGCAGGCCCAACAGATTCTGGAGTGCGCTAATCATTGTTTAACCCATTTGGACGAAATTCCAAATTATCAAGATCACCAAGATCTTCAGCTAGAAATATATTTCATTCATTCAAGAATTTTAAATTTTAAAGAAAGAGAATGAAGAACTCCAAAAAGCAGTTGAAATACGCAGTTGGGACGACACCTATCCCTACAATCGATGATGACATTAATCCATTCCATACGGATGTAGTAATTCTTCTCTGTCGAAAGAGAAACAAATTGGATGTTAAACCGGAAAAAAAGAGACAATAAGAAAAGGAAAGCTCAACACTCACCAGAAATGGCAGAAATTTTACCATCAACTTCAAAAGAGGTTTCCAGCTAAACCAAAAGAGAAATCACCTCTGGGGCAACTATTAGGGATGTGAAATAGCTAAGGAGCTACAAAGAATAAGAAATAAAACGCAAAAACAAAATCCAGCAACATCGGAAAAAATTAATCAAACTTTCACCAAAGAGCAACCAAAAGCTCATTCTAGTAAAACGGGAGAACAAAACTATACTCGCAAGTGGTCATGATAAAACTAGTTATTTCGAAGGGCACTATCGAGGATACAACAGTGCTTCAAAAGATACTAAGAGGCATGGAAGCTCTTAACATTCGTCTAGCAAAACTGAGATGTTAACAGAGATGTTAATTTTCTTAAAATATATATATTTGGCAAACCAAACTATCGATAACAAAAATAATCGATCTCAGTTATGCTTTTTTTGAGCCTTCAACTTAAATGATACAATAATATACTCACACCTACACAGTCACACACAATACATGTTACATAATAATCGCTCAGTAAAAGCGTGATGTGGCCATGATATATGTAAGCACGTTTTCCTAAAAAAGATTTCCAATCTAAGAATAAATTACAGGATATTTTTCAATTTAAATTTCCAGATTCCCATAAACGGCAGAATTAATAAAATGCTTATTTTTGTTTAGATTAAATTAAAAATAAACTTAGTTGACAAGGCTTTAAAAATATTGTTTGTTTATGTATGGCTACGAAACGACTCCTTTCTTAGTCCTATTCCCGATGAACCTTCAGTTTTAAAACTCCTTTCGGCAAACAATAAATAAACAACAAATCTTCGAAAAAAATTATTCTTTATTTTTAATTAATCAAATTTAATTAGTTCAGGAATAATAGTTTCCACCATTATATTTCCTATGCTCTTGAGAATAGTCTTTCAGATGGCACTGATGTTGCTGTTATCGATAAATATTTCTCAGCAAGTTTTGCTAATTCTGGATTTATTTTTTTTTGAACTGACCAAGTGGCTGATTTAAATAACGGCTTAAAAAAGGATGAATTCATATCCCATCACCTTCGGTTAGGGAAACGTTTTGTGACGTGGCTAAAGCTAGTTTCTTATGGAATTTCCATAAATTGAATTTATCACTATTCTCGGCTAGTGCCTCTTTCGCTGTACTTTTTCCAGTACGAAGTCCTTTTGAATTTACCACTGTTTCTTCTTTCAAAAATATGTCTACTATTTTAATTGCTTTTGAGCATGACGTTATATCTTTGAAGTGAAGTTTTTGAAACGGGGATCGAGAATTGATGAAATTGCCAACAAGCATCTTCAACTGTCGAAAGTTCCAATCCTGAAATAAAATGAAGTGAATAATTCAAATTATTTTATTACACATCAATTAAAATAATATAATTTTTAGTACTGCCTGTTAGCATATCAGGGCTTTCGGGAAGTCTTAGCAGAACTGCTCCAATTTTTTCCTTAAGTTCATGGAAATGTTCGAGCATATAATATAATGAATTCCATCTAGTTGGAACTTCTTGAATTAATTTCAGGGGCTGTCCAGTTTGAGTTTTCTTTAGTTCATCTGCTGCAACAACACTATGTTTGAAAAACTTGACAATTTCCTTTACATTCAAAAGTAAGTTTCTTAATTTTGGAAAGTCTGTCATAGCACCTTGACCTACTATAGATTGACGGTATGAGCAAAACAAGATAAGTGTTTATCTTTACCAAAAGTATCTGCAATTGCCTTGGTAATGTTTGAGGCGCTATCAGAAACCACGGCTACTATCTGTTAAAATTTCATGAAATAAATATAAAAATATTTTAGATTCTCCAATTCACGAGAACTTACCTTTTCTTCTTCAATATTCCACTCAGAACAAATTGTTTTTAAATGACGTGATATTACATCCGCAGAATGACGTTCGTCTAAAGGAGCTACTTTAATCATGGCTGAGCATATTGAATTTTCAGAAATAAAATGAGTTGTAACACCTAAAAAGCTCTGAGTGGCCATTGTCTCAGTCCAAATTTGCGTTGTTAAGGTGAAATAGTTGACAATCCGCATTTTACTCTTAAGAACAGATGATAGGGCATCGTATTTTTCATCCATTTGTTTTGTAATTGGTTGTCTTGTAGGAACCTTATATAACGGTGCAATGGCCTGTATGAAATAGCGAAATCCTTCCTTCTCCGTAGTACATAAGCTTAAATTATCTTTAGCAATCATATACAAGATTGCGTTTGTAATTTGTTGATCTTTTCCGCCACCTCCGCTAAAGCTGCTCATGTTAGCAAAAACCGAGTCAATTTGTTGAGTTCACGTAATCATTTTCCGTTTAAATGATAAGAACGGGGATGATGTCTTTGACGACACTGCTGGTTAGGAATCGACCAGACCTCTTGAGATTGATTTAAAATGCCGTGTTGTTAGGTGCTAAAATTAATCGTGAAATATTATTGTCAATATAAAAATGAGCAAATACGTTTACGTTACTTACCGAACGATTTTGATTATTCAAAAATGGTTCCACTGACGATTGCGTGAACATATTTCTTCAGAAACAACGGCCATGTCTTGAGGTTCAGCTTCAGATATTTTTGTTATATTTGTGATTTCTTTCTTGCCACAATCATAATCCGCTTCGTCTGATTCACTAATATCAATTGTTTCTGAAGATGACTATCTTGATAAATCCGATTCGTCGGATTCTTTGTCAGGATGAATATGTCTAAGATTACTCATTAAATTGGTCGTGTTTCTCATGACTTTAATCTTTTTGTGACATATTTTACACATTCCACCTCCACATTCAGATTTAATAAAATATTTCCAAACGAAGGATTTCGTTTTAGTTTTTGGATTCATTTTCACAAATATTTATTACTAATATTTATTGTAAAATTTGATTATCTATTTTATATTATGATGTTCAACTTCAAATCGTTTTCAAAATTTCCAATTCCAAATCGATAAAAAGGTAAATCACACAAAAATTATTAACTCGGTTCATAAACGAAATGTCAAAAAAGAATAAATTTATTAAAATTCTTGTTTCCAGAGGTACGCAAATAATAGGTTATGTTGAATTTGAACATTATATGTACCAATTTTTTGACATTTTTGTTTGCTCCCAAGCCCAACAAACAATGAACTCGGAAAGCTAAAGTTTTTGCATTTTGAACGCAAAACTTAAAAAAAAAATTGGAATAATCGATAGTTCTCTATTTAATAAAACATATCGATTATTGGATAGTCAAACTATCGATAAAAAAACCAATAGTGTTAGCGTAAACTATCAATATTTAAAATAATCGATATTTATTGCACATCCCTAAGCAATACAAGAGAAATGCTTTCAAGCTTTAAATCCATGCTCCATTAAAACTATGCGAACAACAACAAATAAAACATTAAGAATAGTAACCTGGAATGCAAATGGGCCAATGTAACATATTCGATAATTAAATTTTCCTAAATACTGAAAAAATAGATATATGCCTAGTATCGGAAACCCATTTTGCATCAACTTGATATCTTAAAATTTATTAATAAAGCTGTTACCACGCCATTCATCCAGCAGGTATGGTAAGAGGAGGATCATCGGTGGTAATAAAAGAAACAATCAAAAACATTATGAATCTTAAAATTGAAGAGGAATTTAATAACAACAAAATAATAGTGTATCGTCAATATATTGCCCCAATGATATAATCTAATTAAAGAAGACTATTGCACAGTATTTAAATCACTTGGATCATGTTTCATAATCGGAGGTGATTTCAATGCAAAAAATACGTACTGGAGATCAAGAGTAACCTCTAAAATTTATCGAGATATATCGCTTAAGTATTCGTGAAACCGAAGATTGGTTTATTCCTAATTTTCGTGCGATTTGTACTTGAGTATAATCTTCCTGATATAATGTGACGATGTTAACCGCCTCCAGCTCATAAAAGGGTGCCATATTACAATGTATCTTAAATTAAGGTGTTTGCTTTATAACACATTTACAAGAACTAGTGGTACTGCATTTACAAATAATTGATATGCAATGGTACAAAAGCCGATCGTTGCGTTGCATTTCAAACAACATGCACTCTTGATTAAGCATTTTTGAAAAATTATATTGATTGGCTTGCAGTAGACTTTATTCGAGGTGGTTTCTGATAAAAATATAAATATTGACACTAGTAGTATTAAAATTGACCAACGGAATTTTTTTTATTACAGAAAAAAAATACGTGAATTTTGTCCACGAGTGTACCTCTGAATTTATTACAACAGCCCAGTTTTTCCCTCTAATTAATAAATCGCAGTTATTGAAGGGTTCATGTCTCAGAGATGGGTCAATTTTAACGCCAATAAATGATAAAGCAAGGCGAATTCAATTGATGATGAAGTAGTACAATATCCTTTAAAATACACTCCACGAAATAACTATAAGGGACAACTTAAAATTAACTAAAAAACAATAACAGAAAAAGACATTTTTGAAAATAGTTTTTATTAAATATGAGCTTAGTGACATAAACAGAAAATATTAACCAAATTTCATTTTTTTAAATTAATTTCATTTTAAAATTATAATATAAAAAGAATTCATACGAAATTACTATAAGGGACAAACTTAAAATTGACCGTTAGTTATATTTATTTAAATTATAATAAACTATTAATAATTAATATGATCACCCTTAAGTCGGATTACTTCACTTATTCTATAAGGCATCGAAATTGTTAAGTTGCATAAAGTTGCTGAATCAATGTTATTCCACTCTGTTTAAATAGCAACTTTGAGCTCTAAAATACTATCGAATTGTCGCCCAGCTGCATACACTTTTCGCGAAAGTATGCTCCATAGATTTTCTATAGGGTTTAAGTCGGTGCTAATTGTAGGCCATTCGATAACTAGTAAAGGGTTATCCAATTCGAGGTTGATAAAGTAGAAATCTGTATACCGACATCTGTCAAAGATAAACGTCAAGTACGCTGTCATTTATTTAGTTGACATTCTGCCATTTAAGAATATGGAGCATTTAACAATCGACCAACGCGTTAAAATTAAACGCGGAAAAACAGGCCGTCGATGCTAATTTTTCGAACAAAATTTTCTTCAGTGATGAAGCTCATTTTTCGCTTGGTGGATACGTTAATAAGCAAAACTGTAGAATTTGGGGCTCAGAAAATCCACAATTGATTGTAGAGAAGCCATTACACCCGGAAAAAGTCACTGTTTGGTGCGCATTGTGGTCTGGTGGTGTGATTGGGCCGTATTTTTTTGAGAACAACCATGGACGAACCGTTACCGTCAATTCTGAGCGCTATGGCCGCATGTTAACCGATTATTTTTTTACGAAAATCGAAGATTATGATCTTGACGATATGTGGTTCCAGCAGGATGGAGCAACCAGTCACGTAACACGAGCAAATCGAGATCTTTTGCAAGAGAAATTTCCTGGACGTTTGATTTCGCGATTGGCTGATGTCAATTGGCCTCCAAGATCCTGTGATTTAACGCCTTTGGATTTCTTTTTGTGGGGCTACGCGAAAGATCGTGTTTACGCAAACAATTCTCAAACTCTTGACGAATTGAAAACTAATATTCGAAAGGTAATGGCCGAGATACCGCCCGAAATGTGCCGAAAAGTCATTGAAAATTACCTCAAAAGAATCAAGGCCTGTAAGAAGTCCCGTGGAGGACATTTGAATGATATCTTGTTTAACTAAAAATGGCAAGGATCAATCTGTAAAATGAAATAAAAATTACAATACATTCCGAATATTTTGTGTGTTTTTTTTAAGTTTACTTTATCAACCTTGAATTGGATAACCCTTTATATTACTTGATGAAAAGCATTTTGTAGTACGCTTAGCATTGTGTATAGGCGTATAGTTTTGTTGGAATTTCCATTCATTTCCATATAACTCGTCTCCAAAATTGACAAGAACATGGTCGAGCAGTTCGACATATTCTGAATATGTCATTTTATTAGAAATGAAACATATTGGAGACTTGCCACGATGACCAAATGCAGCCCATACCATAAGTGAACCACCTTGAAAATTTCTACGGTGCCTATATTCACGATCCTCACAAGTATCTCTCCAGTACTTTTGGCATCCATCCGGTCCATCTAAGTTAAATTTTTTTTCATCACTAAACAACTCAAATTGCCATTCTGAATCCCAAAACTTGTATTTTTCAGCAAATTTGAGTCTCCCAATTTTGTGCCTTTGTAATAGCTTAGGTTTCGCTAGCCGTTTATCATATTTAATGTTTTCACTTTCCTTTAAAATTTGTTGCACCCTTCTTTGTAGATACAGGAAGATTTAATTTATGCCGAATTTGAGCTGGGGAAGTCTTTTTAATAACGGCTAAGCGTTTTATTTCCTTTTTATCTCTTTTGCTCAATAAAAATGTTTTGCTCAATGCTCAATCGTAAACCCGACCTAATATTTTTATAGCAACATATTCTGACGGATTTGTTACAAATTTTTGAATTACATTTTTTCCACAGTTTAATCTAGCACCTATTTCCCGTATTGTCCATCCAGATTCTCGAAAACTTAATACTTGTATTTGTTCTTCTTCGCTTAATTTGGTTCCTCTTGGCATTTTACTTTTTTACCTAATAACATGTTCCATTTTCGTAAAAAAATATTTTAAAATTCTTAAATATATTTAATACTTACGTAAAAAAATAAAAAAATTAAATTTTGAACTATTAAATTTTGATTTAACTAATTTTTTATCACTTGTCCCTTATACTTATTTCGCTTTACAAATAGCACAAATTAGACACGATTCGACATGTTGAAAAAACACAAAAGGGAGTAGGAAATAATGTCATGGCTTAAATTTAACTACATAAATACATATGAATTATAAATACGCATTGTATATCAAGATTAAAATGCGTTTCATTAAATAATTTGAAATTTCATTTTGTCCCTTTTAGTTATTTCGTGGAGTGTATTTGGAGCACATCTTGCTTTTGACGATACTTAATGCACCTAACCTGTGCAACGCACACCTACGTTTACATCTTTACACTCGTTTGTTATTAAATCTGATATTTTTACAGGTAGTGGTAAAGGAGAATCTATTAATTCCACGAATTTCCATCACACAAAACAAGTACACATTCAGTTTAACTTCACCATTCCTAGTCGGTGTCTGCCTTGGAACTCCAAATTCTCTTGTGTCCTGTACCAGCTGTAATCGGAGTGTGTAACGTTCAAATTTGTATGTGTGTCAATTCGATATGATAATCCGAGGCCTGTTTCGGGTTTATAACATAACTAATTTTATGAGAGATGATTGTTAGATGGCCGCTCAACCCATTTGTTACGTGTTTTGGTCACTTACTGGTAAATGATCTTATAGGATGCAGTTCTACACGATTATATAGCGAGCCACTTCTTACAAGACACACCCGCTTTAGCCGCCTCTAACCTGGCAAAACAGACGCTGATTTGGTATTGGTTTTAGGGTGTCAAGGACTCGCCATGCCATGTATATAGTGTCCATGACTATACACAGAATTCCCTCTCCTCGTCTCAATTAGGTTGTTTCATTTAGAGTTATCCAGTGCAACGAGTAAGGTATGAATCCAGCCTTCTTTGCTGCCCATATTTCGGAATGGTTTTAGTTGATTTGAAGTCCACAATTTATGCCATTTCTAACCTACAATCATACCTCGAAGTTGCTTTCTTGATTAGTTTTATTGACCGCTGTTGTGATTCGGTCAATTAATACTTCAAAACTTTCTTTCGCTGACATAAACCTACTTTAAATTCCTACTGAAAAATCCTCTCCTTTTTTATCCTTGATATCTATTTTGGGGCCGAAGCGATCCCTGATCTTTCGCCGTTCATTTTTTTGTCCTAGCTCCATACCTATAGTACTGGACATGGAAGATGGGCCGGTCCATGATAAGTTCCTTTTAATCACAAATCGTAATTTGTTGATGAAAATTTCCTTTTGCATCCCGCTCCTATTGGGATTCAAACCCGGTACCGCCCGATCCAAACGCCAAAGCTTAACACTGTGCCATTTGGTGGGTTCACATTTCTTTGTTTCAATTTTACTACTCTATGGGGTGTTGTATTCGTAGACGCTCATTAACCCTGCTGGAAAGTGCTGGAATTAAGAAAATATTGTATTAGATTTTTAATTTGAGCTTTGTAATCTGTCTTCCGGAATCAGTTATCAGTAGTTATGACATTATTGTCTTTAGTTTCCTTTCGGGATTTTGCTTTATCATTTGACCTAATTTTCGTGATGGCAGTATAGACTCCATCGCAGAGTTCTTTTCGATTTTGGTTTACTTAGTTGGTTATTATTTTGGTTTCTTGAGATGTTCTCAGCCTTTAATAGAAATAAATAGGAAGAAATCTTTAATTACTTTGTTATTGAAGTCTTTTTTTAGTTTTTATTGAGTAAACAAGGATTGAATTGCTTGTTATGCAAAAAATTTTTGCAAATTTTGAAAACTTGGCTACAAATGATAGCAATTTTTCGATTTAATTTTCTATTGCATATATCTAGCGCACGATATCCGCAATTGTAATTTCACCATCTGTTAAATCGCGATTTCCTTATTGCTTGTATTCTGTGATAGTACTCTCATCTATATGATTGGAAACAATTCAATTTTAACTTCCAAAATATTAGTAATCCTCAATTTAAACTGGAGAACTATAAAATGACGTCCTCGTATACTGGAAAACCAATGGAAAAACAGGAATAAAGCAATATTCGACATTGTCTATACGAATGTCTACATACTCCACAAATTCTCAACATTGACTACGCAAAAATCAAATGCCTTCGCTATTTTCGACACAATCATGCAGAACAGCGTTTCTCAAAGTGTGACCTGCGGAGCCCTGGGGTAAAAGCACACTGATGTGCCGCTATCCAATGAAACGGTAGCTCGTCGAATTAAAGATTTAACAGGTAACGTGAAGTCTTAATTGATATTTCGCCTGAAAAAATGTAACTTTTCTCTGCAAATGGACGAAAGAATAAATGTAAAATAAATTTGCTTGAAGAGAGAGGATCTTCTTTTGTGTGAACCATTGCCAAATAATAAAACTGGTGCCGAAATATTAAATGTCGTGAATGATTTTTTTAGGACTAGATTAAGATTGAAAAAAACTGTGTTGATATCTGCAAGGATGGTCCAAATGCAATGGAAAGAAAAACGCTGGTGCTGTTGCTAAAATGAAAAATTTAGCACCAAACAATACCAGTAGCCATTGCATTCTGGGGGCATTGAAGAAAGTGACCTTTTTATGTTGTGTGATGAAATTCGTCATCATTTGCAAGAAATTCTAAACTCAGTTAAACAGTATTTTTCAGATGAGCAGAATGGAAAGCTTAAAAATTACACATGGATTCGCAACCCAATCATATAATTCAGAAAAGACCAAAAGAATTCACCGTTAAGGACTACGAAGTCTTCACTGACATGATTCTGAACTCCTCACTACTGTCCCTATTTGAAACAATATCTTTGTGCACTTTAAGATAAGGATATGCAGATTTATCAATGAAAGCTGTTTAAATACTTCTCCCTTTGGCTACGACTTATCTGTGCGAGTCCGGATTTTCTTCGTATGCGGGTATGCTGCAACAAAAGCAAAATACCGCAACAGACGCAGAAGGTAACATTAGGATTCAACTTTTAGCTTATAAAGCAAGAAAGGCAAACAAGAATTATGTAAAAATATGAAACAAGTTCACTCGTCCCACTAACAATTTCCGTTTGTTGTCTCCAAGTTTATGGATCCTTTCTTAGCTTCAAGGGGAGGGAGAACTCATTTTTCTAAATTCGCTTTTTGGGTTGCAGACCAAATTAATTTTATTTGTAGCGCGTTTTGTGGGCAAAACTGCAATGCGGGTTAGCAAAATTTAAACTTAATTCTTTATGATGGTTTTGGAAGGTGCTACACCTCAAATTTCACTAATTTTTTCGGCTCGTAACTTTAGTATTCGTTCATAGCCAAACAAACTGCTGTTTTGAACAATAGTTGTGTTACGTCTGATTTGCCGTTGTGGCATCCTAAAAACAGAATACCGACATCAAGGTATGTAATAGTCAATATAATGGATTATTAAACGCTAAGCTGGATTAAACACATACAGTTTTGGTCGGATACTAAAACTATTCAACAAACTTGCTTCATCTGTAATTTTAGAAATATGACGCCAATTAGATATCCCACTAAGCACTAAATCGATAAATTCCACTCCCACAAACGGATGGACACATCTAAACAAGTCGTTAACACAATGCCATTTAAATGCAATAAAAATTTTATACTTTATATTGATAATAGAGACATATCGATGTTAGTGGTATACGAGCTCTAAAAAAAATTATCATTTTAAATCCTAAATTGAATTATAAAAAAACACATTTTTAGTGTTTAGTTTACGAATTTTTATTTCCACATTATCGATAAGTGACATTATTCAAAACATGCGATAACGATGATACATTTAACAGCGCCCAGCTTCGATCGTTATATTGTCTTTGGTGTGATTTTATGGCTTTTGTTATTAAGTTGTTTTGGGTTTGTTTTAAAATAAAAAAAATGTTTTTTAATAGCCTCGGTCCGTATATATAAACATAAGAGACATGCCTTAAGTAATCAAAATTAATTAGTTTCCCACCAATGGATATCAATGTACCACCGTCATTGTAAACTGATACATTTACGTGTAAGAATAATAGAATTCTTATTTGTTGGGCAGAAATTGCGATCTTATAAAATTAAAAAAAAGGTTCTTGTATAAATTTGTGCAAATCTCATTTTTTCTCGTTCGTTGCAACCGAGTTGTTCCAAAGTTTCTTCAGTTTTACTATGCAAAGGAATTTTTGATAATGTTTTATTTCCATAGACGTATTTGTGAACGGTAAACATTTAAAATCGTTTCCGTTAATGAAACTGGGAGGGGGAACGACTGACATCTCACGCTTCCTTTTGAATTTTAGTCGTACTGAGCGGTTTGTACCAATGGTTAAGATTATTTCTGCACTGGTGGAGCTTCTCTTGATATTAAAACAATTTACACGGTTTTACACGGATTTTACTATTTCAATTTATTTATTATTTATTTATTTTATATATCAATAATATAATTTTGTTCTGCGATTGCTTAGCACTTTCTGCTTTCTGCCTGTTATTATGTACGAGTTTATTTGAAAGTCCGATTTTAATGACACAATTTTCGTCCGACAAAACATCTTGAATCATGTATGGTGCCAAACATATTGGAGAAAGTTTAGTAGTTTGAGCTTCGTTTTTAAAAAGAACCAAATCATCTTTGTTAAACTTTTTCGGATTTATCGATCGATCATATAATTCAATTTTGAAGACTCTTTAGATTTTAAAAAAAATTTCCTGGCCATTAGGAAAGAATTTTGTAACCGGCATTTCAAGTCATCGCAATAGTCATCATAAGTATAGTTGGGTTCAGGATCTTTGGTAAGTGACACGAGAATTTTTGGTTTCATTCCTAAAACAATTCATGTGGCACTAACCATCAAATTGTCAGATTTTTTTTACATTTCTTTAGAAAATAATTACCAAGTAATCTGAATACAATGTTTTTTTTTCAATAGTGGTTAACCCCGTAGAACTGTGTGGCGTCGAACTATACGAGAATGTTATATATGGAAGCCAATCATCTCACTTCAAAGGGTCATTTTGTCAAAACGTTCTTAAATATTCGCCCAATGTTTTAAGAACTTTTCAAGAGAACCATTGGTTTGCGGATGATATGCCGTGGTGCAGAGTTTTTATTTTTTATAGTTTACAAATTTCAGTAAATAACGCATTCATCGAGTTCGAACCTGGATCACTCAAAATTTCATCATGGATACCGAAAATATATATAAAATATTCAACGAATGTTCTTGCAACTATTTCTACCTCTTGATTAGGAATAGCTTTTGCGATGGTGTTTTTCGAAAGTTCGATATCTAAGAATATCTTTTCGAACGGACGGGAAGATGTGGTCGTTCATTGGTTCCTTAGTGAACCTATATAGAATGCTTATTTACTTGACAGAGTTTGCAAGCAGGCTCTGGTGATGTCTAAGAGGAGATGTATGAAATTCTAGTATAAGTTGGTTTATCTCTGTTTCGTCATTTAAATATTTTATGTTACCCTTTTCATGTATACGAGATTGATTCTCATCTGGTTTTATTAAAGAACGGCTCCCTATGCTATTTTTATTATTTAAAAGAAAATCGAGAGTCTCCGGATAATCGGATTTTCGGGTTCATGTAAAAGTTTGACTTATATTTGAATCGTCTAACGATGAAGACGTCAAAGATGTTCTCGTTTCAGTGTCGCCATTCATGTTTGTATGTTTTATTTCATTATTAAGGGATTCTGGCCGAGTGACGACGTTTCATTGAAAAGATGTTTCAGAATAATCGTTTTTTCTGTTCTGTGTACCAAGTTTATGTAAAATTGTATAATCATAGTCATCCAGTTTAATTCTCCATCGCACCAAGCGTGATGATGGGTTTTTCAAATTAAATAGCCAAATCAGGGGTTTATGATCCGGAACAGTCGAAAATTTGTTACCAAACAAATATGGTCGAAAATGACTTACGGACCACACTATGGCAAGCAACTCCTTTTCAATCGTAGCGTAGTTTAGTTCGGCTTTGTTTAGGGTGCGGCTTGCAAATGCAATGGGAAGATCAAGAGATTCAACAAGCTATGATAAAAAGAAACTAATAAAAATAAAAATAAATAATTTGTTAAACGTACCCTGGCATAATGCATTCCGCAGATGAAATTTTGATTATGCTTCAATAATGAAGTAAGTGATTTCGATAAACCAGTGAAATTTGGAATAAATTTCCGGTGGTGAGCTACTAAATCTAAGAAAGATTAGATATTCGTTGTATTTTGAGTGATTAGAAAATTTTCGACAACTATAATCTTATTTTCATCTGGTCTAATACCGTTGGGGGCACTATGTGCCCAAAGTAAGTAATTTCTTTCCTTAGAAATTTACATTTCTCCAGATTAAGTTTTAGGTTGAATTTACAAATTCGATCAAAAACTTCTCTAAGTCTTTTATTATGTTCCGCAAGTAAAGATCCAAAAGTGACAATATCATCTAAATAGACTTAAGCATTTAATATTGTTTAGTCCAATTTAGACATTATTTATCATGCGTTGAAATGTCGATGGGCTTTTAAACCAAACGACATTCCAATAAATTGGAAGTGACCCTCATCTGAGCTGAAAGCAGTTTTTTTTCTATCCGATTTTTCCAGATTTATTTGGTGATAGCCGCTATAAAGATCAAGAGACCATCAATGGTTACATTGTTGAGCCTAAGGTAATTTACAACCACGCGCCATTTCTTTTGATTGTTGGTGTTTTTTTTTGGCACAACAAGTAATGGAAAATTCCATGGACTACACTATTTTCAATAACTTCATCTACGAGAATTTGGTTTATTTGCTTTTGAATTTCCAATTTTGTAGAATGGGGCTGTCAATATTGCCGTACGTGTATAGGTTCTACATTAGGTAGTGTACGAATATGATGAATACTGACATTTGTTGAAGTCGAAACGTTGCCTTCCAAATGGAAAATATCTTTGTATTCCCAAATTATTTCATTAATAGTGCGGTATCCTTCTGTATTCAAGTGCCTTAGATCTATCAAAGATGAGAGAGTGTCTAATCTATTATCAATGACGGCATTCCATTTTTGTACTTGGTAAATATGGTATTTATTTAGAGGTTCAATTGTAATGTTGAAATCGGTTAGTGTAACTTCATCTTCAGAAATATTTACGATAGGGTGTGGCATAGAATTATTTTTAATTTTATGAATTGAATTCGATGTGAACACGGAAGGTGCTATCATGTCTGTGAAGTTAGTCCAGGATTTCATCCCAGAAAAAAAATGTCATCAGGCAAAACTAAAATTCCATTATTATCCCAGCCCAGGATTTGTTTATAATTTCTGTTAAATATGATTAAATATGTACAGTATCGTAAAAAAAATATATTGTGAATACTTATGCCAGAAAACAAAAAAATTACAGAAAATTGTTCATAAAAAATAATAAAAAACTATAATATACGTGTTCAACTTTACAATATTCGTACCGTTATAGCGCCATTCTCAACATACGGATCGATTTGGGGTTTTTATTGTGAATAGTGGTCATCA
This sequence comes from Nephrotoma appendiculata, assembly GCA_947310385.1. Classification (NCBI taxonomy): domain Eukaryota; kingdom Metazoa; phylum Arthropoda; class Insecta; order Diptera; family Tipulidae; genus Nephrotoma; species Nephrotoma appendiculata. The sequence goes on along the minus strand of OX371225.1, from coordinate 211,414,744 downwards.
TTACGAGTCGATACAGCTTGCTTTAGTTTCCAGAACTCGTGGTTCTTGGGAACCATAAATTAAATTTTGTCATCATTGAGCCATACAGATAAGAGCCTATAGCGCCAATCTCAACATGCAAATCAACTCCTGGTTTTTAGGGTAAGCATCAGTCATTATGGCAAGCCGATACAAACTGGTTCGATTTCCGGAATTCGTGGTTCCTGGGAACCATTAATAAAAAAACTGATTCTCATATACTGAGCCATACACTAGCGCCAATCTCAACGGCAAACACAAACGGCTTACATTTACGACCCGGGACCGTAACCATAATTCAGTTTCATCATCTGGGAGTAGAGCAAGCACACTCACTGCATCAATAGCACGTGAAAGCTGGAACAGTAAACATTTGGAGTGCATCTGGGGTGTTTTTTCACCCCGCGTTTCCGTTTGTCGTCATCTTAAAGTTTTTTATAATTTCGTGTTTTTTACACTTTTTGGGGCAGTAATGAATAGTGGCCCACAATATATATATTTACATATATATATATATATATATATATATATATATATATATATATATATATATATATATATATATATATATATATATATATATATATATATATATATATATATATACTATACTCGCGTGTGTATACCATAACCTCACTTTAGTTTTCACTGTTTCAAGATTCGAAAAACTGCTAGGCGGTACAATTTAAGACCTATGAAGGCTGTAGTTCAGTTGATAAATACGAAGATCACATTGAACCTGTGGAAAATCAAAGTGATGAGGAAAATCTAACAGAAGAGGAGTGTGGCTCAGAATCGGAGCAAAGTGCAGAACCAGACAACGAACAAGTTGAGCCCGAGAGTGAAATTGAGGTATGTAAATCATATTTTTCGGTAAATTTTGGTGCGAGAAAATGTATTTCTTAGTTATTTATTGTAATTTTTAGTCGGAGGGGTCAGATGATGATGGCTCGAGTACAGCTCCAGCATTCAAGAAACTGCGTAATACAGAGAGGAGAGACAGTAGGGGAAGAGGACGGGAAACAGGCAGCAGTGGTAGTAATCGTGGACGACGAAAGAGTATTGTTGTGGGTTAAGATGGGCCTAAGTGGTACACAACTCCACGTGAAAGACTGCCAAATAGAGGCCACATAGTCACGAATTTTGCCACTCCACTTGGACCTGCAAAAGAAGTCAACTCTCCTTATGAAAGTTTGAGTTTATATTTTGACGAAGCCATGCTGTCGAAAATTTTCCGGCATACTAATGAAGAAATCGACCGTTATACTGAGGATCTAGAAATAAACAGCCAGTTGGATAATACATATAAACATGTCGACGTAATTGAATTGGAGGCTTTCGTTGGTTCATTGTATATTTTTCTGGTCTTCAAAAAACAAATATGACCAATATTCAAGATCTATTCAAGATCTGTTAAAATGATTTGAAGCCCTTCTACAATCCCTGCGAGATTTGATGGTAAGAACACTCGAGCAATTCGTCATGTTGAGGGTAAATTCGCCCCATAGACAAATTTGGGACTCATTCATTTAAAAATGCAGGACTCTATACAGCCCCGGAAAGCACTGTACCATTGACGAACAAGTGTTATCTTTTCGTGGGCGCTGCCCTTTTAAGGTTTATAACGGTCAAAAACCAGATAAATATGGTCTAAAATGTGTCAATTTGAATGACTCTCAAACATTCTATTTAGTCAACGCAATTCCATATGTCGGTAAAGTGGTTTTGGAGGACAAAACAGATAAAGTGCCATCCTATTATTTTAGAAAGTTGAGTGAGCCAATTTATGGAAGTTCCAGAAATATAACCTGCGACAACTGGTTTTCCTCAACAGACATTTTCGATACAATGTTGGAAAAGAACCTCACAATGGTTAGAACACAAAAAAAAAATCGCAAATACCTTTGTCTTTCAAGACTGCTGGTGAGCCAGGAAGTTCTAAATTCGCTTTTGACCGAACGAAAACTCTGGTTCCCTACACTTCTAAGAAGAATAAAGTGGTCCTTGTTTTATCAATGTTTCATCGATTGCAAGAAATATGTGAGATTACAAATAAACCAGAGATAGTCAATTTTTACAACAAGGCAAAAGGTGGCACTGACACATTTGACCAGATGTGTCGAGTTTTCATGGGGATGCTGGACCAATCGGAGATCAACGGCTCGATTACATACAATATACTGCAAATCCATCACTCAACAGGAGAGATTTTTTGATAAGTGCAGTCGAAGATCTCACAATTCCTCATATCCGGAGGAGGAAAGAGTTGAAAAATCTGCCACACCAAACTATTTGCCACTATTTTGTATTCAAGAGATATTGGATGAAGGGCCAATACGACAGGACATAGGTGAAACAGGAATACAGGGAAGATGTGTTCATTGTCCCCGAACCATCGACCGAAAATATGGAGTCAAATCCTCCAAGTGTCAGGCCTTCGTGTTCCAAGACCATAGAGCTGTTCTGTCAGGCGTGTGGTGAGCAAGAATGAGAGATAAAAATCAAGATAAAATGTTTAATGATAATTTTAATATTCTTTTTCAATAAATGTAGTTTATCATTCCAAATAAAGACATTTTTTACCAATTTGAACGAAATTCTTAATGATTATAACGACCTGTGCGGCAAAAACCGATTTGTCAAATTCTTGCTATTTGCGCACTTTGAATTCTCAAAATAAATACCTTTTTTAGAGAATTGGCCAAAACTACTATAATACCCTTAAAACATAGGGTCTTTCCTTTAGAACCCCGTTGGAAATACTCGATTTGCACAAAAACTCACTGAGACAAGAAAAATTGCCATTTAGTTTTTCACGTTTTTTACCCTTCTTGGTCAATTTTCTAGGACCCTTATAACGTTTACCCAAAACTACTTAGTTCACGTGATTCTATATTAAAAGACGAAAAAAATGAGCCTCCTTGTAATCCTCAAAGTCATACTGACACTGACACTACGTGTTTTTTCACCCCGCGTTACCAGATTAGATAAAAATAGTCTATACGGCTTGCTTCAGTTTTCGGAGCTCGTGGTTCCTGGGCAAAATAAATTAAATTCTGTCATCCTTAGGCCATACAGATAAAAGTCTATAGCGCCAATCTCAACATGCAAATCAACTTGGGATTTTTAGGGTAAGCAACAGTCATTATGGCAAGCCGATACGAACTGGTTCGATTTCCGGAACTCGTGGTTCCTGGGAACCATTAATAAAAAACTGGTTCTCATATACTGGGCCATACACATACATATAGACCTATAGCGAGTGCCAATCTCAACATACGGATCGACTTGGGATTTTTATTGTGAATAGTGGCTATCATTACGAGTCTATATGGCTTGCTTCAGTTTCCGGAACTGGAATGATAATAACTTTGACCGATTAGTCTAAACTTTCCTGGAATGAATGAAGTGCAATGTGCGCATTAAGATCTTGTATTATTTTACCTGATGCTTGACCTTAGGAAGCGATACAAGCTTCATTTAAATCGTGTACAAGCTTCTCAACTCTAGTGACATAAGTATGAATATCTTCACCTCTGCTCTGTATGATGTTAGACGACTCCATTTGAATCTGGCGATTAGAACGGCTCTTGGGAAATTCCGCTGTTAAAAGTGCTTTTTTATGTCAGCGAAAGTTTTTATATCAGCATATCGAACGACTTCATAAGCTTTTCCGTCTAATTTTATTTTAAGTAATTCTACGAAGGCAGGCTTATAGCAGAGCCTCCTTAATATAAGAGCCGTAAGATTCCGCCATTTTTTTCCATGTGCTTTCCATAAAGGGGAAGCTTTTTGTACTTTTTCATACCAACCAGTGTATTTTAGTATTTTTTTAGAAGCTTTTTTGTATATAAAAACATAAATTCTTTGTTTGAATTTTCAATGTGAATGGTTAATTCAATATTCAGGAAAAGCATATTTTAATATTGAGTCATATTATGTCGAGTTAACGCAAAAACATTTAAATTAGTTTAACACAATTTTTTTTTTTTTGTAGAAACAAGAATTTGTTTATACAGAAAAATAGAAATTAGTATAGAGTGTTCCATAATAAAGTCAGCATTATTTTTCCAAAATAAACGTTCGTTAAAAAATGCTTTTGAAGTAGCAATGTAATATGGGAATTATTGTGTTTTGGGTACTATTTCAACATTGTTGATGACAGACTTCGAAAACTGTTTTTTCGTTACTTGTTAAAAATTTGATTTTTCATCGCAACAAATTCGCAGCCTATATTGTTTCATCCTGTAGTATAAACAAAACAGAGCTTCACCAAATAAAAATATTATAATTTGATTAAGCTTTTCGCAATTACTAAACCTGTTAAAAGATGTCGCTTTCAAATTAATAAATTAATTCAAATTACCCGTATAGAAATTGTTACACAAATTGAAAGGGGGTCTCCAGGTTAGGACGGTTGTAACGGGCGTGTCTTATAGCAGGCAGCTCGTTGTATAAACGAGTTCAAAGTACGACTTGTGCTTTAAGATTTTGTACCCGTATATGAGCCAACCATGCAAAAAATGGGTAGAGCCACGGGCCATTTATATACTCGCAAAAACCATTAAGTTATTAACAGTATACAAAGGCCTTGGGTTATTTTATTGAATTCCACACAACAACGATCCCAGAAAACGTGCACGAACGAAGCTATAAAAATGAAACATGAAACATGCATAGCCTTTCAAGACCAGTAGATCTGCATAATCTATTGAACCAGCCGGGAATTACTACAATGCATACGAACTGTCTGTCATACACCTTAGCCGAGGGCCTTTAGCATCAAAAATCCTCAATAAATCCTTGTATTAACAAATTCGTGTACATTGTAAGAATTCCCGCCTGGGTTGGATCGAAATAAAAAAAAACAAAAATTTGGAAAAATTGTGACATTTTTCTATTATTGTTTTACAGCGCGCAGCAACTATGATGGTGAATATTTTACGACGAAAAGTTTTATTTACGCCAACCGAATAATAAATAAAATGTATAATTGTTTTGAGTTTTATTAATTATATTAAATTATTGTATTAAAGATTTCGCACTTAACTTACAATAATAATGGTTTATTTTCGTAAATAGTTATTTAATTATTTTACACTTTTCTGTAATTTCAAGTAAATTTATTACAAAGACATCTGTAAACGGATTTTCAAATTACAGAAAGCTCGGTTTTGCAATCGGATAAAATTGAAGTTTTTTACGTTTTGTTCTGTTTTGTAATAACATTTAGTTAGGAAAATCATGACATCGTTGATTTTTTGTATACAAAAATAATTTTCGTAAATAGATTTTGATGTAAAAATTTTATTATATGAATAATATTATTGTTTCTACATGGTGATTCATAAAATTTCGTTTCAGCTCACGTTTTCTCTTTAACTTTGTTATAAATGGAGAATGTTTAGATTGCTATTAAGTGCATCGTTCATCTCAAAAATTCTGAGGTGCATGTGACCAGAATTTACCAAATAAGTTACATTTTTATAAAACTAAATTTTAAATTGGGTGTAAGAGGAATCCGCGGCACCACCCTTTATTATCTTACTTTATAAACCTACACAACTAAACGGAAAGCTTATTTTTATAGAAAATTAATAAATTTATGCTCCGCTTTAGTTTAAATTTACCAAATAAATACTACATTATGATGGCTGATTTTCAAATATGTGTTCTTTGAATAGTTTATTAAAAATATAAAATTAAAATTTAGATGATTTGTTTAATTTTTTATTCATAAATTCATGTTCAAAAATTTTCCATTTACCACGGTTTCTTATAGTAATTCAATAAAAGCTTCCCCTCTACTGAAAGCTCTCTTTTTAATATTATGGCTCTTCAAAATCATAGATGGCTCTGCTTATAGGCGTCAAGTATAGTTCTAAATATGAAAGTTGAGCACGAGCAAAAATTATGTAGTTCTCTTGGGTCGCTGTTAAAATTTGGAACAAGTTTTAGGACATATTTAGCATCTAAAGCCGCCATATTAATTTCTTTGGAATATTCACTCTGATTAATATTTGAAAGTTGATAAATCGTATCGGTAGATGTGGGCGGGAAATTGAAAATAATTTGACTATTTAAAATATTCGGTTCAACGGGAGGATGTGGTTCTCTATTTAGTACGACAATTCGAAGACGTAATAGATTTAATGATGAGTGTACGTCATTGCCACTAGAATCATTGCTAGATGTTTCGTCGTTCAAGACTTTATGAATTAGATTTTCAGAATCAATTTTTTATATAGCTCCCATCAATTTATGAATGCGTTTTGTATTGTACATCCTACATTGAATCAATTTGTGCTTGCAATATTTATGAATTCCGGTAATTCTTGAACGTTCTTCTAACTGATTATTTAATTTTTTTTTATTAGTTTTTAACAATAATTAAATTTATAACTTTATTGTTAATGTTAATTAGTATTACTTTTTTTAATTCATTTAATGCACATCAAAGTTTTGAAAGTTTATAATTTAAAATTTAACTTATTTTATTTTAACACATGATTAGAATTCTGGTAAAATCATTACCGTTGCCATCAATTGTAGTGGTACGCTCCCAATTGTTAACATTATTTAGGCACTGGTGGAGCTTCTCTTGATATTAAAATAATTTACACGGTAGCTAGAACATTTTATTATTTTATTTTATTTATTATTTATTTATTTTATATTTCAATAATTTAATTTTGGTATTATTTTCATACCACGATCGCTTAGCACTTTCTGCTTTTACAATCTTATTTTCCTCTACAATTCGGTTGAAGATCATGAAAATACCAATATACATTTACATGATGAATTTACAGTAAATATTCAAAATTAAATAGATTGATATTTTGTGATGTTGGTGCTTTTTCTCAAAGGAAGAGTAACGTACACTAGCCAAGATGATGGAATAGGCCAGTATTTTATGTCAGTGAAACTTTCATATTAAGAATTACCTGTGTGTTAAATACGCTTTTATTTTCTTGTCCTGGGTAGTATATTTCAAGAGTAATGGAACGAAAAGATAAATTTCATTTTGTGTATAAATGTTATGTGAAGAAACCCGGACGCTCAAGAATTAGTAAAACAACATTCTCATAAACGAGCTCGTCAACCTAAAAAAAATATCTACATATTATAAGCAAACGGTTTGGATTAAAGCAGACTTAATAGCTTTGGGTAAAGATTGATATGATTGCGTACGGAATGCGTATTCCTTTAAAGCTTAGCGAAATTTTATTTATTTTAGTTAATGCCAATTTCAAATTTTTTATCTATATGGTGATTCCGCAGTAATTATGCTGCTTGTTTCAGGTTCAATCATATTGTTCACTTATCTACAAAATTAATTTTCAATGTCAAAAGCTATTAATCCTTTCATCCATCAGTTTCAATAAAACTTGTTTGCTAATTTTGCCCATATAACAAACTTATCTGTTGATGTGCATTATTAAGCGATTTTCGTTTCGATTTCAAAAATTTAATTTGAACAAAATTGCGATTTGATTAATTGACATACATAATAAAATTAGATTTACTGATATAAAACATATTATTCTTTGTCATTTGAATCACGCTTAATTAAGATGTTTCAATAGCTCTGTAAGATGAGAAACAAATACACTTACATATAATATATACAAATAAGACACGGCGTTAGAATTTTCAAATTGTTTAATACAAAAAAAAAACAAATTTCGTTCATTATTTTAATTGTGGAGTAAAATACGCCATCGTCCATGTCCATGTAGGCTGGCATGGTGCTATGCAATGTGCAGGCGGTAACGTAAATCAAACCTACGTTTACGATTTGATAGGCAACTGCGTAAGGTAGGACGGGAGCAATGAACAGCGAAAGAGTTGGGAGTACTTCGGTCCCAGAGCAGATTGCACCAGAAATCACTTTAAGAACATTAAAAAGAAAAGCGCCTGCTGTCAAATATCTTCAATAAGTGAATATGAAATTGTCGTGAATTGTTGTGAATTGTCGTTGTATGTGAATTATTGAATTATAATTTCACGTGATACTTAATAATTTATTATTTAGAAACCTAAGTCGACGTGCTGAATTAAAAAATGTTTTTGGAGACGTTGCTTTGTTGGAGTAGGCTAGATTTAGTAGGCCGCACGCTGGTTTGATTAGAGTAGGTTGCGATTTAAGCGCAGCACACTGGATTTCATTTCACTGGATTTCACTTTTTGGATTTCAATTATTATTGATTATTTATTTTTTTATTATTATATAACTAAGATATTACTCAGCCACTCGTTTTACACAACTAACTAATTAAATTTTTGTATTTTTTCTCGAGCAAGAGAATCATTGCATTTTTTATATATGTAAATGCATTACAAAGAATAAGTACATAAATGAGAGACATTAATTGCATTCGTATATAAACAAAACAATTACAAAATTTAAATACACAAGATAACATGAAAATATGTTCCTGTTCTTTATTTACTTATATATATATAAGTAAATAAAGAACAGGGACAGTGGCTCAATTAAATGATACAGATATAATAATTTTAATGCGGCGTATCAACAAATGTTAAAAATATTACCAAAAAATCAGCTGTCAAATAAATGGAGCAACATCAGTTAAAATTGTCTATCGTGTTTTCATAATAAAATTAAATGTGTCAAATGCTCTAATGTTTACCATTTCCGCTGCGTCGAACTGTCTCCAAAAAATCGGCAAGGGATATTCAGAACATCTCGCCCATCTTGCATTGCTCTCAAACCTGTTCAAACACTAGGCCGCAGTCACCACACACTGGCGCTTGATGATTACTACACTGACTACACTTTTAGTGTTTGTTCTTTTGTTTATCTTTCCTTTTTTCATAAGATCTTGTGCTTTCCAATAAAGTCATTTTTATAAACTCTGTTGTCCTGCCAAATAAAAACAATGGTTTTTAAAGTTGATATATTTTAATGACGCTGCCGGAAAACAATGTACTACAGAAAGTTAAACAACTATCAGAGGAATATGTGACACTGCAGATTTTAAAATAGTATAACGCATTGAGGTATTCAAAACACATGGTTTTTTATCGATATTTTTACCAAAGTAAAAAAAGTTAAGAATGAAGTTTCATCCCGATCAAATTGAAATTGTTGCAAAATTTATAAGAAGTTTGCAGGCTGTAAGATGCTGTATAACATAGCGGAAATTTAGCAGCGGAAAATAAGAGATTACGCTACTCGCCGCAAGTGGCAGCACTGTCACTAAAGAGAATGATTTTTTATATAATATTTTTTTATTTATTATGTATTTCTTTTTTCACTAAATAAAACGTCTCGGCATCATCGGCAAATTGAACGATCTCCGAAGTAAAGGAACTCGGTAAATGAAATCTTGAAATTTAACAATATGCCATCTTTCCGCCATTTCTTAACGAATTACGATAAAATTTGGATAGTAGTATTGATCAGGAGTTTTAAAGTAAGTTTTGGATAAAATTCTAGGATCTGTTCGTGCTGGGCTAAACTGGCCATTTCAAAACCAGTCCTTATGAAAAACGGAATCTGTATATTGTACACCAAATAAATAATTTTTCAACTTTTTTGTTGTAAATTGCTGATTTTTATTTTAATTTTTGTAATGTATTTGAAATTATATATAACACTTTGCTCAGCTTCTATTTTTTTAAAACATTTTCTGGGGCCGCATATAAGTTATTTTCAGTTTTTGGCCAATATCTCAAAAACTTCCACTAGTAACCAATACTTTCGGTTGTTTTTCGATCGATGGTACAATCTTGCTGTATAAGATAGCAGAAAATTTCCAGCAGAAAAAATGTGTTTTGCTATTCACCGCTAGAGGCATCACTATCACAAAAATGAAATTTTTTCTGCTGAAATTTTTTTACACCAGCAGAAAATTTTTGATATTTTTATGCAAATTAAAAATTCTCAGCAGAAAGTTTTATGAAAAATCAGAGAATTTATGAAAAAGAAGAGAAAATGTATGTTTAAACGTTTTGAAGCGATGAAAGTTAATTTTCTTTAAAAAACGATTTCCGAATGTATAGTGTAAGCACTCTGAAAACATAATTAAATTATCATAATCATCATTATGCAAACACAGGGCAATATCAAAAAAATGGCCATTGTAGAAAGCACTCCATACATTTTTGAAGTCATTTTAATGTGAAAAGTTTTCAGTTTTTTAACAAAGGTGTTAGAAAAACCCCCCTGTAACTACACTGGGTGTATGTTTTTATGGTAGCTGAGATCATGATCTATATACATGAGCAACATAAGATTCACACCTGCCGTCAGTAGCCTTCCATATATTTTTGAAGTCATTTTAATGTGAAATGTTTTCAATTTTTTAACAAAAGTGTTAGAAAAACCCCCCTGTAACTACCCTGAGTGTATGTTTTTATTGTAGCTGAGATCATAATCCATATGCATGAGCAACATAAGATTCACACCTGCCGTCAGTAGCCCACCATATATTTTTGAAATCATTTTAATGTGAAATGTTTTCAGTTTTTTAACAAAAGTGTTAGAAAAAACCCCCGTGTAACTACCCTGGGTGTATGTTTTTATGGTAGCTGAGCTCATAATCCACATACATGAGCAATATAAGATTCAAGGTAGTTACAGGGGGTTTTTCTAACACTTTTGTTAAAAAACTGAAAACTTTTCACATTAAAATGACTTCAAAAATATATGGAAGGCTACTGACGCCAGGTGTGAATCTTATGTTGCTCATGTATATAGATTATGATCTCAGCTACCATAAAAACATACACCCAGGGTAGTTACAGGGGGGTTTTTCTAACACTTTTGTTAAAAAACTGAAAACATTTCACATTAAAATGACTTCAAAAATATATGGAAGGCTACTAACGCCAGGTGTTAATCTTATGTTGCTCATGTATATAGATCATGATCTCAGCTACAATAAAAACATACACTCAGGGTAGTTACAGGGGGGATTTTCTAACACTTTTGTTAAAAATCTGAAAACATTTCACATTAAAATGACTTCAAAAATATATGGAAGGCTACTAACGCCAGGTGTTAATCTTATGTTGCTCATGTATATAGATCATGATCTCAGCTACAATAAAAACATACACTCAGGGTAGTTACAGGGGGGTTTTTCTAACACTTTTGTTAAAAAACTGAAAACATTTCACATTAAAATGACTTCAAAAATATATGGAAGGCTACTAACGCCAGGTGTTAATCTAATGTTGCTCATGTTTATAGATTATGATCTCAGTTACCATAAAAACATACACCCAGTGTAGTTACAGGGGGGTTTTTCTAACACTTTTGTTAAAAAACTGAAAACTTTTCACATTAAAATAACTTCAAAAATATATGGAAGGCTACTGACGCCAGGTGTGAATCTTATGTTGCTCATGTATATAGATCATGATCTCAGCTACCATAAAAACATACACCCAGGGTAGTTACAGGGGGGATTTTCTAACACTTTTGTTAAAAATCTGAAAACATTTCACATTAAAATGACTTCAAAAATATATGGAAGGCTACTGACGGCTGGTGTGAATCTTATGTTGCTCATGTATATAGATTATGATCTCAGCTACCATAAAAACATACACTCAGGGTAGTTACAGGGGGGTTTTTCTAACACTTTTGTTAAAAAACTGAAAACATTTCATATTAAAATCACTTCAAAAATATATGGAAGGCTACTGACGGCAGGTGTGAATCTTATGTTGCTCATGTATATAGAATATGATCTCAGCTACAATAAAAACATACACCCAGGGTAGTTACAGGGGGGTTTTTCTAACACTTTTGTTAAAAAATTGAAAACATTTCACATTAAAATGACTTCAAAAATGTATGGAGTGCTTTCTACAATGGCCATTTTTTTGATATTGCCCTGTGTTTGCATAATGATGATTATGATAATTTAATTATGTTTTCAGAGTCCTTACACTATACATTCGGAAATCGTTTTTTAAAGAAAATTAACTTTCATCGCTTCAAAACGTTTAAACATACATTTTCTCTTCTTTTTCATAAATTCTCTGATTTTTCATAAAACTTTCTGCTGAGAATTTTTAATTTGCATAAAAATATCAAAAATTTTCTGCTGGTGTAAAAAAAATATCAGCAGAAAAAATTTCATTTTTGTGATAGTGATGCCTCTAGCGGTGAATAGCAAAACACATTTTTTCTGCTGGAAATTTTCTGCTATCTTATACAGCATGGTACGATCAATGGCTACTAAGATATATGAATGTAAAGCCACCTACCAGGAAAAGGGTCACAAACTTTTGCCCCTACCTATTAATTCACATCGATATAATCAAATTTAAAAAAAATATAGAGACAAAAAATTAATTCCTATTTAATACCTATTTAATATTAGAAAAACCACAATTCTCTGAACGAAAATAAAACTATTTTATTCTTGTGAAATGGCAAAAAGGGGTGTGTAACGAAATCTCCGTTTTCAAAATCTCTGTTTGTCAAAATCTCGGTTTTTTTGTAAATGTCGGTTTTCAAAATCTCGGCTTTCAAAATCTTGGTTTTCAAAATCCCGGTTTTCAAAATCTCGGTTTTCAAAATCTCGGTTTTCAAAATCTCGGTTTTCAAAATCTGGGTTTTTAAAATCTCGGTTTCCAAAATCCTGGTTTTCAAAATCCTGGTTTTCAAAATCCCAGTTTTCAAAATCTCGGTTTTTAAAATCTCGGTTTTCAAAATAAAAAACCCGATTTTTAGGAAATCTCGGTTTCAATTTTAAAATTTTGCATGTGGGAAAATAGGACTCTTAAATGTTTTTTGACAAAATTCAACAATGAGTTTGCGATAAAGTTCTAGAAAAAATTGTATTAACAAAATATTATTTTTTTATTAATCTTGCAACTACAAATTTTGCAATTACAAAATGTTGCAAGTGCCAAATCTTACAATTAAAAAACTTTAATAATTATTTTATGCAATTAGAACTAGAAGAAAAGAAAACCGGGATTTTAGAAACCGGGATTTAAACCGAAATTTTGAAAACCGTGATTTTGTAGTATACCCGGCAAAAAGATATAACAAGTTAAACTTTAGATATAGCTGTGTGAAATCGTAGTAGATATTAATTAATAGATATTATTTTTGGTGGTAGAAAGGTTGATTTTATTGAAAATTTTGTTTTATGAAGGAAAAGTACCGCTGTTTTCAAAACAAAGAGAGTGAATCATTTTAGCTGTGACATGTTTTTACGTGGAAATTTTGTTTTTTATTACTATTGTTTATAAATTGAAATTTTTTATTTCTTTTGTTTTATGAAATTAACAATTAATACTGAAGCTTAAATAAATGTATGATATTTACTTAAAAAAAAAAAAAATTGCTTGCATCATTTTGGCTGTGACCCACTGTATAACTATGTATTTTAAATTAATTTAAAAAAAATGGAAGAAAGCGATATGGAAATTGCATTATTTAGCAATGTTATAGTATCGTACTATAGCTTAATAAAGCAGAAAAATAAAACGACATAACCTAAAATTTAAATAATATTATATTTTCCATTTGAATTTTTGACTTACGAGTATATAGATGGCAAATGTGTAAGAATTACAACAATCAGTTTCGAACGGATGAGATTATTGGTTTGGAAAAATCAGCCTTCTCATCAGCTCGACGACTGATGTTGTATATTTACATTGGAATATTGTCTATATAAACCTATATGAAGTTGGCCCAAAATTTTGGCCCAAAAAATGGCGATTTTAAAAGCTGGCAGCACTAATGCAAGTGTCGTGAAAAAATGAAACTATCGTGATAGACATTATTAAGATACAAAAATGATAAATCTTTAAAATAGTTGTTGTGGTTCGTTTTGTATTTGAAGTAGGGCCAAAAATTTAAACCTCAAAACTATTAAGGTACATACTGTAAAATATACGAACATTTACTGCATTAAGTATCTGCCAAATATTTTGTATTTTCGATATGTTAAATCACAACTTATTCTGTTACCACAGCAAAACCGCCACATTTTAATGTCAGCCCAAAAATAAATATGTCGTAAAACTATCAAACCCGCATGATAGATAAATCAATTCTATCAAATCAAAAATTAACGAAATAAATAATACATTTCAGTTCCGTAGCAGTTTATTTGAGACTTAACTTTTGACTATAATTAGAATTTATCTTAAAGTATACATCGGTGCATTAAACGAACTAATCATTTGTTGGTGGAGGAGGTGGGAACACACGGTATATCTTAATAGAAGTTGAGATTTTAGGTATTGGTCATCGGTCTCACTATAATTTTCACGTAGTTCTGGTCTTACCTTTGCCGGTGCATAGTTTTAGGAGGATGTAATTTGTATCTCATGGCGAGAATGGCCCACATATAGCCACTTTGAGAACACACTGTATATCTTAATGGAAGTTGAGATTTTGGGTAATGGTCATCGGTCTCACTATGATTTTCGAGTAGTTCTGGTCTCACTATCGAGACCGATGACCAATACCCAAAATCTCTACTTCCAGCATGATAAACAGTGTGTTCTCAAAGTGGCTATATATGGGCCATTGTCGCCATGTGATTCCAATTACATCGTCCTAGAACTTTGCACCGGCAAAGGTTGAGACCGATGACCAATACCCAAAATCTCAACTTCCATTAAGATATACGGTATCTTCTCAAAGTGGCTATATATGAGCCATTCTCGCCATGAGATACCAATTACATCGTCTTAAAACTTTGCACTGGGAAAGCTTACGACCAGAAGTACTTGAAAATCATAGTGTTTAAGATGGGCTTATTTATTTCGGCTTACTTCAAAAATCTTTAACGAAAAATATTTTTGTATTTTGGGCTGACATCATTAAAATGTCGTGACATACGATTTTTTGGGCTGATAGTTCATACGTGAAAGAAATTATAGTTTACGTGTTGCCGCTGCGTTTTTTTGGGCTGACATTTGGGCCAACTTCACATACATTCTATCTAATATATGGGTCCCATTTAATTATCAAGACGCGATATTTCAAAACGTGATATTTCAAAATGTGATATGGTACAAAATGCGATATGGTAAAAAACGGGAGTTTAGGATCGGGTTACATCAGGCGGGTGAAGGGGAAATTTAGTTTCAGTTTATAGGAATTTAAAAATCTATAGGAGCAAATATAGGATCGTTATCAATGGGATCGTTGCGCTCCCGTCGTTTCGCAATGCACATTCTGTACCATAACGCGTTTTGAAATATCGAGTTTTGTACCATATCGCGTTTCGAGCGGATCCGATAATATATAGAACAATACCATGTAGTTTTACTACTAGCGGATTACTGTGTAGCGTACGAAATTCTATTCTTTCACATTTCCATCTATATTCTATTCTCACAACTAACTTTTCGTATTTACGAATTTTTATATTTTACTTTGGTTTTTCGAATATAATGGCGTTGTTAGTGTGATTGTTCGATATATTCCATAATTTTTCGTAATTCGAGAGTACTGAAAATAAACCAATATACGGAACAATCACAGTAACGGTATCAGCGACTGTGCCAAAGACTGCAGTTCTAGTAGTCATATCTCGGGTTACACCAGAACCAATTCCCAAGTTATTGACCATTAAAATTAAAGATTATTAAAATTGTATCTAACTTTGGGCTTCCGTTCTTAAATCACTATTTATAATCGCCTAGTAAATGTATATTTTTCAGAAAACTAACTTCGGTGGAAGTTCGATTTTCAAAAAAAAAAGAAAAAATAAAGATCTCAGCTTCCATAAAAACATATACCCAGGGTAGTTACAGGCGGCTTTTTATATTTTGAGAGTCCTTACACTATACATACGCAAATCGTTTTTAAAGAAATTAACTATCTTCTCTTCAAAACGTTTAAACATATATTTTATCTTCTTTTTCATAAATTTTTTGATTTTTCATAAAACATTCTGCTGAGAATTATGAATTTGCATAAAAACCTCAACAATTTTCTGTTGATTTCGAAAAAAATCAGCAGAGAAAATTTCATTTTTGTGATCGTGATGTCTCTAGCGGTGAATAGCAAAACACATTTTTTCTGCTATCTCAGCGCTGTCCAACTTTCCAATGATCGCGGGCTAAATAATATTTTTAAAAAATTAGCCGGGCCAACATATACTTTATTTAATGCAATAACTAGATAATAACTTTTCTACATATAATAATATTTATTAATTCACATTATTAATATTTTAGCGAGCCAAATTAAACGAAATTTGCAATTTTGGATGTGGCCCGCGGGCCGCCAGTTGGACAGCTCTGTGCTATCTTATTGACGATTGTAAAAGTTGGAAAAGCGCCGCTGGCGGATCAGGTTGCAAGTAACTTAACCACAAGAAATGACATGTGATCGATATGCCGACAAAATTAAGGATATTTATAGATTAATTCAAGTTAATATTTTTTTATTATATATGTCACCTTATCACTTATTAAATAAAACTTTTAACTTTTTTTATTTAAAATTTTAAATAAAATGAAGCCAAGCTAAACTAACATAAATGTCAAAGTTTGTAGTTATTGAAGTTTATTGCAAGTACACTAGATGGAATATGTGAATCTCCAATCGTCAATATAGCATGTAGTTCTGTAATTATAGTTTCACTAATTTATTGATATTTCTATTGTTTAAACCTCAATTGCGGCTCGTGATCCTATAACATTTCATGAAACTAACTAATACTGAGATGAGTTAAATGCATAGTTTAAGTTATACAATCGAAACATTGTGATAAAATTTAAAAATGCAACACAATTATTGATAATAATTAGACATTTTGGATCCACCGAAAATTTCATGAATTGCCACATGCTCTAAAATGTACAATAAATTAAATCCTTTAAAGTAAACTACATAAATCAAAATATGTGTTTTGAACAGAAAATATTCCTAAGAGCTACCCGGGCAACTACGTCTTTCGCAAATAATGTGTAATTTGATACATTTTTCAGCATCCTATCGAACGTTATACGCTTTTAGAATAAATTTTTACTCTTTTTTCAGTATCAAACGTTATCATCGAAATGCGTATATAAAATTATTTTTTAAAGCTCATAAGTGCTTAAATTAAAAACAACACATTCTTCACTTTCTCGGCAAGCATCCCGGTTTTGTGTTTTACATCCTTTTACATAATGTATAGAAAATTTTTGTCAGTTGTATGCAGTATTCACTATAGGCATGAAGCGCAAGATAAAATGCTTTCAAAATCGTCGTGTAAATGACTTGAATCAGCACGACTGTGTACGTATGTGTGTATGTAAGCAAGAAATGTCTTTAAATTATTTTTGATATATAAATGTTATAACCAATTGACATGCCTTGGCGACAACATTAAGTAGTTTTTGACATTGGCTTTTGCTCTCTCTGTTAAATGCAGAAATGTTCATCATTTATATATAATTTTTATTATGTTTTGTTTTTATTTCTTCTTAATCTTGTATGGGAATAAAATGTCACTCATTTTTCATCCAAAAAGAAAAGAACAAAATACTTAAAAAATAAAAATAAAAAAAAACACAAAATTGCTAGACTTTAATTTTCTTTTTTGTACTAACCTGAAATGCGTTTTCACAGAGTTGTTTCCGCGAAACCGTAAAACTCTCGGGTACAATTTTTTATTGTGCCGTCACATTAATCGATGATTTATCCGTACCGAGCCAAATATAGGTTACCTATAGTACATCGTGTCTTTCCACGCGGCATCTAAAAAATATTCCCTACCTGTTTATTAAACGCATACACGTTACAAAACAGTACTCATGCAAAAAAAAATCATTCGTCATAATTTTTGTCATAGCAATTCATCCCTGGAATTTAATTCCTTTTAATTATTTTTTTTATTCAATTTCGTATTTTTTTTTTTTTATCTTTTTGGTTATTTCGCGTTTTTCAGTTTTGTGTCATCTGGTTAAAGTGAAGCAACTTAAATTAAAAACAACAACAACAAAACTACAAAACATTGCAACAACAACACAAAACGTTAAAAACCGAAAAATAAAAATATTTTTGGACTGCATATTTTCATCCCAATCTTGTATTGCGATTGTGTATGACGACATTTAATAAAAACCAAAAAAATCTTTAACAAAATTGTCATCTCATCATAATGATCAAGATGTTGGATAAAAGGTAGGTTTTAATGAATAATTAATTTTTCTGCGGAGATGTATAGTCATTTTCCGTTTGGCTTATCATCTGAATTGTACCAGTATTATAAATATTGCATACATGCTCTCGTATTTGTATAAAATAAACATTAAACACAATTAGAGAGTTGAATACTCATTGCAAAAAACACTTTCTTGAGTTAACAGAAACGGGTAACATAAGGAAAAAATATTGTTTAGAGCAATGGCGAGGCTAATAGTCGCTAATGGCCTAGTGGTTTTCTATGAAATATGCTAAACGCACGATTTGTTTTTTCTTTAATAGGTAAATTTTAATTAATATCGGTCGCTAAGACCAAGTTATTGAAATCCTGATAAATATGATGGAAAATAACCTGGATTAAGAAGGCTATCCCCAAAAAAGCAAAAAATACTAGGGGCCGAAACCTCACGAGGTAATTAGAACTCCAATCTAAAAATGTACAAACCCGTAAAATTCACGACCGAAATTGGGGAAATGTCCAGTGAGAAAATTAGTTTCAAATCTGACTGATTTTGAAAAGAATTGTTAATCATTCAAGGAGGTCAGGTATTTGCCGTATAGGAAAGTCGTGTAGTATACCGATTTAAAGATAGTTAGTTCATAAATCCATGCATTGTTAAAATGGTATTGAAAAATGCTGTAAATATTGCTGAAGTACCTTAGCATTCAAAAATAACGTTCTGGCGCTGAAAACCATTATAAATGTTTTCTCATTTTCGTATTCATATGGCATATCATTAGTCTTGAAAAAGCAAGAGTTTTGTAAACAGCCACATACACTGTGGTGCAGAACTATAGACGCATGTACTTTTTAGGAAACTCTTTGTTTCCAAGAAAGTTTGAGCTGAAGCCAATGGTGCAGTATAAAATAATTTAATGTTTAGTTTTCTAGTGGTGCACAACTATAGACGCACGTTAATGGGCCTCCTTTCTGAATAAGCTCAAATATCTTGTTCGGCGCATACTCTCAACTAAGCTTACTCGAACATCTTCACCATTGACTCCAAAGCTTCAATCACGGCTACTTTCAAGTCCGAAACCTTTTCATATTGCTAGTTTTCAGCAAAGATTTTTCGAACTATTTCCTAGATATTTTCAATTGGGTTTAGGTCTGGTAAGCCGGCTGGCCGTTGCAATACCTCAACATTATGCGTTTGTAGCCATTATCGAGTTTCATTGCTCTTGAGCAGTATAGTGTTATTTTGCTGCAAAGTTATATTTGTCCATATTTAGATGGAAGGAGATTGGTTCTCAATAATGTTGTGTATTCTGTGAAGTTCATGCGGGGAAAACTAACTCTAGCATTCCATTGATACAAAAAGCTTCCCAAACCATCAAGAAACCGCCACTGAAATTTCTCTTAGAAAAGTAGCCTGGTTCTTTGCGAAGGTCTCTCCAGTAAGAATCAAAAATGTCCGGACCGTCCAAATTAATTTTTTTTCTCATTTGAAAAAATAATCTAAACTTTTTTTTAAAGGAAATTTAAAATATTAAACGAAATATAACTTTCAAACTGCGAGAATGGTTTATCTTTTTCGAGTCCGAACTCATATCTCTTCGTCCGAATTCGAGGTGGGCTTCTTTATAACGATGCAATAATCTCGGCACAGACTTAAGCTTTTGTCAAGCAAAGTATGAAGATTGTTTTAAAACCCGAATCACGGTCCAACGAGATACTATTAAATGGTACTCTCGTGCTATTTGGACTCCACTTTTCATCGAATTACTGGCAGTGTTGATAATTTGGCGCGTATCGTTTCGAAAGCGTTTCTTTTGGTCGTCCTTTCTTATTTTGTTCGTAATTAACCGGATCTTTTAAAAAGGTGCAAACCACTTTCTCAGACCGTTTCAACCTTCAAAAAATTTCTCGAATAACAGAAACCTTCTTCCCAAGAAGCAGAAATTTTACCTATTTCTATATGGGTTAAATAAGAACGACGCGGCATTGCAAGGAATAACAACAAAAATAAATTCACAAACCTTAACTTTCAAATAATTAGAAGATACTAAACATGCGTCTGTTGTTATGCACCAGCAAACAAAACAAAAATTCATTATAACGGTATATAAAACAATACAATTTCGTTCTCTCTTAGATTTCACGAATGATCAATTAAGGCTTCTCGAATGTATTGAATGAAATTTATGGCCAATGAATTAACTAAATAAAATACACCCTTCAGCGAGGAATTAAAAGATAACTTAGTTTTAGATTGATAGCAAGACGTACAGTTTATTCAGATGGATTGTCTTATCTATTTGAACCTGTGTAAATGCCGGAATAAAATCCACCGAAGTGGTATTCTAGACATGCCCAGTTGTCCAGAACGTTTTCGCGTTTATGTTTCTGGATATTCTTCAACACTGTCCCGTACAGGATCAATGTTCACCTGGTTCTACACTATTTTTGGTCTTCCTGTTCGTGGCAAGTGTGATACTGAACCTTGTTGCCGGAACCGTACAATTAAACGATAAATGGCTGTTTGGCTAGGTGCAGTTACTTTTATTGAAATAATTTCGATAGGCTCGTTGCGTCAGTAAAATTGAATGCCCATTAGAAAAGTAAAATTCTACCACTTTGGTCCGTTGCTCGTTCGTGAAATTTTACATGTTGGTGTGATGAATAAAATAAAAATAATAACTGAATGTTAACGGCAGATGTATAGTCTGTCCGAAACAACGGAAATCAGCTGTCACTATAATAAATGTATTATTGACAGAGCCACTGTTTGAAAATGGATTAAATTAATTTGTAGTCCCAATACCATAATTTTTCCTTTTTTTTGTCTGCCACAATAGTGATTGAAGTACTACTTACAAACTGTAATTGTAACAAAAATGTTATACTTTTATTTTATTTTTACTTTTAAACATTTTGCGTTATTCTAATTTTGAAACTGTAATTTTACTAAATCGATTTCTTTAAATAAATAAATAAAATGGTAGTAAACATATGTCCAAAATAACAAAAGTAAACAATCATTAGTAGAAAATAAATTCAAATACAATTTTTTTACATTTTTCATAATAGCCTGGAAGAATCTCATTTCTAAGTAGTTTTGCAGAAGATAATATTTCAATATATGTAAATGCCGAGTAAAGAACAGAAGATAAGACGATATCCGCGAGAAAGATAAGACAATCAAGTGAGCTAAGGATATTTTCATAAAAATGGGACACTTCTGAATTTTTTTCTGGTAAATTAAGTCAATTCGTTCGGTATGCGTATGGGTAGTTTAAATAAATTTCTAAAATCGTGGAGTTTGTCGGAAAATGCTTATAAGGTGACACACAATGAAATTAATCAAGTGTCCAAATTGAGAGTGGGGTTATCTTTTTTAGTTCTGGTAAATTAAGTCGATTGTATTAGTTTGCGTAATTTTTGTTAAAATAGATTCTGGATATCGTAAACTTTGTCGAAAATATGTATTTGATATGTAAAAATAGTATCTGCCATTTCCAAACAGAGAGTTGGAATTCCTATTTAGTTGTGGTAAGTTAAAACGATTTTATTGGTTTGGATAAAATTTGAATTGATTAATTCTGGATATCTTATAGGGTTGTCGGAAAATTTCACTATGTGGAAATCTCAGTCCTAGGTTAATACATTCAAATAAGTCAAAAGCTATATGCAAAAGGAGGAGATATGTATCATTTTTCATTCTCTTCAAATATTAGCTTTAGGTTGACATACTCTTATGAATAAAGAACTTTTTCCAAAATGAGGAGAGCGGTATTATTGGTTTTGTGTAGATTTAGTTTAGATAAATTCCGGATATCGTAGAATTTGTCTGAAATTTTTATTATAAAAAAATATAAGGCTTAGATTTACACAACCAATTGACTCCTCTCACCTTTTTGAAATAGCTTTTGATTTATTTGCTTGTGTCAACTAATGTTAACAATTGTAACGTGATTGTGCTATTGTCGCACTGTTGGGTATAAAGCACCGAGTGATCAAGGTCCTCAGGAGTAGATGGGGTGAGAAATCCAGAACATACAGGGATTCATAAAATAAAACAAGTGCAATTTTGTTACTTCTAATCGAAGATTCTTTCTTCAAATACTTGAACTTTCCAACAAACTCTACGTTATCCAGAATTTTTCTAAACTAAAACTACTCAAACCAATAAAATCGATTTAAATTACGAGATCGAAAAATAATATCACTACTTTCCGTTTGGAAAGGGCGCTTGACTTATTTTTTTTTTTTTATTTATTTGTTTAATTGTTTGAAGAATTTTAAAGACTACGACAAACAATTTAAGTTAAAATAAATGTGTACTAAACATACCAAAATTTTACAAACAAAAATAAAAGACTAATTTTTATCAACTAAAAGAGTTACATATTTATGAGATCAACACAAAATTATGATTAAGTTCTAATAAATAATAAATTTTGCTCAACAATATATTTATGTCTTATTAATTTTTTCCCCCTTCTCTATTTCCAATATTTTATTTTTTTTTAGGGAATTTTTCTAATAAACTTAATTAATTAGTTATCCTTTTATAATTTATATTTTTTAATTCTTTTTAAAAAAATCGCTTCTAAAGGTTTATCTGATTAGGTCTCGAACCACTTTGTAAATAAATACGATTTTAGTGGCATCTGGTATTTGTATATATTTTGCTCATTTTTTAAGGACTCTATAGGTTTCAGTGGTTGACACTTAGGCCATTGTTGGCCCTTTGTGATACCACGCATTCACGCCACATCATTAACCCATTCACCTACTCACACAACTACAGTATACCAACTGCACATTACAAGCTCCATGTCAACCTGTACATTGACATGGACGGTGGGTCGACGCTGAATACTGCACTCCATCAGAGGGTCTTAGTTGTGTTTATTAACATCACCGATTGTAATCGATGATGAAAATTTGGCATGCATCTAGCCTCTGATGGGATTCGAACCCAGTACCTCCCGGTCCAAGTGCCGAAGCTTTAACCACTGCACCACTTGCCCGGTGGGACTCTAGTAATTCATTAAATAAAAAGAGACTTTTATAGAATGGATAATTTTGTCCACGTACTTTGCTTACAGTCGGTATATAAAAGTTAGTATTATTGTTCCTTCGGGTTGTTGTAGTTTATGGGAGAATTAATAAAATATATGATTCACTTTTAGTTTTAATTTTTTGGTATTCAATTTATTAATTTTTATGTACAAGTTTTTATAATTTTCTTTTAATTTATAGATTACACTTTTTATTTATTATTTTTTGTTATATATATAATTAAATTGTATAATTGAGAGATCGGGTCTCTGACTGACTAATAAAAATAATATAGCAGCTTATATAAGAAAAGTCGGTACTAAATTACTACTAAATAATGAGTTAATGATAAATAATGTTGGTATGATTGACAAGTCAGGGGTATACAACACCTCACCCCTTAAGAAGAAAAATAAATAAATAAGATAAAGTTATTTATTTATTTTTTTTTTATAACAAAAGTTATATATTAAATAGAATGTACATGACAATTTAATTTTAAAATTCAATAATATAAAATACAATATAATATGTAGTCACAAATATATGTATGTATAAAATAACAAAAGTATTTTTAATCAGAAATTTATTAACTTAAATATATATGTTTTAAATTTATTTATTTATTTCAATTTTTTTTTTTTTCATTCTTAACGTCTATTATAAATTCAAATTTAATCAAAAAAATGTTTTAATCGATTATTATGAACAACTTTAATTTGACGGCCTATGCGAATAGAAGAATTAACATTGCTATTGATTTCTGAAATTTCATACGGACCCGTCCAAAGTGGATCAAGTTTACCTTTTGATTTTTCGTTTCTTAAAAGAACTTTATCGCTAACATTAAAATCAATACATTTACTTGTCTTGTCATAGTATGTTTTTGATTTCTGTTTTGTTTCGATTAAATTTTGTCTTGCCGTTTCATATGAACTTGCAAGTTTTATTCTTAAATTTTGTAAGTAATCATTGGGATTATAAAATATTCTAGACTTATTTTTTAATGAGGAAGGTATGTTTGGTTTGAATCCATGAATTATATCAAAAGGCATTAGATTGGTTGCAGAGTGCGGAGTTGAATTGTATGTAAACATAGCAAATGGTAACCAATGGTCCCAATTACTAGGATCAATTTCTGTGTAGGTTCGCAAATATTCAACGAGGGTACGATGAGGCCTCTCAAGAGCTCCATTTGTATGGTAAGCCGTTGATTGCAGTTTTTTAATTTTTAATAACTTACAAATATTGTGGAAAAGTTCGCTAACAAAATTTGTTCCCTGATCAGTAAGGATACATGATGGAGCACCAAATCTACATATAAAATGTTCAACTAAGGCTTTGGCAATTGTTTCAGAAACTTGAACTTTGGTAACTGAACTTTGAGAATCTACTAGTTTATACGTATTTTTATCAAGACTTGAATTATCAATATTGAGAGACTGGTTAAGATCCGATGATGCATCATTAGCTTTAGTTTGTGAACGAGTGATAATGTTAATGTTGTTACTCTGATCGGCAGATTGTAGTTCAATTCTACTCAGTGCATCAGCATTAGCATTGCATTTACCAGGTTTATATATGATGTCGAAGTCAAATTCGTCTAACTCCATCCTCCAGCGCATTAATCGGGATGACAAGTTTTTCGCTTTATTAAGCCACACTAAAGGTTTATGATCCGTTACAATCGTAAATTTTACGCAATACAAATACGGACGGAAACGTTTTACAGCAAAAACAATTGCAAGCAACTCTTTCTCGACAGTGGAATAGTTTTTCTCAGACTTATTTAGTACCCGACTAGCATAAGCTACAGGCAAATCATCATCATCGCTATTCCGCTGTGAAAGAATTGTCCCTAGTGCTGTATCACTGGCGTCAGTGGTTACGTAAAATGTTTTATTGAAATTAAGATACTGCAATATAGGTGGTTCGATTAATTTTCCCTTTAGCTTTTGAAAACTTTCTTCACAGAAGGCATCCCAAATGAATCGTGCATTCTTTTTAAGTAAAGTATTCAAAGGCTGTGCTAAATCAGAAAATTTATCGACAATTCGGCGATAATATCCTATTAAACCCAGAAAAGATTTGATCTCTTTCTGATTTGTTGGTGTTGGGAAATTTTTAACGGCTTCCATTTTTGATGGGTCCAGTTTTATTCCGTAGTTAGTGAATATGTGACCCAGGTAACATATTTCTTTACGAACAAAGTGGCATTTTCTTGGCTGCAGTTTTAAATTATATTGTCGAAATGAATGGAAAACATCAATTAGCTTTCTGTTATGGTCCTTGAGATTGTAACCATAGACTACAACGTCGTCCAAATACACGAAACATTTAAGACCATTCAGGCCTGACAATACGTTATTCATTATACGTTGAAAGGTTGCAGGTGCTCCCTTCAGTCCAAAAGGCATTCTTGTAAAATGGTAGTGTCCAGTCTGGGTGCTAAAGGCAGTTTTCTCTTTGTCCTTATTATGAAGTGGGATTTGGTGATAGCCATCTGGTAAATCTAAAGTTGTAAAATAGACAGCGTCTCCCAATTGTTCTAGAATCTCAGTTATGTTTGGCAAGGGGAAAACATCATTTATAGTCACGTCATTTAAACGACGGAAATCTACAACAACGCGCCATCGTTTGGATTCATCACTTGATTTCTTGGGAACTACAAGTAAAAGGGAGTTGAAGGGACTTTTACAGTTTTCAATTACACCATTCGCAAGCATTTCTGAAACCTGAGAATTTATTTCGGATTTTGCTGAATGAGGAAGGCGATACGGTTTAATATGAATAGGTCGAGTCTCAGAATTTAATGGTATATTATGAACTCCGGCATTTGTAATTGAAAGTGTATCACCTGGTAAATGGAATATATCGTTAAACTCTCGACAAATTTTAATTATAGACGATTTTTCTTCGTGGTTCATATGGTTTGTATCAATTTCGTTTTCTAAGTTGGTTAATCTATCTTCTAAAATATTTGACCAAGGCTGTAATTTATAAATATAGTAGTTTTCTAAAGCAGCTGGTTCAACGTACATGTCATTCAAATTAACTTCATAGTCATTCGTATTAATAACACTTACTGTAGCAAAGGAGTTGATGATGCGAATGACTGCGCTAGCAGTGTAAACGCCTGGCTCCAGCATTTGTGAAGGACATAAAAACTCATTATCACTATTTGTTTTAAATCTCATATTGATAATCTTTTCTGTGCGACTGGGTATTACGATTGCAGGATTATTGGAAGCAAGGTTTAAATTAATGTAACCAGTCTCATTTGTGCTTGTAGGAATTTGGATCTGGTTTTTTAAAAAGTCAATTTGACATTTGTTTTTACGAAGAAAGTCATTTCCTATTATACCAGCACAATTGATAGGAAATTCGTCAGGTACAATATGGAAGTTTTGCAAAATTACGTTGTTTGAAATATTAATTTTTGAAGAACAGACTGCCAAGGTTTCAATAGATTCAGCTGTAATACCTTTTATAGTTAATTTTAAGTTAGGAAAACAACAAGTACAAGGCTTAATCAGTCCTTTCTTAATAACGCTAACGTCCGCCCCAGTATCAACTAAAAAAAAATCAGGTTTTTGTAAAATATCAAGATCGAGTTGTACAAATTTTATATCACCGTCATAAAAATTAATTTTGAAATGGAATAATTTGTTTGTTTTGTTATTAATTGAATGAATTGTATTATGATTAGTATGCGATACTGGATGTAGGTTTAAATATTCTGAACTTTCACCCCTACATCCTTCGACTCTTGATGAAGTTCGCTTGAGTTTTCCTTTTGATGGATTTGCGACGTATTCCGGCTTTCAATAGATTGATTTCTCGTACGATTTGCCCTTTCACGAGATCGACAAACACTGATGTGATGACCAAACTTTTTGCAATAAGCACATGGATATTCGATATGATTAATTCGTGGAGTAACGGTATTTTTAGAAAAGTTTTCATTTTGGGAAAATGTTCTTGTAACATTCGGTCGGTTAGGGCTGTACATTAAATTAGATGAATTATTAAGGAATTGGGCAAGATTAGCAGTTCTATTAAAACACTGCGAAGCGGTGTGCCCCATTTTAAAGCAAATTTGGCATTTGATAGGTTGATTTTTAGAAGTGGAAGATTTATTAGTATTAAGCGTATGGAATCGATTTGAATTTTCCTCTTCTATACTCTTGGCAATTGCATCTTTTAAATTTTCAAATCGACATGCCTTAATCAACAATTTAAGAGGTTCCCTAAGTCCATCCTCAAACGCATGTAACGCTGTTTTCGAATTTATAGTTCTAACTTTCTCATCAAGGATCCCTTTTTCGGAAGTAGCAGAAATACATGAAGAGTTGAGGTCAGCGAGAAGATTTTCTATGCGAATTCCAAAATCTCTTACACTTTCGTCGGAACGTTGACGAGCTTGTACAAGGTCAACTTGTATGTTTTCCAATGCTCTTACCGATAAAAATTTTTGTTTAAGTTCCTTTTCTAATTCGGCCCATGTGGTATAAGAACCCGTTACAAAAATTTTATTATATGCGCTATCGAGTAATTTTACTTGTACTAATTCTAGAAATTGCGATATATCTTCCTTTGTTTTTACATCTTTGTATATGAGATTACAACATTGTAGAAATTTGAGCAATTTTTCAGGAGTTCCATCGAACTCGGGTATTAATTTAATGGCTCTATCAAAGTTAAAGGTTGACATAGTAGAGGTGAAATTATTGGATGTTTGGTTTAAGATTTTTTGGTCAGCAAGGTCAAAATTTTTTGTATCAATTAGAAGCGGTAGTTTCAAATTGTAGTAAGGTAAAATTGATGTTATTGGATTTGTAATTGATTGAATATCGTTGTTAACTGATTTTAATTCCGAATTTATATTTTGATTTTCTTCCGATTTCACAATTTTAATGGTTCTAGTTCGCAATTTTCTATAAGTCCCGGAATTTGTACTCATTTAACAATTTTCGATTAAATTTGAAAAAATATTATGTAGATGCAAATAGAATGTATAATTTTAATGAAATGAACTCTAATAACATAATCAAACTAGTTGGTTATAGCAATAAAAAATTTAATAATAATAATAATTTAGAAAGAAGGAATAATAATAAAAAAAATAATGTTAGAATTTAATAATGGTTGCAATGTTATGTTTGATTGGTAATAATAAAAGTTTTTTTTTTTATATATATATAATTTTCAATTTGTTGGAAAGATAATAAACTTACGGTTATAATATATAATGTTGAACCAATATGATTTGTCATCAAGGTTGCTTTTGGTCGGATAATATGATGTTTAATATAGGCAATCATCAGCTGGGTAATTGTGTAGAACTTGATGAATGATGATGATACGAATTTATAATTAGTTGGAGTTGCTTTTTATTGCAATAAAGATGATTTTGATGAAGGTCGATATTCGTTCAATCGGCAATTATTTAATTGTAGCACAAAATCAATTTCAATAAACGATCGGATGTATTTGATGATTAATCGTAGACATTTATTCGTTGATATGGTTGATGACGTTTCTGGATATTAAATATGGTTGTACGGCATTGCTCAGGATCATGTTATCTCGAATTTGGTGGAGATATAAATTTATACTACCCCACGTGAAATGTTAGGTACATACGATGATTAGTTTAAGTGCATTCTAATTTGAAGGTATGAATGCAATACGATATCGATTTGAATTGGTATACGCCGCTATAATTTGATTAGCACTTTTATACATAATACCAATGATTAAAGCACTTAATCGAAAACTATTTATTGAACACTTAGATTGCCTTCTATGCAGTTAACTGGTAACTGTTAACAGATAGTTATGTGTCACTTTTACTACACTAGATATTCACAAACGCACTTGTTTTTTTTTTAAATGTTGCGTTCTTTAAAAGCGATTACTGAACTTAACTGACTCGTTGATATGATATATACGAGTAAGACGTAACTTAGTTTTAATTTTTTACGATTTTGATAACGTAATACACTTTTCACGATTTAATTATTATACGTCTCTTATTAAAGATATTTGTATGATAATTATGTGCACAGAGATACATATTTTAGATGCACTATGATAATTAAACGGCACGATATTTTATTAATTACTAGCTGACCCGGCGAACTTCGTACCGCCTCAAAATCAATAAATGTTGTTTAAAGTTATTATAGCTTAATTTAATTGAGTTTTTTTATTAAGATAAAATGAATTTCTCTCTCTCTCTCTCTCTCTCTCTCTCTGGCACTATATCCCATCAAGATCATTAATAATCATATTTTCATTTCGGATAATGACTAATGAGTGACTAATTCATTGATCCTAAACCAGCCGTGCAATTTTTTCCTTGTCACTACCGGGAATTGAACCCGAGACCTCCAGGGCGGATAAAATGAATACTCCAAATTAATTAAATTCAATCAAAATGAAATATATTTTAATTAAATTGAAATGAATGTAATTCACGTGGCAGTAAGGCTTTCGTTTTATTGAATTGATTCGAAATGATTCGCGTAGCATTGTTGCACTACTTCCTTTTAAACTGTTTCTTGAGTAGGTTGCAATAGGGTCGATTCCCTTCAGTAAAACATCTTGTGATATACGACATTTTTTGTTTTATTGTCAGGTGCGAGAACGAACAAAGCGGATGGTTTACCGACACGTGAACATGCTATGTACAATTGGCCGTGAGAGAAACATTCATTTTCTAGATTCAGGCCACAAACACTCAAGGATGGGCCTTGTGATTTGTTGATCGTCATGGCGAATGCAAGACGAATCGGAAATTGAATTCGTTTAAACTCGAATGGCATATCGGTTGGGATCATCAGAATTCTCGGAATGAGAACTTCCTCACCTTTGAACTTTCCTTGAGATTTCTCAAAATAAAACGCGTTCCGTTACATATAGTTTTAGTTCATTCAGGTTTCGTAGCATGATGATTACCGGCAACACACCAACTTTCAGTTGTAAATTGTGCGGTGGCAAGCCAGCCAGATCCAATGAGGTTAAAAATTCAGTTGCACAGTTGGTTGATTCGTCTTTGTTTGTCAGACAGTCGATAGATTTGAAGGAATGAAGTGGACCGACGATTAGATTTTGAATTGTGAAATTTAAGTGATCCCCATTTTTGTTCTTTGCCGCAAGAATTACTCGTTCACTCACCCAATTGTGATTTTTGTGGTTAGCAATATTGTTCGGGAACACTTTGTTGATGAGCTCGTCCTTCGTTTAGACAAAATTGCAAAAGTTCTGAGGAAACGAAATCAATCTGTTCGATTCGTCGACCGGAACACGGCCATTACCGATAGTCAGCAATTGCTTGGAGAAATCTTCGGCAGATGGATCGTTTAACCACAGACAATCAAATTAAATTTTTCGTTCGAGCTAAAAAATGAAAACAAAATATATTTCTGACAATTCCAATGTCATCTTTGTATCTGTCATTTTTCGTTAAACTGCGTATACGTAATGAACTCGCAGTTTAAATTTTTACGTTTACATAGAATGAAATATCTCTGTTAAGTTGTCTCTGGTTTAACAATGCAACTCGCATGTTTGTCGCCAGCTGACGTTTCATCACATAGCGCCACGCAGAGTCGATGATTTGAGGCAAGCGTTTATTTCATCGGCGCAGCGGTCAATCTTGGAATCACTGGTATTTTTTGACGGAAATCGCCTGACAGTTAAATCATTGCGCCTCCAAAACATCTAAAGTCATTGCGTAGATCTTTCATAGTTCGATTGAATGCTTCAAATGCGCATTTGTGCGCCATTGTACATTCATAATCGATAATGATTTTACTTGCTACCAAAACTTTCGCCATTGCTGAATGTTTCGCAATGTTGCAAGTCGGGTTTTCAGCCGGTTGAAGGTCTAACGACAATTTCAACGCTGAGCAACTGCTACAGAAATATTGGATCTCGCTCGAACAGTGGCCAAAATCAATGATATGAGGAATGCCTTCCCAGTTCCACCGGGCGCATCGAAGAAAAATAATCCTACATTTCCATCAAGAATTATATAGCTAAGTAGATAAAATAAAAAAATTGGATAAAAAATAAAATGGTAAATGTGCATGCAGCCTCCAGTCGGATTCGTATCCAGTACCTTGCAGTCCAAGCGCCGAAGCTTTAACCACTGCACCACTCGTCACATACAAACTACACCTACAAAATTCATATAAAAAAAGTTTTTTTTATTAGATTTTTGGGGCTTCCCTTTTGAGTTTTTCCGACTTTTCTTTTTTCCTAAATCACCACTGTATCGAGACGAACAAAATAAAAAAAACGAAATGTACTAAATATATGAGAAAATGAATTTTCTTTATAACTTTTTTGTTGGTGAATTTTTCCAATGTTTTAATAGTTATTATGCTATTCGGAACGGAGTCAAACTCAACAAAAGAAAGATCTTAAAAATCGGTCCAGCGGTTCTTCAGTTATAAATGGTGTAACTAACCCGACTTTGTTTTATATATATAGATTTATTAAGAAACCACAACGCGAGTTCGTATACAAGATGGTAGATAATTATTTGCGTAACACTACCATCCCTCCGCTGCCACCAATTTTTGTTGTAGTTTATGGGAGAATTAATTAATAAAATATATGATTCACTTTTAGTTTTAATTTTTTGGTATTCAATTTATTAATTTTTATGTACAAGTTTTTATAATTTTCTTTTAATTTATAGATTACACATTTATTTATTATTTTTTGTTATATATATAATTAAATTGTATAATTGAGAGATCGGGTCTCTGACTGACTAATAAAAATAATGTAGCAGCTTATATAAGAAAAGTCGGTACTAAATTACTACTAAATAATGAGTTAATGCTAAATAATGTTGGTATGATTGACAAGTCAGGGGTATACAACAGGGTGTTGTACGAACGTATCTCACCTGCAGTAGTAAGATTAATGTTGGACATCTCACCTAACTGAACTTCCTAATAAGCGCCAATAATTGAAATTGGCCTAAGACGTCAATACGCAATATCTTGAATGTGAAGATGGATTTACTTGCCGTTAATAAAGGCAAACGTTTAATTGTGTTGATTACACGATTTTGTGAAACTTTTAGATCTTTCTTTGTATTTTGAGACACAGTTGTCCAAAGTGAGCATATGATAAGTCTAGAATTAATGCAAGCATTATAAATAATTCAAGCCGCTTTTTCATTCTTTGAGCGGCTCCGTATTCTTTTTATTGCAAAAATGTAAGGTCAATCTTTAAAGTTTAGATTCTCATCAATCACTAACCCCAAATAAGTCGTATTTTGAGCTTGATCGATTTTATTGTTATTTACTAACAGATGACATGGAAAATATGTTAGGAAATCTTTATTTTGGAAAAAAATGTAATTATAGTTTTCGACAAATTTATATTCATTTTGTTCGCACGTAGCCAATTTTCAATTTTAAGTTTATCATTTGAATTTGTTCGCTAACCGTAGGCAGGATTTTAGGATTTATAAATTAGAGTCGAATCATCTTCATACATAATCAATTTGCCTGACTATATGTAATCTTTTTACCATAATTTTTTCAATAATTTTCAAAAATACGTTCAATTTAAAAATTGGGCGGTAATTAATAGGTATCATTTTATTTCCTGATTTAAATATAGAGTGTACCTTGGCAATTTTGCGACAGTCTGGACAGCGGCGTAACTACAAGGGCGCAAACCCCGCGCTGCGGGGGGGGAGGCCGCAACGATGGGGGGCCAGCCGAAACGCGGGTCCCGTGGTCTCTGTTCTTGTCATGAGAATCGTGAATGAAGTCTGCAGGAGCGATACAAGAAAAATATAAAGACGACCTATCGGAAGAGTTTCCGCTACAAATGGTGATGGTAAAGTCAATGCTTAAGGAGACAATTTTGGAGATATCATCAATACGAGAATTAGCCGAAGTTCTAGTAATAAAATTTCAAACAATAGCTTCCAGTGTTTCGCAAGTAATAACTTGTTTATTATTGTTTCTTATGTTGCCTGGTACGGTCGCCACAGCGAAACGATCTTTTTCGTTTGAATTGAAAATAATAAAAAATTATTTGCGTTTAAGTGATTTAGCCATTCTTTCTATTGAAGCAAAAGCGGTGGGCGAAATGGAAACAAATATTTTAATTAGGGATTTTGCCAATATCAAGTCAAGAGCAAAAAATCGAACATTCTAGTACATATTTATATTTTTATTATTTTTTTTAAGATATGCAAGGTGGAGGGAGGATAGTCTAGGGGCCTACACTAATACCCCTATTATGGTTTTCGCATTTTACATTCCCGGCGAATCCAACTCGTCAAATATACAATTTGGTATTATGGTTTTCGCATTTGACATTCCCGGCGAATCCAACTCACATTTTTGGATTATGATATTCACCTAAACGAGCTGAACTGTCAAAATGATTCGCCATCTTTTTGTATGCGAATCTTATAAGATTGGTTTTCTGTTTTCATTTCTCAGTCAAAATCAAACAATGGAGGTTCACGTGTAAGAAATTATATTTTTATAACATGTATGAAACAACAAACCCCAGCCAATTTTCGAAATTAACGGGAGATGGAGAAAAATGCCGATATTGCAATGGGAATTCCCAGCTTTAAAAAATAGACAATTCGTAATCCTGTTTTGGAAGGATTTGACCGTAATGTTGAATAACTTGGGGCCTCTTATAAAATAATGTACGAGGCAGAGTAAACGGATGACATTGGTCCCTTAACGATTTTCGCATCTGTGCCATGTTAATATTTTCATCTGGTTTATTAGAAAAATATAGAACGACACTAGATAACATAATTTTAAACTGATTTTAGATTAATTGAAAAAAAAAAACGTAATTTATAAACACAAAATCTGAATCATATATGATTACTACAACACAACTATTGACAAAAAACCACAAACGT
Source organism: Nephrotoma appendiculata (assembly GCA_947310385.1). Lineage (NCBI taxonomy): Eukaryota > Metazoa > Arthropoda > Insecta > Diptera > Tipulidae > Nephrotoma > Nephrotoma appendiculata. The sequence continues at coordinate 211,380,634 of OX371225.1, read as the reverse complement.
CAAAAAAATTTGTTATAAAAATTATTATTCGGCTAGTGTTACTAGATGTGCACTCGCCAAAATAAAGGCGAAAACCATAATTCGAAAACCCAACTCACACGGATTTAAGATTCACCGTGAATCGTTCGGCGAGGCGAAAACCATAATAGGGGTATAAGTTTTGCGGGGGGCCCAACATTTGTAGTTACGCCAGTGAGTCTGGAAAATGTCCATTACCTAAATACATTCATTAATTAATTGAACAATGTCAGGAATCAGGAATCAGGAAATGTTTACATTGCTAAATACATTTTACAAGAATTGCATCATACGCTGTAGCAGCCGATGTATTATTTATTTTTATTTATTTATTTACATTATATAATTTCGAGTAGAGTTCAACCACATCTTGAGCTTATAAGCTCATTTATAACATAGTGTGAACTCTATTAAATTTTCCGAAAAAATGGCTTTATTTTAAGTGTCAAACCCCATATTATATTTTCTGCAACAATGTAACAATAACTTTTGCTCCTTGATGGAATCCCAACATTAAGAGGTTATTTTCCAATAAATTTACATCGTAAGCCCATTAATATATTTGGATCCTTGTGGGCAGTTATCAGCGGTGCTCATTCTGTAGTTCGCTTGATAAATTGAAACCGCCGTCTTACAATATCAAGCGATCAATATCAGCTTGGATATCAATAATTATTATAAACTATATATTACATCAGCAAATATTATAAATAGTCCCAAAATACAAGTTTGAAAATTGAGGAACAAAATTTAAAGCGACTGTTTGACACAAAAATCAAAGGCCAACTTTGATTATTAAGTTTAATATGATATTAAGTTTTTTGACTATAACATCTACCTTGTTATAATTAGTAATTGAAAAATGAAGAATGAGAAGCCCATCATATTTCAAATAACTGGAAAATTGTGGTGCCGCATTATAATATACAGATTTTCTTATAACATTTGTGATGTTCACAAAATGACTACCCTTTGAAACCCCTTGTCCATCCAGATGGACAAGAACTTTACATTAGTATTACATGCAAGCAAAAAATATTTGTGTACAGTTTTCGTTTTCTTCTTTATCTTTTATCTGTTAGTTCCAATTTTTTTCACTTTAAACTACAAAAACTAATAGGAAAACATTTTAGTTATAGCATTTATTTTGACAAGATCATACGTGTTTTATGAGGTCTGAAATTTCATAGTACTATTTTAGGTTACAGTAAAAATTTATTCGTTAAAAAAATATTTTGTTGATAAACATGTATTTTAGTTTATGATTATCGCCTATTTTGTTCTTTTAAATAATTAAATGTAGTGTTTTTTTGATAAATTAACAACGTCCTTCTGGATGGACCAATCGTTAGAAGTATAATGTCCATCTCAATGGACATTATTCGTTTTGTCCACTGGGATGGACTTTTCGTTGTAATGGTCGTTAAAGTTAGTTATTTTTTACAGGAATTTAATTTAGTCTTACGTTCCAAAATTGTTTTTTGTTAAATCTAAACCATGTCTCGAAGTAAAAAGTTGACCGAAGATGAAATATATGCCATATTGATGGAGAGTTCGGATGAGGATGAAAAGGATGGAACGGGGGTTTCTACAGAACTTGAACATAGCTCCAAATTGACCCGCACTAGCAGAATAGAAAGAGAACAAACGGAGGATGAACTAGGCAATCAAGAAAATGGAGAATGTTCTGGTGATAACCCAAATTCGTATAATTTGGAGCACTTTGAAATACCTACGGCAAATTTTAGTGATCAAGGAATAACTGTTGTTGCCGTAGCAACACTTGATGGGGATGTCGTGATGAACAATGACGATACAAATACTGGATTTCACGAAAGCCGACACAAATATGAGCCTTACCGATAAGAAAGACATACAATGGCGAAAAAAACGGATTGCGTTGAATCCCTTACGAGCCAAAATTACAAATTGAAGATGATAGCACCGAGATGATTGGTGAACACTCATCTTTTTCATATTTTCAAAGATATTTTGCCAATGAACTTTTTAAAATTATGGCATCCAATATCAATTTGTACGCTATGCAAAACAATATTGCTTTTAGACCGACAGATGAAATCGAAATCATGCGATTAATGGGAATCCATTTATTCATTGGTGCAACAAAGATACCCCAACTTAAAATCTACTGGAATCGAGAGATGGGGATGGACTTAGTACCATACGCAATGACACGCGATCGCTTTTTTCAACTAAGGACCAATCTACATTACGTAAATGTCTTAGATACACCAGCTAAAAACACCGATCTGTACTATAAACTTCGACCTTTGATAGATACCATAAAGTTTCGATGCAACCAACTTAATTTAGAAGAAAATCTCTGTGTTGACGAGCAGATGATCCATTTTAAAGGAAGACTATCAGCCAAGCAGTACGTCAAAAATAATCCAAAACCTTGGGGTATAAAAATGTTTGTACTGTACGGGAAGTCAGGACAACCGTATGATTTCATCTTGTACCAGGGATCTAATACTGGCTTGTCCGAATACAATTTAAAAAGTTTGGTTTCGGCCCCTCTGTCGTGCTTCACCTTGCAGCACGAATAGAAACGAAAGGTCTGTTCGAAATACTACAGGAAATGGGTATTAACGCTGCTGTAACGGTTAGAATAAACAGATTCTTCAATCCACAATTTACGGAGGATAAAACTTTTAAAAAAAATAACAGAGGATATTATGAAGAATTATGTTCCAGAAATAAGCATGTAGCAATAGTGAAGTGGTTGGACAACAAACCGGTACACACCGCTTCTAATTTCGTTGGAGTTGGATCACGATTAACTTGTACACGATGGGACAAAAACAAAAAACAACATTTAGAAGTACCGCAACCTGAAGTGATCAAGAGATACAACGAGTCAATGGGAGGAGTCGATCTACTTGACCAACTAATTGGATATTACCGAATATTCATAAAGTCAAAGAAATGGCCATTACGAATTACAACCCATTTTCTAAATTTTGCATGTTCTGCTAGTTGGATTGAGTATAAAACCAATGCCGCCAAAAGAGGGCTTCCCACTAATAAAATAAAATCTTTATTAGAATTTCAATTATGCTTAGCTAAATCTCTAATGATGATGAGTAATCAGACCAATAATTTCCGAAAACGAGGGCACCCAAAAGCCGATTTATCAGAAGCACCGTTATATTCATCCCCCAAGAGGACTAAAGTTGAAATAAGACCATATGTAGATTTGCGGTTTGATTGTGAAAATCACTGGCCCATATTTGACAGCAAGAAAGAAGCGTCGCGCTGTAAATTAGAAAATTGTGTGAAAAAAACACATGTTATGTGCAATAAATGCAAAGTTCATTTATGCTGCCTAAACGAAAGAAACTGCTTTGTCAAATTTCATACGCAATAATGACAAACAAGTTATAAAAAATTAAATATTATGTATTTGAATTGTGATTTCTTGAATTGAATTAGTTCCTTAGTTTGGCTGTTTTTTAAGCTATTATTTATTATTTTATCTGTTATTGTGATCATTTTATATTTAGTATTATTATTTATATTGTAAGACTGAAGTAATTATTTTATGTGATTTATTTTCAAATACAATTAACAAAAACTCCACTAAACTTTTCTATTTTTTTTTTTTTTTTTTTTTTTTTTGCAACACTTGAGTCAGAATGTCCATATGGATGGACAAGTCTGGTAGGCCTAGCAAGATATACAAAAATCGATTTGTTTTAGCTGTATAATTTTGAGAGCTATTAGCTTCCAGACAAACAAAATAACTTTTTTTAACTTTTTTAGAAAAGTTCAGGTTTGAAAGGGTTAAAAGAGATAGCAATTTGAAGGGAATCATGTATAATTTCTGAATTTTCATTAATTAGAGCAATTATTTGGTTAGCACCATTATCATCTTTGTTAAATAATATTTTCTTTAAAATAGTCCAAGTGACTTTTGGACTATTGAACCTATTGATTTTTGTAGATTGTTAATATTAAAATTTGATAAAAGTATTCGTTTACAATAAACGGCTTGGTTTCGAAAATATTTAAACCTTTCTTTGTAATATGTATTATTTGGATGTTTCATTTGCAGGGAATCAAATGTATTTCTCGTCTTGACAATCAAAAGAAATTCTTTTGTGACCCATGTGTTAGATTGATTTCTTTGTATTAATTTGATGTTCCTTGCACTAAGATTCGACAGCATATCAATTAGTTCTTTAAAAGACTTGATTGAATGATTATGTGATCTCGATAAGTAGATGATGATTTGGGAGTAATCAATCATACTCATAGACAATTTACTGCAATTATTATTGACAATCTTGTCCGATTTATCTGCTACGATGACTATGATCAAAGACAGGTGAATCAAACGGCTCCCTGAATTAAAAAAAGGCTGACTTAAAAATGGTGTTTTTTCTAACTTAAAACCAGCGTTTTTATTTCATTTTAAAATTATCTTTAAAAAATGATTTAAGAAGAGTGTTTATAAATGGCATAAAATGTGTATTTATAAATGGCATAAAAAACCCACTTATTTATGTTTTATCTTTTCATTATTGAAACGCATGCATTTCTATGTACATATTATATTAAAAACAAATGTAAATTTTATGATTATTATGTGAAATAAAATATGCCTTTTTTAAGTTATTCTGAAAATGAATTAAAAAATATACTTGTAAAATGCTATAAAATTTACCATTCTTGTGTCATTTTGAAATTAAATTTGTTTATGTAAAACACCTTTGTTCAGTCAGAAAATTTGTTAAAAATATGACTTAAAAAAGGTCTCATTTTGTCATACAAAAACACCTTTTTTAAGTCCACCTTTTTAATTTCAGCCTTTTTTAATTCAGAAAGCCGAGTCAAACAACGTGCTGCTTAATTCTGAATCAATTATATCTGTGTAAGTATGATCTATTGATGATGACGCTGTGGAAAATCGGATATAAAATTCAGCATTTTTTTATATTTGGAGTATTAGACGTGCGAAAATAATCGGTTAAACCAAATAAAGATATACATCTTGGGAGGGGGCCTACATACATCTTGGGATGAAGCCATTGTATTCTATAAAATTATAATTATTTATTGATATTTCTGTAAATTATTTAAACTAAAATACACGTCCAGGTAACTGTGGCTCACAAAACCATTCGGTTCCATCTTTGGATGGCGGACGTTTTTCAGTTAAATTTGGCAACTGAGCTGGCTCATTTAGCTATCGTCATTATAGTTGATTACATCATCAACATCCGAATTATGGCTTGTATATGGTCTACTTCGTTTATCATGCTGTCTTTATTTGTGCAATCTAAATCGTCATCATTATCTACTTGGTCGTCGATATCCACATTCGCAGTTTCGTCATCACTGGACTCATTGAGAGCCAGAATAGTTTCCTCATATGGCAGATATCGTCGTAATTTCAATAATACTAACGAGAACACTAATCTCCTTGTTCTATAAAAATAATGGTTGTTTTCAATATACTTGCACTTATAAAAACTTTTTTGAAGAAAAACTAAATTAAATTTTTTATATTGTACGATGTAACACCTAAAACAAATTGAAAAATCCGTTTTTTGATGAAAAAACCAAAAAAATATTCCACGAAATAGAGAAATTATTATGAGAGCCGATGCGGTGCTGAAAAAGTGTTCGCGTTGGAAATTTTTAATTTTCGTTAGATAACAAAAACATATAGTGAACCATGTCTGGTTTTATTTGAATCATAATTAAGAATGTTCAATACAGGACTACTAAAAATCTTCGGATAATATAATTAAGAATAAAAAATATACAGATTTAATTATATTCGAAATAGCCACAGCGGCGCACAAAAGTGGTTAAAGGTTAAATAATTTTTAGGTTATGTTTGTATCGCAGTCAAAAAATTCCTCTACATGTTCTACTATAAAAAAAATGTGTCTCAGTCACTCTCATGTAGAGATTTTAATCTGGTCTATTTTCAAGATTTTGTAATTTTGAATGGAATATCGCTATTAGTTAAATTTTCAATGCGATTGGAGTATCATGGATTCCATCGGTGACACTATAATGTCTTTCCCTCATAAAAAATTTTATATAGGAAAAAAAAATTCCTATTCAACTTTGTTTAAAAAAAGAAGTATTAATTGTCTAGTGGATTTAATGTCCTTTGAATGTCAATTAATACCCCCTTTCATTCACGCACAGGCCTCCCATTCACACAATTATATAGTAGTATACCACTTGCACATTGCAAGCTCCATGTCAACCTGTACACAGATATTCACGGTGGGTCGGCGCTGAATTCTGCACTCCAATAGAGGGTCTTAGTTCTGTTTATTAACATCACCGATCGTAATCGATGACGAAAATTCGTTCTGCATCTAGCCTTTGGTGGGATTTGAACCCAGTATCTCTCGGTCTAAGTGCCTAAGCTTTAACCACTGCACCACTTGTCCGGTTAGCATTTAGGTTATTAAGAGCGACAAAGCCGCCCAAAGAGAATATCGACTGCAACATGTTTAGCTTGTTTTAGTCTCAGATATATTAAACCGATTAATGTTAATATCACATAGATTTCGGAAATTCTAATAATAAATTTTCCAGAGCAGTAAAAATACGTCATCAAGAGATTTTTCTGTACGATATATACCAATTACTTTACTACGATATTGATGTAGATCGATCACACCAAAACTGGTATCAAACAGATTTAATAATTGTTTTTCAATTGAGTTGATAACATAAACATTTTAAGGGTATCATTTACAACGTAGTGGAATTTTCCGACAGACTTCAATTTATTTTCTATATTATTTATATCAATTAAATCCACCAAAGAAACTCAGCTCTTGTTCTGGAGTTATACTTTGTATTCTTATAAGAATACATACTTATACCCAGTATGCAATTTTTCCACTGTGTGGAATAAATAGCTGTAATTCCATACTAAATTCCGCACTACAAAATATCAAAGACACAAAAATATCGATTTTGAACTAAATTAATTTTCTTTCTCTTTCTGTTTCGTTATTTTTAGTTTTTAGTTTTGTTTTATATTTTGAGTTTTATATGACCAGTCGACGAGCGATCACATTCACGTGAACATTTTTTTTTAATTTTAGTTTCTTAAGTGTTTAATTATAATGTGTATAATGTGTAGATGATCAAAAAACATTTCGTAACCATTGGACCAACTGCACAACCGATTTGTAATCGTTTAAACGAATTTAAAAAGAATAAAATTGTCGACATTTATGAATAAACAAAATTATAACCAAACAAAAATCTATAACTTTATGACTGAAATATCTTTGATATTCCCGGATCCAACTGGTGTTTCCAGTCACTAATACCATGATTCAAACAAATTGCATTGTATCCATTACATTCTATATCCATGCAGCACAAAAGAACAAAATATTTTTTTTATTAATTCAAATTTCACACAATCATATGTGTGCGCAACAATTTGTCAGATGATTTATTATTATTAAAATTGATTTTTATGGCTTTTTGATATCTTATTTCTGATGAATATATTATTAAAATTTAGAAACAAAAGCCAAATATTAAAATATTCTTCACAAAAAACCTACAATCTTCAAAAATCGAAAAATTAGAATTTGTCAATGTTTGGTAATTTATTTAGAGATATATAGTGGGACTAATTCTAAAATGGCTGTAACACACTTCATAGGTGGCCGTTTTTGTATAACGATTAATAACAATTTATCGAATAAAGTGTTGTGATGGCGCCACCGTAATATATAGTATTTTTGTAGGACTACGCATACAGAGCCATTAAATGCAATCATCTTAATACCATACATTACGCTTACTCATGTTTACAAGCCAAACACGAAAAGTGCACAGACCCAAATAACGAACGAACCAAAAATCTCATGTAAATTACGTGATATGCGGTTGATTCTAAACTGATAGATAAAAGTCATTTTTTAATGTGTTGTTGTATAAATTGAATTTGTTAATATGATTATGAAACTAACAAGTTTATAATTCAATTATAAATTCAATATCATCATCATCATCATCATTGATTTTTAGAACGTGTGGTGGTTGTTGGTTCTTTTACAATATAATGATATTGTGCTATGTGGACATTATGGGATGAAGAATACAAAAGGCAACAACAACGGCGAGAAAAAATCTAAAATAAAAAAATCAAATTTGTCACCTTTTCTTGTTTTATTTTATTTTTTTTTTATTTTAAATAATTTAATTTATATATTTACATAATCATTTATATTAAAAGCATTTTTATAAATAAAAATATAAAAAAATATCAAGAAATAGTAAAGATTCTTTACAATGACTTATTATTTTTATACCTCACACATCGACTCTTTAGAGTGAGAATTTAAAACCTGAAAATATACTTAACATTTAAATTTTTGTTTCTTGTGTTTTCTTCTTACCAACTGGCTCGTTGTACCTATACGTATGTATATAAGAAGAAGAGGTGCGCAAGACGAAGAAGTTGGTGGAAAAAAATCTATTTTAGAAAAATCAGGTGACAATTTATTGGAAATGATGTAGCCATTTGAAATAGTATATGTTTTCTTAAACATGTTTTTTGGTGTTGTATTCGGGGTTAAGACGACGTGCGAGAATAAAATTCTTCATTTCATGTATCCATGAGTCAGTGTGTAGCTATGTTACTTTCTTATATATCTATAAATTTATTTATTTAGTTTTTTTTTTTCAAATTGATCATTGAATTGCCGGAAATTAATTTTACACCAAATGACATCGTTATTAATTATGTAAAGTTGTTTCAAATGATCGCATCCTTTCCAGAATTTAAAATCTTTAGGTTGAACCTATGCGTGTTCAACATACATAATATAAATAAGTTTATGTGAAACAGCTGTTTATACCATTGGGATATATTTTAATAATGCTGTTACGATTTCAGGCGTTCGATACGGGTCAGTAATCGATTTTGCAAATAAAACACTCAATATTTAAAGTAACAAACTTTATTTATCTATCTACTTCTTCTACAAATTCACTATTTCACTTTTACTTTCACAATTGTAAATCACTTGCATGTGGGTGTATTCGCGAACACTTTAAGTCATCAATTCCTATGTCTTGATGTTTAACACACTTGTTACACCCAAGTGAAATATGTCGCAAAAAAATCCCAAATTTATTGCATGCAATAAACATTTCACAATCAATAGGTTTTTGCAACAAATTTCAATTAACAAATTTCAAAAGATTGACATGTGGGTAGGTTTTTTGAAACACTCATGATACGTTCTCTTAACGGGACAAACGAATCAAACGATTCCAGTAGTCGGCGATAGTGTTAACGAGACTTTTACAAAAGGGTTGTTGCAACAGATTTCAGTTAACAAATTTCAGAAGGTTGACATGTGGGTGAAAGATGTTGAACAAATTTGTTAATTGAAATTTCACCCGAATTCTCTTGTAGTCCCGTTAATACTATCGTTGACCTCCCCCCCCTACCCACAAATTTGAGATTTTTGGGACATATTTCACACATGCAACATTTGTTGCAGCATTTGTGCAATATTTGTTGCATGCAACAAATTTGGTATTTTTTCTTTTTTTGGGACGACACTCATGTTTTTATCAGTATTTTCCATATGACTTTCGATGTCGTTTACCATTGGTTTCGTTAATTCCATATCCCCTTCCACATGAAATGCATTCTAAATCCAATTTCTGATCAGTAATGAATATTTAGAATAATAATTATTATTATTATTATTTTAATTATATTTATTTAATACAACTGATTTACAAATCATCTAATAATGAATCTTTCATAATTTATATCGTTTGGAGGGTTGCAGCACTTTGGGTACTCCTCTTCACAGTTTTATTATATTTTTATCAAATCCAGATTTGATCTAGTAGATCAAGTGGTTTCTTCCTTCGCAGCCGTCCTACTGGGTTTGAATCATCTAACATCTATCTATTGTTTACTTATTTCATCACTGACAAAATCCATTTTCAGATCTCTATGGAGGTATTAATTTCTTATGCACCTCGGTGCATTAACAATTCCACATAAGACTTTGTTTTGGAATAACTCGATGATATTGACAATGGTTTTCTTTGTACAGCCCAAGAGCAAATGCCAATGGTATAACTTGGCAAAAACAAGTAGAGATAAACAAATATGGAACATAATACCCCAGGTGGTACGGCAGCATAGATTTTGCCAAATTCACACACTTCGGAGGCTGACTCAATTGATTCTGGGGTGACCTAATCATTGTTTAGCCCATTTGGACGAACCTACAAATTATCAAGATCACCAAGATTTTCAAATAGAAATATCTTTCAGGACGAGAAGGAAAACTACGAACTCCGTGAACAATTAAGAGAAATAAGGGAATTTACAACTTCATTGAAAAGAAGAATTTACAATTTTAAAGAAAGAGAATGAAGAACTCAAAAAACTGCTAAACCACGTTCAAAACGGACGACACCTAACCCTGCAATCGATTATGACATTAATCCATTCTATATGGATGAAAACGAATCAGGAAGAAAATCAAATCTGGTGTTCAATCGGCATAAACCACCAAGTACGAAAATGAAAGCTCAACACTCATCAAAAATGACAGAAGCTTTACCAGATGTTCTATATACGATCTAATATACTTGTTCTAGGTTGTATGACTTAATTTTTACAGATTTTATCTTCGAGCTTGAAATTATATACAAAATAGAACTATTTTAACGGTATTTTGTGGTTTTGACAGGATCAGACGCTGAAGGACAAGTCTACTGATAAATGACACATTCGGCACCGCATTCTACACGAATTCCAATAAGGAAAAAATGCTTCTAAAGCACGGGAATCAACTTGTAGTGCTCTTTCGATGTTAGTGAACATCTGCACCCTGGACAGCCTCGAAAGTTTGAAGAAGCGAAATTGCAAGCTCTACTGGATGATTCTAAGAGTCACCGAAACAACTATTTAAGCTGTTATTGCACCTAAAAGGATAAGTTCAAAAACTTGAATGGTGGGTCTCACATATGTTGACCGAATTTAACCTTGTTGACCGTCAACGTAAGAAACCCAAAAGTTAAAAGTCGTGGATAGATCCCGAACAGCCCAGTACATCAACGCTGAAAAATAACATTCACCTAAAGAAGGTTATCCTGTGTATCTGGAGGAACATGAAGGGTGTGCTTTATTACGAACTCCTAATTACCTGGTTTATTACGAAAACTGGTCAGACAGTGACTGCAGAACGCTACAACCAACAATTGAACAAACTGAGTGAAGAACTTGGTCAGAAAAGGCCGTTTACTGGTCAAATAAGCAGGCAAGCATGCAGGCTGTATGACAATGCTCGACCTCACGTTGCTGGCGTGACTCAGAAAACTCTCTTGAACTTGGGATTGGAATTTCTCCTGCATGCAGCATATTCACCAGACTTTGCCCACCCAACTACCATTTGCTACAGTAATACAGGACGCCTTAGTGGATAAACTGTTCAAAAAGCTGGACTATATGTGCGTAAATTCGTCGGTGAATTTATCACGTTGAAGCCTGCAAATTTCTCTCACGATGGCATTCGTATGTTACCTGAGATACAATATTTCCAAAGTTTAATTCGTTGTTGTCTAATTTTTTATATAAAACAAATTTGCTGAAAAATCTGTAAAAATTAAGTCATATACTTAATATCTAAACATATATCATGTTTTTGTTCCAGACATAATTTCAACCCAATGTTACCAAGATTGTAATGGATTCGATATTGTAATCCGAGACATTTGATTAGAGTTCATAACTTAATTGTTTCTATGAGAGAAGGTTGTATGCCTGCCGCTCAACCCGCTTGTTACGAGTGTGGTTGACGTTTGATGAATTCTTGTTGAGTAAACGTCTCGCCAATGCTGAGACCTTAACATAACTCCCCTCCTAAGCCTGTTCCTCCGAACGGCAACTCTCGATGCCATCTTGACTTGCCGTTACTCTTCGTGGTCCACACTATCAACTCCATCAATTCCGACACGCCATTGTCCTCTCAGGAACACGTGTTCACACATCCATTCATCCATACTGTCTTTCCTGCAAATAGGCAACCCCCCCATTACCAACGCTCTCTTCGACTTGCATTTCAAAAATGATATTTCCGTATTCGTCAGTGCTGCTCCAATTTTAGGGTCTGTTCAATCTAACATCGCTCTCGCACCTCATAATTTCTCAACATTTCACCGATGTGAAATTTGTACTAAGTTTGTCCTAAACCAATAAAAACAATATAAAATGTGTGTTTGTGTGTATTTGTGAAAGGAAAACATTTAGGCGATCACGCGATATATTTAAAATGTTAATCGAAATTTAAAAACTTTAATATTAATGTTTATTATTAAATAAATATATTAAAAATTAATGCGATTTAAGACGTAAAATCCAATCACATGTCTGTCTCACTAAGTGAGATCCATGATAAATTTATGAAACTTATTGATTGAGTCAGTATTACTATAATCTTGCTCTTTTACAATGGAAACCGATGAGAATAACCTGCAACCCTATTTAGTATTACCCTAAAGTAGCACCCCTATGCGATTTAAGACGTAAACCCACTCAAACGTCTGATTCACTAGTGAGCAGAGCACCATGATAAATTTATAAAATTTATTGATTGTGTCAGTAGTAATATAAACTTGCTCTCTTAGGAGTGAAACCGACAAGAATAACCTGCAACCCTATTTAGTATTACCCTAAATTAGCATCCCTATGCGATTTACGACGTAAATCCACTCAAACTTCTGGATCACTCAGTGAGCTCCATGATAAATTTATGAAACTTAACTATTGTATCAGTAGTACTATAATTTTGCTTCCTTTCAAGTGAAACCGATGAGAATAATCTATAACTCTATTTAGTATACCCTAAAGTAGCACCCCTTTGTGATGTAAGACGTAAATCCACTCAAACTTCTGGATCACTAAGTGAGCTCCATGAAAAATTTATGGAGCTTAATTATTGTATCAGTAGTACTATAATTTTGCTTCCTTTCAAGTAAAACCGATGAGAATAACCTGTAACCCTATTTACTATTACGCTAAAGCAGCACCCCTATGTGATGTAAGACGTAAATTCACTCAAAGGTCTGGATCACTAAGTGAACTTCATGGTAAATTTATGAAACTTGTTGATTGCGCCAGTAGTACTATTATCTATTTTGCTTATTAGTGAAACTGATGAGAATAACGTGTAAGCCTGTTTATTACCACGTAAACACATTTACGTTATTACCACGTTAAATATAAGAATATTTTGTCTACTCGTATTAAAAAAATATTTATGTACAATGAGAATAACGCTATTTCATTTAAAAACAAATTGTTAATTACAAATTTTAATTTGTTTTACTTTAATTCAATTTAACATTATTTAATTATTTATTTACATTCAAGTTTTTAGCATTACATGAGAAAATTTAAACAAGCGATTATTTCGAGCATTCGCCTAAATGTCCACATTTCACATATACATATAAACAAGATACATTGTTTTGCTGGTTTAGGACAGGCTTAGTACAAACTTCTCTTAAGTATTATGAAGCGTGAACTTTTTCTTAAGTTTGTCCTAATTTTTTAATTTTTATTTTTAGGAGAAACTTAGTGTAAAGTTCCTATGCGTAATATTTCTTCATCTCTTTCATAAGCTGGTCTATCATGCCGATCAACCTCCATATGTTCCACTAATCTCACTTTCATCTCAATTTCGTTGCAAACCTTATATGGTCCACGCTAGACAGCCTTTCTGTGAATTGTCAATCGCCAATCACTGCTTCTGATGACACTTGCTGCTCTATAACAATCACAATTGGTTGACCTTCTGCAATATCAACTCAATCAATTATCCGATCCTAAGATGTCCGCTCCACGAATCTCATATCGATCTGGCCAGCAAACATTCAAGTTATGTTTCTCTAGCTCGTCTAAACGTATAGCTGCCACAATTGCCCCTTGAAATAATCAGAGAGCACCGCCACAACTGCAATGATCCTCTCATGCTTCCCTTAGTCATACTTACCGACACATTCCTTGCGTTGCAATTAGTGTTTGATTTTCACGTTACCTCAACACCTCCCGCATCAACATCCGAATAGTTCGATTCGTTCATCTTGAACTGTGGCAATATCCCCATTGAATTGTTCATCATTTTCAAGCAAATCTTTACTACTTTGATCAAATTATTGCTCCACTTGTTAGTTTTTTTGATCATACGTTCGAGTTGAAACAGCCAATAACTACGCTGTGTCCATTTTTCCAGATAGTTCGAGAAAAATGTCTACAACTTGACATCTATTCGTCTAATATTCTACACTTAAGTCTCTTGATATTCACAATCCCACCGCTGTTACCAATTGTTACGAATTTGTCCTGTCAAATCCGGTTCGTATCACGGTGACGGTTACTACAACAATTCTCGTAAATTACACACTTAAATAATCTCTGTAAATTTTCCAATTATTTACCTTATATTGACACGATACTAGTGGAATATCCCCGAAATATTTCTACAATATTTTTCCCACTTTTAGTTTACCAACACTAAATCACAACAACAAATAATTTTCACAATTATTTATTAATTCACAATACACCATTTGCAATTTTTAATTGCATCACTATTTTCACTTAACACTACTTATTATTTTGCCGCTATTTCGGAATCTCTCAAATGTTACAGTGACTTTGTTTTTGTTGCTCTCGTATTTATACACCGATCGAACATTCTAGATTCGCCTACCTAGGTTTGTTCAAGATTCCGTTCCAGACTATTATTGCATTTAGCAACATATCTCCTTTTCGAAACGTCAATCTCTACTTATATCTATTTTTGGCATGAAGTAACGAAACGAAAACAAGACGAAATGAAGTCAAAATGAAAACGAATGGTGGTGAAATCTTAGTACAAGGTTTCCATCTGTACATGGATTCTGTTGCCTTTTTACAATTGAACTTGAATTTTACCGAAACGTCATAGTAGTAGTGTACATATTGGTGTACGTGTTTTGTTTTGTTTTGTGTTTTTGACGTCATTTAAGAACACAAAATAATGTTAGGTACATAATTTGTGAATTTATTAAATTCCACAATATTATTTAAATTAATAAAGTGTTGTGTCGCTATTCCTATATTGTTTAATCTAATTCCTAGTAAATACATGAAAAAGTAATTTCATTCAAAAATAAAAAATATTTTTTTATGTAGCAAACAAATAACAAAACAATACATCGATGCGATCAAGAGACACGATAATAAAAAAAATATGAATTATGAAATATGAAAATTAATTTTATTTAAGTTTTATCTAGATATAAATGAAAAATTCACAAAAAAAATTGAAATCGAATCTATTTTCTGATCAACTGTCATTTTTTCCTTTGCTCGCGAGCAGAGGAAATGTATTGTTTCCCTACCGATAGTATCATTTATAAAATCGGGTCAACATTTTGGCGAAATTTCATGTGGATTTGACACACACATAATGATACAAAATGACAGCACACAATATTAAAAGTGTATATTATACACTGTATACGTATACAAAATTCAACTTGAATTGAATTTGAAAAGGCAACAGAATTCATACCCTGAAGGTTTAAAAAATTGTTGTCGCCATTTAGGCGAATATTAATACTGATAGTTCATACTAGGACAGATGTGAAGTACACACGTGGCAAATTAATCATGGCAAAATATTCGATTCAATTACTCGTTTTAATAATAGTGGAAACCTTCTACACAAGTCAATCATAATTTACATTAACATTAAGAAAAGTACGTGAAAGTTTAAGTTTATGCAAATAAGATGCTTTTGCTTTACAATGACAATCGGGATTTTTTGGAAAATTAATTATAGTGGCCAGTACAATATGCCATACTGCTAGAGAAACTGTGGAATTGTTACGAGAATTATTTCAACCAACAGTTATTTTCGAAATCTGGTGATGTGAATTTGTCTCCACTTTCACCCGATTTAAGTACCCCGACGACTGCTTTTTATGGGATTACCTTAAAATTAAGGTTAAAAGGAACATTCGAGAACAAATTAACGGTTTAAAGGAGGTTAAAAGGAACATTAGAGACAAATTTAATCAAAAGAGCCCGCATGTGCAAAGAAATTAGAGGCGGACATTTGGCAGACATGGCTTCATATATGATTCCAAACATTAAATCAACGATCAGTAATCAGATAAGAAGCGACAAAAACGAGCGATGCGTGTAAATACACCTGTGCGCGTCAGAATACGTACATTTATCTGTACGCACAATGATGTTTTGATATGACTGGCAGTTTCAAAGATAAATACTACCAATCGAAAATAAAGTGTTAACTAAGGTGTGACTGTCGTGGACAGGACAACCTTAATTACAGTCATTGTTGCCACTATCCTTTTAAATGTACCCCGTAGGCGGCATTAACCCGCTAGCTCAGCGGTAAAGGTTAATTGGCCGTGGGGATGGGGATACAAAGATAGCGGCCTAGATTACCGCCGGAGGTAACAAAATAAGACGGGTACGGATGGGAGAGAGGGCATCGGACCCTTAAATAATGAATTGGGCCATCAGCCCATTGCAGAAAAAGCCGGTCAGACGCTGACCGTGGTTGTATTATATAAAAAAACTACTGTCTCATCTTAAAATTTGGCCTCCCGGGCCTGAACCATTGTTATGACTAAAAAGGTTAGTACATATTGTAGTTATTTAAGTGTATCGGTGGTATGCCACTTTGCATGCTGGGAGAAGGAAAAGATCCACCTAGTGTCACCAATTTCCCTCCCAGCAAACCCCGTGTCAACCCACCGCAGTTATTTAGTTGGTTAGTATAAAAAGTTTCTTACCTGAATTATTCCCCCACAATCGAAATATATTAAGAAAATATCCACACAAAAGGCAACAAAAAAAAATCACGGGAAAAAGCAACAAAAAAAACACAAGAAACACTTTGAATTGGTTTATCTTAATACACACTTTATTAAATTTCACAAACAATAAACAAAAAAAATACTTAACACGACTCAAACAAAAAACCCAAAAAAAAATTAAATTAGCAAACACTTAAACTCAATATGACCACTCGTTGGTCTGCCTCAAAACTGACTGCCCTACCAAAAAGCCCACACGCCGTTAATTTTTCTCATTTTTCGTTAGTTGGTTGAGAGGGGGGGAACAAAAGTGTTTTCGTAATTACATTGGAAACCTCAACCAATTTACGGAATCAAATTACCGCGCAAAGTAAAGAAACATTTTTGCATACTCGAGTAATTTGGCACAACTCCGGATACAGTCTTTCTTTTATTGCATCGGTCATGCCATATACCTATGCACAAGTATATAGGAGAAAAAAAAATTACATTCCGATATGTGCACAAAAGACGTAATCCAATTACGTTCATGAACATATTTTTAGCTCATTTAACCTTGGTACATAAAATATTCTAAACGTGAATGAATTATGTTTGTTAGTTAAATGAAACCTAAAAGGAAATGTAAAAACATCAAAACATGACGGTCACGTTGAATTGGAAACAGGTGAAGATATCGTCTTCGAAGTCATGTTATTATGGGATAGATGGATTGGGATTGACCGGTAACAGAATTAGATATAATTCCGTTTCAAAAGAAAGCAAAAATTGGCGATATATTTCGTTTAAAATGTATAAATGAGACTGGCCAGAAACTAGCACAATTACGACAACTTTATCATTATCTTTGTATAGGTGTTTTCATTCTATGTCGATAACTAATAAAATGCAGGAAGGTACACGAAAATCGAAAAAAAATCTGGCCAGCCTCATGTGTCTAATGGATGGATGATTAAAATTGCGACTTGGCTCCTGGAAAATATCGGGTATACAAATAAGTCCTCGCCTTTCGACAAAGATGGGGTTACCAGTAAGTTATGGTTGAATTTTCCCGATTTAAAACATGATATCTTACGGTTTGACATCTATCAGCAACATAACCTTAAAATTTTGCGATTTTGTGTCAGCTTCATATATTTTTTTTCTTGTAATGTCGAGTTGTGGGAACTTTTGATTTATTTAATTTGAAGAAATCTGCAGCTGAGGCACATCGATAACCTATAGAAGAATATGGTAGGGCTGCTTTATGTGAGAGAAGTTGTCGAGAGTGGTTTCAAAAGTTTTAGAACAGTGAATTTGGGGAAAGGCCGTAAGTGTGAATTGGAAGCATTATTGGATGGAGATTTGTGCCAAACGCAAGAAAAACTTGTATTTACATTAGAACGTTCCATATAAAATAAAGCCGAGAGATATTAGACGCCGATTTTTTCATGAGAAAAGCTGCTTGCTACGCATAAACGAGAAGTCTCTTTGCATCGCATAGCCACTGGTGATGACAAAAGAATACCCTACGATAACCAGTGTTGTGCATCTACACGTATTTCGGAATTATCTACATATTGGTGTCAAGAATAGTGTAGATAATTGATCACCGCGTAGATAATGTCGATAATTGGTAGAGTATGTAGACAATTAGTAGAAAATGTAGAATATTGTTTATTTGTAGCTGCTTTCATTGTTTTTTCAGTACGAGATTGTCATCTTAGAGCTTTCTAGTTCAAATTAGTGTTTTCCAAAATTTTGAAAGTTAAAATTCAATTTTTACAAAACAAATAGGTGAAATAAGTACGGGTACAATGTTTCAATGTATTACAAATATGTATTTCGAAATATTTAAAAACAGTTCTCCACCGATAATTTTGAAATTTGAAAGATTTTGTAGAGCTGTAGTTAAATTGAAAAATGCTTAATGGAACCAAAAAGATTTCCCCGTTTTTATATTTATTACATTTTTTGATTTAAATCAATCAAATAAAAAGCCTGTTTCTTCTCTAAATACTACTCGTATACACCCAATATCTTGCGGATTAACTTGAAATTTTGCTTATAGATTTTTATGGTTTAATACTATTCATAAAAGTGTTGAAAATGGCGGCTATTTTTTAATGAAATGTGATTATGATTATCATTAATTAGTTTCAAAATGGCAAAAAGAACTTCACATAAAACCGATGTTAGATTTTCAAACCTACTCTACAAATCAAATCTAGCTATAGTGTAGTCAAACATTCATTGCCTAATTTTATTCAGCATTGTCGAATTTTGGAACTTCCCAATTCATTTTAGATTCCAAATTTGCTTTTGAATACCAAATTTGAATCCCAGAACCACATTCCAAATTCACGTTAAAACCCCAATCAAGTTTTACATACCAAATGTATCCATAATTTTTTTCGAAATTTTCCTATATACATGCAGCATGGCTGAATTCCAGAACGGGTTGGGTACGCTTCGCCAATTTAAGAATTCTAAAATAAAAATTCTAAACAACAAATTTCCAGAAACAAAAATTCAAATCAAAAAAAATTTAAATAAAACAAAATTCTTATACAAAACACAAATTTCAAAATTCCTATACCAAAATCCAAAATACTTTCCATTTCACGCCCCTGGAAATAAGAAAGGCGCACTTTTCGTATTTTCGTGTGCATAAAATGAAATTTATTTTGGAATTTTATTATAATTTATATTTAAGAAATCTACGATTAAGTTTCAATCAACGGTTTATTTTAATACGAAGTGTTATTCTATCTGGTAAAATTCTGGTATCATGTTTGTGTATTAATTGGTTGGAACAATAAAATTAAATTAAAATAATTGTATCCACCTATAACATGGACGGCATCACCCACAAAAGTACATATAATTTTAGCCGAGAGATCCATTATTGCTATTTTTGTCACTGGAGTTATATTGCCTAAATTTCCAGCGAGCCTATACGGTCAAACTATCACGTTTCTAAGGATTATTAACCGATGCACTTATATGATCATTGATCAAAAAAATGTATCCTTGTTTGAAACCCTTTTTGTATTTCAACGTTTTTTAACTTAGCTGTTCATTGTAATACCTTAACAGTTTGACAGCCGTGTGTTTCATATAGAAACATAACTATCAAGTTTTACTTTTCCAAAAAAGTGTCTATTGTATTTAATTTTTCAGAATTGTTCTAAAATAACTAAAGCTTTATCAAATGTGGGGCAAAAATAAAGCTCTTCACCTTGAAAAGGTTTCCATTAACAAAGAAATTATAGAATTTTGCTGATTGTTAACAGAAACAGTAATTTTCGACATTTTTCTATACATTCTCTATATAGTCGACGCTATTTGTTTAATTGTCTACATACATTGTCTACCTATGTAGAATATTAATTAACTACGCGGTGTCGACATAACGGCACAACACTAACGATAACCCAAAATAATAGAAATCATAGTGACCACCTGGGCATGCTTCAATATCGACAACCGCAAGCCGAATATTTATGGAAAAAAAACGAATTTTATGTATTTGGTGGAATCAACTTGGTGTCGTGTATTATGGGTTGCTAAATCAGAACGAAAAAATTACTGGGGCTCTTTACCAAACACGATGAGATTGAACTGAATATTCAAGGAAAAACGCGCCCACACTCCAGATACGACAAAATTATTCTCCTGCAAGATAATGCTCGTCGACATGTTGCGGTGGCGGTCAAAATATACTTGGAAACACTCAATTGGGAAGTTTTACACCACCCGCCGTATTTACCAGACATTGCCTCGATTGAGATGCATGGCCTCCATTCTTAGCTGCACGTCACATCATCTGCAAGTACCAAAAAATTGTGTTGATTCATGAATAGGCTCAAAATATGAAGCGTTCATCCATCATAGTATTTGTATGCTGCCAGAAATATATGAAAAAGTAGTGGCTAGCGATGGACAATACTTTGAATAAAACATAACCTACCGCGTTCTTTCACAATAAATACCCAATTTTTGATAAAATAGACGAAGACTTATTTGTATGCACAACAGTATTTTGATGTGAGTCAAATCAGGCCTTAGTATTGGCCTTGGATTTGCTTGATTACTTACTGAAATATTAGTTAAATCGGTTAACATGCAGAAAGTACTTTCAGATCTTTTCCGTCCTTGCCAATATTATTCGTGAGGTGTACGACTAGAGAATTGGCATGTTAGTATCAGCAACAGAGTCCTACCTTTTTTTCTACAGGCCTCTATCACCTGTTGAATTCCTGTGTTCAGAAGTCCTTTATAATTTATCGCACCAGTCAGCTAACGATCATCATATATTTTTACCGGCAACACTGCCACACTGCCACCAATAAAATATCACCATATACATGATTAATTAGCTCTTATATTTATACGTTGACGGTGCGTTTCTCAAACTCCTTGTAATTTTTTGGTGGTTGCTTATTGATTTGTTTGTATGTTTTCGCTTTTCTTCCACTTTTCTTGTATATAACGTATTTTCAATTTTTGTGTGTTTTGTTTTTGGTTTATTTCGTTTAATGAATTATTATCAGAATGATGGTCATAATGATTACCATTTTGTCATCAAAAACCGCATAACGTGATCATGTTCTTGTTTTTTAAAAGATTTTTTTTTGCGCAACGTTTATTTTGGACATTTGATAATTCTGTTATATTCCTTTTCTTTTATTTATTTATTTTATTTTATTTATTTAATTTTTTTTTTATTTTTTTAATTTGAAATGTTGTTTTATTAACTAGTTCTCTTAAAAACACAAAAAATATCACAAAGATTTGTTAATTGCTTTGCTTTTGTTGCGGTTTAAGTAATTGTCTGAATTTTTTGTACGGTTGGTCTCGAAAATTTGAGTTTTTAACAAAAAAAAAAAAAAAAAAACTAAAAAAATCTGTTTATTTTTCATGTCGGATTGGTTTGTGTGTGGATATTTTATAGATTTAGATAAATATTTTAAATTTCTCAATGACCAAATTACTTATTTGTGTGTGCTTTTCGAATAACATTTAAAAGATTTGCTTGTCGCGATTTTCATATATACGAAAAAATTTGTTTAGCGTTATTCCGATGTGTCATAAGACCGTAACGCACACGATACAACATATTTTGTGGCAGTTCAAGTTCACTTGGAATAAATATATTTAAATTTCTGTAAGTGACACATCGAACCGCACAAATAATTATTACACCGCATTTAAAATTTAATAATTAATTGTCACACGAAGAAATGGAAACTCATAAAATTGGCTCATATTTACAATAATTAAGTACGTTAAAGTACTGTGGATTGTGTGGTTAAATATGTTTGTGGTTGTTGAGAGTGTCGTCTCTAATCAAAAGAATATGTAGGATTAACAAAATGATGATTCAATTCGATTATGTCGATTATGTTAAATAAATCAGTCTGGGGCAGTTACTTACTGGTTTGACCGAACACATGGTTACATTATGTTATAAATCGTCCTAATATGTTTACACAAGTCTATAATAATTTACAATATTTTTTTTTGAAAAGGCAGGAATCCAACCAGGGTTCATCACTCAATCCCAAAAGGGCTCCATGGTTCAAGCAGTAGATAATCCATCAAAGTTTGCACGTGCCCACTGCAATCTTGGCAATTTAAACCAGTATGGAAAAAAAACATCAAGTTATTTAAAACCATCGAGAGAGAATTAAAAACATCTGATCTGATCGTTTCAAAAGCAGGATAGCCACAGACTAGCTAGCTATCATCGTTTGCCTCCTATGCTCTAAAAAAGCAACCAGCTGCCATAACTACCCAGTTATCAAATTTAATTCAGAAAATTTCTGAATACAATCAGGTTCTGAATTATCTTAGCCAGAAGATTGAGACACAGCCACGCATAAAGATGAAATTTAAAATCTATCCCTTCTTTCGACGAGAATATAGAAAACAAACGCAAATCAAAATGTATATACAAGCGATAAAAATAAGATCGAAGGGAAGGCAAAGGATATAATAATATGCCTTGCAGGTGACTCTAAATCATTTCAAGAAATAAAAAAAAATCTGCTCGAAGTCCTGGGCAAAAAGCAGGAACTCTTTTATTATAAGTCCCAACTTTAGCAAGCATAAGCAACAAAAAACTAAGACCATTCAACGTGATTATAACAGAATTAAAGAAATAGTGCAAACACATTAAAATGGAAGAGGCTCTTGTGGCGTCCACCCTTGGGGCCCTATCATGATTTCCGCGGCGAGTCTTAAACATTTCCGATATGTACTTTTCGATCCGCTTCAATTTTCTTATCATGAAATCCTCTATCGAAAAGATTATAAACGCACCCATTTAACTTCATAAACGCAATCATTTAACGTCAGCTGATGACATTTGTCAGTGTATATGACATAAGTTTGCACATCAATTTTGTTTTGGTTTGAGTGATAATTGTGTTTTGCGTTGAATTAAATTTATTTGCGTTTTTTTTATTGCGATACTTGAATAAAATGTATTTGTATTACATTATTAATTTTATATTTTATTTTAAAACGCAAAACATCACAAACGAAAAATTATCCGCCTTCCTTTTTGATGGCGTTAGTTTTCTCGCTATCGAATAGTTGGCGAAAAGGTATCGTGTTTGGTGATTCCAAATTCACGATATCGTGTAAAAATTGTTTCGCGGCGGAATCATGATAGGGCCCCAGAGCTTGAAAATGTCATAATTAGGGAGCATACGCTTTCCTATGCAAATTTAATAGTTATGAAATAAAGAAAATCAAAGTCTGACTTTTCACCCAATTGTAAATCAAAATTTACCCAGATTCAAATAAAACCAAAAGAATTTACGACTTCTCAAAATAAAAAGGGAGATAAGCCAGCTACGAAATATATATGGAAATAGACCCCTCATCTAGAACTAGAAACACAGGTAACAGAAAATTTACCTATAGGAATCGTGAAATTTTTCCAGAAAATGAAAATAGTGCGGAGATTTCGAACACACAAACTATGAATGAAAATGAAGGTTCCGACTTTTTAAAATAAAAAAATTTTAAAATAAAAAAATATTAAGGACAAAGCCGTATAAGTACTATGGCTGTAAAATTTGAAAATTTGAATATTGATGAACATATATAAATAACATATGACACGTTAAAATCCCCAGTCGTAACTTTCTTATTGGTCACCACCAGGAATCGAACCCGGGGCCCTCGAATAGTAGAGCAAGCACTCTATTTACTAAGCTAACGAGGGCGACGATATATTTTCTAGACGTTGAATCACATTTTGAGCTTAAAGTCCATTTGTAACGTAGTGTAAACTCTTTAATAATTTTCAAATTAATGACCACCTTCTTCTTGTCAAAATCCATAACATGGGTTACCCCATGGGTTACCCGTACAACCTATAACGGCCTCTGTACGATGACATTATGACTTCACAAGATTTTTTTTAATGTATATCGTTTTCGGTGGTACGACCTGTAAAGTTTCTATTGGTTTTTTATTCACTTCATTAATAAAAGACACGGGATTTATAACATACTTAGTTCTACTTTATTTTACACTTTAGTTTACATTTTTTATTCTTCACACCTGCTCTGCTTCAACTCTAATTCTATAATCAATTATTTATTTATAATTTTGGTGAACGCTCGATTTATACAAAAAAACCCGTCAGCGTTCTTCAGTACATTGTACCTCGTACAATTACCTTTTTTGTCATCACTTTTTGTTAATTGAAATATTAATATTTAATTGCAGTTTAAGCTAATTTAATTTATTGGTAAATGCAATTTAACTTATTGGGAAATGCTAATTTATGTAAAGTATTGTATATGCCATACAGGGTGGTATGCATGTATTACATTTATTTTTTTGCATCCGATGAGCAACAGCCACCACCACATCAAATTGTAACTATTCTGCGATCCATCCAGAAAGTAATACAATGAGCTTTAAAAATATTGAAAATATAAAAATTGAAAAATTAGGAACAAAATTTATGAGTATTTGACACGAAAATCAAAGCCTATTTGTCTCGATCTAATTAACATATTACATTATTATTGGAAACAGGTGCCAATAAAAATATAAAAAAACCGAATATTTTACCAAATATGTAATCTCATTAATTTACAAAACACCCCAATGATAAATATTCTAGGTAGTCGCAACGTGGCCAAAAAAGACAAAATAAATTTAATAAGGAAAAATTGACCACCCTAAACTTACTAAGAATTAAATTTTCATAGATTTTTTGTTGGTTCCCTACAGGATCCAAATCACTGGATAAAATGAATGCTAACAAACATTTCAATTTTACCGTTATTATCAAACGGAAAATTTCAACCAACATACGATCACATTTGACACTTCAGAAAATGGTGAATGGGCCTTACCATATAGGTATGCAGAATTAAAGAGTAAAATAATCATTCAATCTGGTTTTTACAAGGCCAATAATCAGCGATAAGCGTTTTTTTTTACTACTAGTAGGCTATGCCGACTTCTTGTCGACAACGTCAACTATTAATATACAACGTCGACAACTGTTTGTAATTCACGATAGTTTAGTGATTTACATATTTTGAACTTTTACTTCCGGAGATTTTAGAACCCGTTTAGTTGGTATTGAAACGCCCAAAGCATTTTCAAACTGAAATTTCCTCTTAGTTTTCCTTTCGTTCATTTTATTATTCATGATTTTCAGAAAGATGTGCTCACAATAATCACAAAAGTAAGAAACGGTTACCAGTTCGATGATTTGAAGTTTCTCACATGTTATCGTGTACTAGGGCACTCAATACCCACATGTAAAATTACGAAAGATTTTATATACAACAGTGGTGTATAATTTGGTTCTTCCCCTAAATATGAAAATAATTTGGTTTACAATTTTGTTTTTTAGTAATAGGAAATTTCCTTTTTACGCTATTTGCCGTAGGCACTTGGCGAAACACACTTATACTTAATAAACACATTTTTTATCAATCACTTGTTTTATGTTTCGCAGTTATTTTGAATAATTTTCAAAAAGTTTAAAAAATCACTCGATCGATTTCGACTTGTTAGGTCATCAGGAGTATGTACTGATTTGTATTAGTAAAAAAATTAGAAAATCAATATTTCTTAACCAAAATATCCTTAACGAACAGAGAGAAATCCGGTTCTCACCAATTACAGATCCCGCCCTTTTCTATTCTCACGTACGCAATAATATACCTTGAATTTTGTTACTCAACCTATGACTCATCGCCTACCTGCGCGATCCGTAGATTAAGTTTTATTGCTTATTTTCTGTCCCTCCTTCTTTTATTTATATTTTGCTTTTTTGTGCTATATAACAAAATTTTTACTAATACAAATCAGTACATACTCCTGATGATGACCTAACAAGTCGAAATCGATCGAGTGATTTTTTAAACTTTTTGAAAATTATTCAAAATAACTGCGAAACAAAAAACAAGTGATTAATAAAAAATGTGTTTATTAAGTAGGAAATTTCCATTTACGGTGAGTTTCTATATACTATATATACGAGTACTATGTATATATTCGAGTCTCTATCTATCTATGCTGTATTTTTGTGGGAAGTTTTACTGAATTATTGTGTACTGATAATAGAGTGTATAAAATATTTTTGTTGGTAAGTATGGTCATGGACTCGGTCTGTTTTTTGTAAATAATTACAAATAATACAAAACCGAATTTTGTATTTATTGAACCCAAGTTTCGGGAGAAAATTGACTTCGGCAGAATAAGAATTTTTCGATGAGCATTTTGACAATTACATGAACCATGTTGATGATGCACCCATAGTTATCGGTGGTATAGAGCATACGCGCGAATTTGAAAGCGATGTAGTTTGATGACGGTGGTGCAGAAAGCGAACTCTTAGACGTCGATAATTCTCACGATTGTATACCAGCTATTCAGGAATTAAGCGTCGATCAAGTGGGTGATGATAGTGCGGAAGAAGAAGAGGTTCAGAAGTAGTTGAGCAGTAACAGCAAGCATTCAGTTATTTGGTTCGTCATTTCCCGATGCAGTTCAAAAGCAAAAAACAATTAGAGATCGGAATGATCGTTTGAAATACAAAGCGGCAAGTTTAATAACATTTCAAAAAAAGAGAAATGCATTCAAACGTTTGTTTTCAGCAGCCCTTATTCATACTATCGTGCTCGAAATGAACGTAAAAGCCAAATAAGGTATTATGATCGTGCTTGAAACGAACAGAAAAGCGAAAATGTATTGATTATCTCAAAATCCAAAACAATTTCGTCATTGGTATAACACAGGCGAAGACTAAATATACGCATACATAGCTGTATTGTTGTATGGTGGTGCAGAAAAATCGAGCAAAGTAAAAGCGAAGGATCTGTTCCATATAACTAACTATGCCAATTTACCGTGCCGTTATACCTTTAGAGCCAGCTTATTCGATTTGATGATACCCATACTAGAGCACTGTGCCTTGAAAAGGACAAATTGGTAGCGTTTAGACATGTTTGGAATATTTTACAACAAAACCTGACTGAAGTTTACCAACCATCAAAGGAACTAACCTTTGATCAGCAATTAGTTACGACACGAGGCAGATGTTCATTCCGTCAGTTTATTCCGAGTAAACCTGGTAAATACGGTGTACAAATATTTTGGATTGTTGACGCAACAACCAAACGTCTACTCCATGGACAAGTTTTTGTAGGCCAGAAACCAGGTCAGAACCGATCACAAGGACTATCACATGAACCTGTGCTACGCTTATCACAAAGACATTTCGATCATGGTTTCAATATCACAATGGACAACTTTTTCGCATCTGTGCCATTACAGTGACACTTTTGACCAAATGAACAGAGTTTACAGCTGCAAACGAAAAACTAGTCGGTGACCTGTTACGTTATTTTATAACCTTCTCGGCGTGGCAGCCCTCGGTGCTTACAGATTGTATGGCCTGAGTAACCCAGTGTGGAATACAAAAAACAACTCTAATACAAGAAAAACCTTCTCAAAATCGGTTGCAATCGAACTTGCGGCCAACCATATCAAAACTTTAAAAATTCAAAAGCCGACTCTACAAATTTCAGCAAAAACTGCCATGCAACTGATTGGGTACGAATTTGCAAAGGAAACGGGTTTTCCTAAAATTCGGCCCAATACAAAAGAAAAAAGACGGTGTGAAGCATGCAAACTGGACAGACAAAATAATCGAGCTGATTACACAACTAGGCATATCCTAGATACACGAAATGTTATACTCGAGTTTGCAAGCAGTGTTATATCACGGATGCAGGACAGGAACAAATTGAAGAAAATTACGACAACATTTCTATGAGCATACCGTCAACATCATCAGAGCCTCCGGTAAAACGCACAAGAGCCCACTGTCCAGCGTAATTCCTTTTTTACTTTTTTGAAATGTAAACAAAAATGCGGCACAAAAAGATATTCCCACGTTTCATTTTCCTCGTGACATTTCACTGTAATATTTTTTCAACCATAAAATTGCTGTAGTGTGCGAAAAATATTTCTAATCGCATACTATTTTTTGAAGGTGAGTTAAAAATGTTGCCATAAAAAGTATTGAGTTTCATACTTTTTATGGTAACATTTTCCCCACTAACTCTATTATAGTGCCAGTAAAATTTACTGATTTTTTTTTTGTTTCTCTGTAACAAGTAAAGGATTTATATTTTTATCTCGTGTTAATTTTACTGAACAAAATTGTTTCACTGCGGAATCCACCCATAATTAATTTAAAAGTGCAGTTAAATATCAACACATTCACAGAAAAAAAAAATATTTTATCAAATTGATTCTATGGCAGCTGCTATATTTCTTCGTTAAATATGGTGAGCTAATTAAATGTGAACCAGGTAATGGGAATTTAGTTTAGTACCCAAAATAATCTATGGCCTCTTATTTAGCACAAGACAATTATATTCCCGTGTTGTAGTATGGATTACCATACATGTACCTCTAAATTATGAGACCATAATTAATAAAAGTTTTAAAAAAATAACTAGAAAATCGGATACCGGAGGCAAATTAGTAACATACACTAAACGCTGAACTACATTAGGAAGAATTATTGAAAATAAATGAGATAACCGGAGAAATTATAATTCACACTCGGGTAAAATGAGTAGGATAATTGAAAATTAAAAGAATACCAAGCTCCAAAGGCAGAAAACTCCTATTTTTAGAAATGGTAACAAATATAATGAGGTTCTCAGGGCCACAGTAGATATCTATATAGCGATCTAAATACAGCCTGAGGAATATGAATTATTAGTTGGGGCTCACGTTAGAAAGAGAAATAGTGAAGACATCCTTATCTAGGGATGAGATTTATAGAATTTTGTATTATAACCAAAAATATATTAAGAATTGTTAGATCAACTAAGATATGCCTAGAAATCTATACACAAACTAAGTTATATTGACTGTTAGTTGAATATCAAGGTGAATTAGAGAAAATAATTAGGAGCCCACCATCCAGGAGTGACCACTGTTTATAGAATTTTCTATTATGACCAAATATTGTAAAAAATCAGTGCTTTAAGCCTGCACCGACCAAATTAGCATGCCTCAATTAAACCAATACCATAATTTGTTACACATTTATTACAATTCATTACAACAAATCACGATTTCATTACAGTTACTGTTATCAAGGAACGAGTCGTCCAGTTCCACTTACAATTAAACCTGCACCGCCAAAATTGGAACTGTTAATATAACTATAATATCGGCATCATATAATCGGTTTTTGGACCGGAATTTATTACAAATTATTTACATTTAATTAGTTATTTCAAACCCGCCTATAACTTGCGAAAGGGTAAATTTCACCCCAAACATTATTTATAACAAGAAAGTCAATTTGACCAGCTTAAGTTATTTATTACACAAGACTTCCATTAGATTTTGGACCAAATATTGCACTAGAAGTCTTGTCGAGGGTAACTCAACCTTATCCAGGTGTGTAATAAAATATTTTTTTGTCAGACGGAATTGGCATCAGAAGATGCAGTTTCAAATTGCAATACAAATGTTGGTTTTACCACCTTTAATAATGTATTACATCAGACCGTCACCAATATTATAGGTCAAATATTACTCCATGGACCTTGTGAAGAGCAAATCAATCTTATCCAGGTCTAAAATAAATTGTTTTTATGTCAGGTTACACGGAGTTACATCCAATGAGAAACATTTTACTCAATATCGGGTAGCGGCCTGATGTAATAAATTACTAAAGTGGTATAAAATCGACTTTTAAATTACGGCTTCCCTGACTCAAAAATTATTGATTATAAACCTAAATATAGTTGATCTGCCCTTAATAAGGTAAATTAAGAAAGATTTCACCCAATATCTGGAGTCTGTCTTGTGTAATCTACATAAATAAAAATTAATTGCCGCACGTACGAAAGATCATCATCTTGAGAACGGTTCGACCGTTTTGGCTGATTTTATATTTGTTGTGTTCGTAATTGTCAGCACAAGGTTTGTATAAAAGAAAATTTTAGAAAAATCCACCTGCCACGTGAAGTAGATCGCAACGCATTTGACTGACTGCGACGACCTATGTTACCTTTAGACATTGTATTGTAGTGTAAACTGTAAAACGACACGGAATTGTTTTCACTATAAAGATACCCTTAGAGATCTAAACACAACCTCAGGTATATGGGGTGTTAGTTGGGGACCATTTCAGTTTAAAAATGTATTCAGATGCTCTCCATCTAACGGAGGGGGCAGTTTATAAAATTTTGTATTATGATCAAAAAAAGGGATATCTCAGTTAGCTTGAGAATTTTTATTATATTTGGTCATAATACAATATTTTATTAACTACCCTCTCCCTTGGATGGGGAACATCTGAATATTTTTTCTAACTGGCATGGTCCCTAACTAACACTCCGTGTATGAAGTTGTGTTTATATCTCTAGGGATACTTCATTTTCAAGAATTCTTAATAAATAGTTTTATCTACTTTTATCTACAGTAAGTTTGATAATTGGTAGTGTAATGCTCGTTTTTTGAGAATTTCAAATATAATTTTGAGTCAAATTAAACATTCGTGTAACTAGTCGAGATAAAGTAGTTTTATATTATTCAGTCAATTTTAATAGGATTTAATAATTGCATGCAAGAAAACTTTAATTTTCGATCAATTTCCGTCTTACCCAGGTAATATAATTAACACAAACACAATTAATAAAATTAGCAAAAGATTAGCATTTTCTTAACATTCATATTATTTGGGTCGTAAAAAAGTATCAACCTTACGTCCACGAGTAAGCCACGGCGTGGCTTCTCCAATTGTTTATAGTTTAAGCCAAACTTATCTCGCGCGTAATTTCGGTGAATTTGCAACGTTAAAACGAAAAAATTAAATGAAGAAATCGCAAACCTATATTATTTCTTATTTTTACAAACAACTTTTGTTACGAAATCCGGGTTCCTTGCTTACTCTTACATATGTATACCAAGAAAATTGAAGTCTTTTGTTTCAGAAATAAACGAGTGTTTACATCATTATACTTTATATTTACAGAAAAAATAGCGCGGAGATATTTACACATTTTGCTGTGTAAACTCAAATTTGTAATTATTACCAATAATGCCTTAATTAAGTACGAGCCTTGTAAAACTTGCAGTGCAATATTTACAGTGCATTTTTAAATATTAAAATTATTGTTGAGCACCGTCTGATGACAAATTAAACTAATGATATTACAATGCTGCTAGGTAAATTGAGCTGCGCAATTTGAATATATCGTTTTCAATGCAAACATATTAAAAATGAAAAAAAAAATTGTTTTTTTCGTTGAGAATAAATTGCAAAGTGTTTTTAAAATGTTCAAATACTTTTCAAAATATACTTTGTTAAACAATTTTTGCGGGGATATTAAACCAATCAAATCATTTATTCTACTCTACCCGACTTTGCATTTTGTTTTCCAAATTTTGTTTAAAATTTCAAACAAAAATTAGTCTTAAAGTGAATTTAAAGCAGTACACAAATTGCCACAAAAATGCCAGTTCGTCTAGTTTCTATAAATAAAATAAAATATAAATTATATTTATTTTTATCCTTCATTTGCAGTTTTTTTTGTAACCTTACTTCGCGTCACAAAAAATAACCGCTATATCCTTCAGGATTAAACCATTGAAGTGCTGAAACGATATATGATAAATCCAAATTAAATTTACAATACTTTATGTGGCTTTACTTACATTTGTTGCTTTCTTGTTTTAATTTCAGGATTTTATAAAGCAACTTTAGAGGACCGGACCAACTCAGTTCCTTGAACATTAAATGGTTCCTCATATGAGGAGAATTTAATTATTACAACAATTCAATATCTTTTAAGGCTGCATAAAGGAAAAATATGTTTGATCAAAATGCACACGTAAGTTTATTG
Organism: Nephrotoma appendiculata; assembly: GCA_947310385.1. Classification (NCBI taxonomy): domain Eukaryota; kingdom Metazoa; phylum Arthropoda; class Insecta; order Diptera; family Tipulidae; genus Nephrotoma; species Nephrotoma appendiculata. The sequence goes on along the minus strand of OX371225.1, from coordinate 211,348,316 downwards.
TCGATCCGGAGATGTAATTAATTATCATCTTTATTTTGATCGATGGCCTTTTGTGAAAAGTGAATAAAAAAGATTAATTATAAAGAATTTGTTTCATTAAAATTGGTTTTTAATATTTTAAATATTAAATTCTGTCTCTTCCAATCTAGAAGTTTTGAGTGTTTGCTTCTGTGCGGAGTAAATATTAAGGCGCTGCAATTTTCTCAATCCGCAAATTTTACAATGCATTGTAAACCATTATTCACTTTGCTGTCATTATTTACCATGCGCTCTGTAAAGAATTTCTAAATTATTTTGCAAACTGTAGAGTAAATAAATCAAAGCAATAGCACATATTGCTTATCCCCCGTGAAATAAAAATAATAAAATTTACTCAGCAAGTTGTAATCGTTGATTTGCTAAAATCGCAGTAAATATAAAGCGCTTGTATGGCTGAATTTTTAATCATTTTTCATTAAATATTACTCCGCTTTTTTGTGAATATCATCGATTATTTTTTTCAGTGTCCTTACCTCTTCATATTACCGATAAGTAATAAAATATCTCACAGTGCAGATGTGACTTTCGTAAGAACAGCAACAATTGTATGAGTAAAGCAGCAGTTAGCAACAATTGTAATTGTGTTGTAACAATTGGCTAAGTATTAAGTTTTTGTCTAAAAATTTTTAAAATTCAGAATAATTATAGCTGCACTACTGCTAAGTTATCGATAATTTTGTGTTATATTATGTGAGCGATTCAAGCGATTCAAATTGTTTAGGCTTAAATAATGTTTATGTACGTTAATTATACTCGTACTATTAAGATAAGGACGTTGAATTTCGTAAAGTATCTCTTTCCTGTAAACCATGAATCCATAGCAACTGTTGTACGCTTAACCAGTTATGATACGACCTCCCAATCTTCTTATTCGGTAAAACGTTTTATTCAATTATACTCCTAAAACTGGTGGTATTTAATCCTCTTGAAAGGATTAAACCATGTACACGTCTTCGATTATTAAAAGATGAATGTGGCGCGGTGCATACGTGTGTTATTTAGCATATACTTATTCAGAAAAACATGCTTATCTTTCCCAACTTGGAGCTATAAATCACATAACAATTAATCGTTCAACGGTCGTAGTCGACTTTAACAATAATATTGATTCTTGTGGACACACGGTCATGATAGGTTTGCACCGCAACAATAAAATTGAAAATAAAATCAAAATACATTTTTAGATGCGGCATGTAATTTGTGAACAAAAAATTTGTGTGTATATTGAAATTAATGGCATGAGGTAATCGCGATTGTAATAATGGACATTTTTTTATAAGCCGGGTTTCGAATCAGCAAAAAAAAAAACGAAAAATGAAAAATTGAGGGAATTTTTTTTTTTCATTTGTGGAATGTCTATAATACTTAAGTCTTTCGGTTGGAATTTTTAGTTTTTTTTTTGTTATTGTTTTAATCTGTGCGGTTTTTCATTTTAATGTTGTTAACGAAATGTCAAAATATGTGTTGCAAGATGGTATGTTATCTTTACATAATCAAGGGCTCCGATGTTTGGTCTATTGCGCAGCTTTTCATTTATTTATATGTGACATTTCAGCTTCTGCTTGAACTGGAGAATTTAACTTTTTGTTAAAAGCGGTTTGTTATTGGTCAGTGTGGTATTATTATTCGCGCGTCTACCGCCAGGGCTATAGTCCCCTAATTTTAAACGAATGTTTTAATAAATTGAGAAACGATAGGTTTACTAGTTTTATAACTTCTCTTCATATAAGCTCTTTTATATGTTTATATTACAATTATCTGTTACAAGCAGAATTGGCTTCTGTCATGGTAGTGGTTGGTCCGCAGCCACTTGAGTTGCTCCTTGGTACTTAACATACAATTATGTTTCATGGACGTATAATGACTCTTAAAAAAAATATTCTATTTTTACAATTTATTAATATTTCTTGATAGATCTTAAAACTAATTTTAAAATATAATTTAAGTATTATTTATATAGACTCAGGGTGGGCCATCAGTTAGACCTTTTTTCAATCGATGAATTTTAGTAGTTAATGTTATCTGTTCTAAAAAAAACTATTTGACATATGAAAAGTAGAAAATATGCTATTTATCATCATGGAGTCGCTAGCAACACAACAACGCATTTTGATTGCCCAAATTTATTTTGAAAATAATCGTTCAGAAACAAGAACATTTTGTAAATTAGGCTAGAGTTTTGGTCGACATGGACGTCCTACTGAGCGTCCAGTTGGCAAAATTATTAGTCGTTTTGGAGAAACTGGTTCAGTGGAAGGTCGCAAATCGTATCAATATGTTCATCCAGTTTGTGCTTCTGATGCAGTGGCAGCTGTTATTGAAAGTATTCGTTATGAACCAAGCACATCAACGACGCTTGGTTCATAGGCGTTTTGCAGCAAGTTGTCTCTAGTTCTTAAAACACGTGCTTAAATTGCGCGGCAGCACTGTTAACAAAACACAAAAAATTTAAAATTAAATGATTTATGCTTACTTGACGGTATAATTTTGAATATTAGCTGTTATTGTCGTGAAAATAATGAAAACATGGAGGAATTTATAATTGAGTTTATAAAACAAAAAAATTTATTTACAATTACGGATCAAAATTATAAAAGTGTCTTTTTACGCGATAAAAAATTTAACGAATTATTCAAAAAATTAGACATACCTAGTAAGTACTACAATTTAGCATATTTATTTATATCAAATACATAATCATGAAATATTTATTGTGAATAAAATTATTTTATAGTGGAAAAACTAAAATCCAAATGGAAGAAGTGGATACGTCAAATAAAAGGTAAACGTAAGAATTTCTCAAACGAAATGACCTGTTCGCCAATAAATTTTGTTTTTTGAACAACTGGCAATTATACCAAGAATAAAATTGACGAATACTCCGAATTAACGTTGGAAATTGATTCGAGCAATGTGTCAAGTTCTGTGTACGAAGTAGAGTGCAGTTATAGCAGCAATTACGAATTTGGACTGGACCACGATTTTAGTATGCCATTGCCAACTAAATTGACACGACAACCATTCGTTTTGAATGTTGAGAGCCATCTAGGTTCTGACATTCAATCGTCATACTTTCGGGTACAATAGTCGAAAGCAATCGTTTGCGCGCCCAGAAGAAATCGCGAAGACCCTAGTCCCTTTATTTTTTGACACAATGTCGGGCACATGTAAATGAGGCCAAAAATTCACCTGCTGATTTTGGAAGAATGCACATGGGAGTTTTACAAATTGTGAACGATATTTTATACAACAACAAATAAAAACTAAACTTTTCTATATAAAAATAATAATTATTCGTTTTTCGAAATTCATCAATGCATTCGCCAACCTCCTGGTACCGAGCGAATTTAAAGAATTTCCTAGTACACGAAATTTTGCGGTTAAGAAAATATTAAACAAGTCCTTATCTTTTGGAAGGAGTCGGACAGGGTATGGCCGCATAATATATTATGTCGTAATGGAAATGCGGCATCACCAATGATGAAACATGGAAATTCTACCTTTGTTCGGGCAATTTTCTCGTCTTAGGTATATTGATATTGCCTTGCAATATGTGTTTCTCGAAGCCGCTCTATTTCAAACTGACACCGTCACTCTGGCTCCCATATATGCACCAACATGGTTGACCGAAAATACATAATTACTATTCCTTTCAGCTAGCAAAACGATGCTGTAATACTTTTTGTAGTTGAAATATTGAGAACCAGAATGAGATGGACTTTTTATACGTATGTGCTTCCCATCAATTACACCTGCGACATTTGGCATTTCCGTATTGGTATAAAAGTCGTCAATACTTCTCTCGTACTCGCCTTCAGTCGGTGGAGACAGCTATAGATGCTACTCAATTAATCCTAAACTAGATGGCACACCTCAATATTATTTCACGCACGGTCGACACTCCGATGAAAAAAATCCCGATCGATCGGGATGAAATAAAATTTTTTATTTTCTTTTTAATTTCTTTTTTAATTTCTTTTTTAATAAATCATGCAATTTAAGGATTCGATTAGAATTCAAATTTAAAAAACAACTTTATTGAGTCACGAGTTTACGAGCGGGTGTCGTATTCATAGATGCTCAGGGGCATAAAGAAATGCCAGAGCCAAGAGCTAGAAAGGAAGAGAACAAACTTGTTAGATGTATTGTGTTCGTAATGGAACATTAGTGTGGTAAGTTTTTTATTTGTGTTTTATGGATGCGTATTCCCGAAGTAGTTGTTACAGTGACTTTATTATTTTTTGACACTGTTTCTTGTCGAAATTTCGGCTTATCTTTCCGTTGAATATATTTGATTGCCTTATAAATGGTGCCGGCAGCTTCGTAGGTCTTCGGACTGCCTCTCTTACTATTCTCTCTCGTATGGTGGAGTTCTGATTCCTGCGCAATCTCTCGATCAGATCCTCGTGGACTTTTATCTTAAAATGATGATGCAATCAAACGATTTTAACCCTGGTAGAATGAAGAAATCGATGGTATATCGATGCCAATGCTTCTAAAGAACGGTCCACTAATTTTGTGATTGATTTTAATGTTACCTCCGGCTGATCTGATTTTAAATTGTTTTTCTGTTGGTTTAGCTTTAACAGCTAATTCAGATTTTATATTTATAAAGTTGTTATTAGCTTCAGTGTCGATAAGGAACTTTAGTATACATCTCCATTTTTAAGCCACTACTCAAGGTATGGTACGCTAGAGAGACTTTCATCATAAAATGATAAGTGGGACGGTTGATATAATTTACTTGTCACGTTTGAACTGAAGGATCTATTTCCATCAGAGTTGGTGGTTTAAGATAGTTCAATCTTGGTGGTGGGACGTTACTTGACTTCTAATGCTGAATATTGAACGCCATGTTTCTTCGTTGAATTGTCATAGTGTGTCATTACTTTTGGGTGAAGGTACTGCGTGTCTGTACGAAATTTGATTTATCGGAGCAGTTACAACATTGTTCACGTTTCGTCCGTGAATAATTATGTTCCTAAAATTCAGGTTCTGAATTTCTGGTTTCTGGGTGATCAACATCTAAGACAGGTTTCCGTTTAGCCCAAGAATGAACACGTCTAGTGCCCGATTATGATACTCTCTCTCTCTCTCTCTGGCACTATACATCCCATCAAGGGATTTGGCCGCCTCAAATGAGGTTTCATAATCATATTTTCATTTCGGATAATGAGTGATTAATTCATTGATTCTGAACCAGCCGTGAAATTATTCCTTGTCACCACCGGGAATCGAACCCGGGACCTCCGGTCGCTGGAGCAAGCATGCTAACCACTTTGCCACCGGGGCGGGTGGTTCTGAATTTCTGGTTTCTGGGTGATCAACATCTAAGACAGGTTTCCGTTTAGCCCAAGAATGAACACGTCTAGTGCCCGATTATGATACGTTTCAACTAAAACAATGATACGTTTCCAACGAGTAGTTTCCCATTTTTATTTTGTTGACTATTAAGGAGAATCAATGGTTTACATTTGCATAGAACTCAGCTACCGTCATTTGCTTTTGTGCCAGCGTGCTTTGCTGGTGCTCTAATGTGCGAAGATCTCTTTTGTCTGCGTAATGTAACGACAGAAATTTTTTATTCGTCTTCCACTCCTCGTCGAAAATGTTGTAAAAAATCAACGCCGAATTTGCCGAGAGGCAAACGACGTTCTCAACATGTACGGTACGTCCCTTAACTGGGATGAAATAAGTAAAAACTTGATCACTCACGACAGCGATAAAAGGAACGAAACGAGCCTAATACGTGTCCTGCATTTATGTTTCCAGAAAAATGACACAATAGAGAAATTGTATTCAAAAATTATCAATATATGAAGAAGAAGCAAATGTAATTACAGGGGCTTAAAGTGCCTCTAGGCTCCATTATAAGGTCAATGCGACCTACTTCACTAAGCGAGGCCTCCAGGAAAAAAACATTTCTTATATAAAACATAATCACACGGATCGAAATCAACAGACAATTCAAAGACCGAAAATTAGTAAATTATTTTCTAGAATACCACACCATCAAAATTTTAAATTTCCAGCGATAAATCAAAGAAACGGCAGCACAATGTACTCTATTCACACAACTTCAACTTCTACTTTTCAAATCTGACAATTACTTTGACGGACTATAATCGGATTGAAATTACTACAGCAGTTGAAAATAAAACTTTACTTCAATAATTCGATATTAGAAACTACCATAATGGTAAACAATTTCCGTTACTGTTTAAACCAAAGTTTATACCAAAAATTTGCCCAGTCCCAACTCCAAAAAAAAAACATAGTTCACTTATCCGATGACATTGAGAACGGAGATATTCACGTTAAACGATTGGGAATTCGGCAAAATCTTATACCTGAAGGTATTTATCACAGCAAAAATTGGTATGCATTTATCGAAGTAACGAATTATTCAGACGAAGCACAAACTTTAGTCATTGAACAACCTACTCGTATATTAAAGTAAAGCAATTAAATTCGAATCAATTTTCAGAAATCCATAACTTTTTAATCAATTCTGAAACTAATAATTCACCAGGTGATGATATAACCAAATTAATTCGCACAGACCACATGAATTTAGAAGAAAAAATCTAACATTCAAAAACTCTCGATTCATAAAGAAGAAATTAGTAACCAAATTATTAAAACGCTACATCAAGGAATTATTTAATCAAGCTTTTCACCATTGTCGTCACCTATATGGATAGTTTCAAAAAAATCAGACGCTAGTGGAAAGAAGAAATGGCATCTAGTAGTAGTTTACAGAAAACTTAATGAGAAGACTATTTACGAAAGATATCCTATTCCCAATATCACCGATATTTTAGATAAATTGGGCAAATGCATTTATTTTAGTACACTTGATCTCGGCTGTCATCAAATAAAGACGTTCAAAAAACAGCATTTTCCATTGATAATGGGCATTATGAATACTAATATAAGGATGCCCTTTGGGCTTCAAAATTCCCCAGATACTTTTCAACGCGTTATGTATAACGTATTAAAAGATCTCCAAACAAAACACTGTTTATCTTATATGGATGACATCATAATGATTTCAACTTTTCTTCAAGAATACATTGAAAGCATCACTAAAGTATTTCAATGGTTAGAAATGCCAATTTAAAAATCCAATTAGATAAATCACAATTTCTCCGCAAAGAAATTGCCTTTTTAGGCCACATCGTCACATCGAAAGACGTAAAGCCGAACCCCGATAAAACAATAAACCACTTAAATAAACCACTTAAATTATAAATTACTGAGACAACCGAAAAAATCCTTAGAATTTTTGCACCTAGATATAATTCCATACACAAAGACAATTTCCTTTAATTGATAAATTTAGCAGTATACTTATTAAACTCTTGCTCCAGTATTAATGTAATAAAATCCTTAAAACATTATTTTACTCATCATGGAATCCATAAGAAAATAGTAGTAGATAATGGAACAGAATTTGTTTCAACGATGTTTAAAGATCTTATGGAAATCCATAGCATTCAATTACATATTACCTCCGCTAAACATTCTACAGGAAACTCTCCGGTTGAGAGGTTTCATTCAACATTAGATGAAGCAACAATTACTTATAATAATTCAATACACAAAGTTAAGTCCTTTTGAACTGATCACAGGACACTACAACAATTCTAATCCCGTAACGAACTGTAATCCAAATAATACGCAACAAGATTATTTACTGAAACCTATAGAAGAATACAATTTAAATTAGTGCATGACTCAAAGACGAAAGAACAATATTAATAGAAAAATTAAACACAAATGGCAAGAAAAGAACCCCCAAATTTTAAAGTAAACGAGACAGTTTATGAAGCAGAAAACAGAAGAAATAAACTCGCAAAAACATTCAAAATTGTTCAGGTTCATCGGATACGGACTAAGCTAAAGAATAGAAATACATGACTTAAGTAACAATAAAGGACTCTTACATTTAAAATTAGGCGATGCTCGAATTATTACAAGTCATTCAAAATTAATGCATACAATAAATATAACAGAATATGAACTAACCATGGAATTAATACGAAAGAATTAATTTTAAAAATTTTAGTTAAAGAGAATATTCAATGCTCTGTGATTTTTGAAAAATATGAAAAACAGTTCATAGTTTTAAAATTACTTAAGCAAAATATGCATGTAGTCAGAATATAGATGCCCGGGATCAAATGTTGATAATTTTTTAGAGTCTTTTCAAACAACGATAGAGAAATTTCCGAGATCGATTGTAGTAGGAGATTTCAATTTAAATATTTTAGATCCAAGAAACCCAAAAATTGGTAAATATCTAGATATACTATCTGTAAATGCGGCTTCATGCTCATTAATAAATTAGCATCAAAATTTGTCACAAGAATATGCAACAGTACGTCCACATCAATTTCGGTTTAGTTCACTGTTTTTCATTGGAGGATGTATCATTCTCTGACCACAGAGCAATTCAAATAGTCTTAGATGTACAAGCTAGAGAATCTAAACAGGCACAAGTATTTAAAATAATAAATTATGATTTGGCTGCGAAAAGTCTTTTTTGGCAAAAAATAGAAACCGTCGAAACTCTGGACGATCTGGTATGAGCGTGCTGGAGGATGCCGTGAAGGATTTCATGCAATATACGCGTGACACTCGACGTGTGGGTCTGAAACAACCGTGGTTGACCTTAGATTTATACCGAGATATCAAAACTAGGGAAAAATTATTTAAACTAACTGTAAAATACCCTGAGTGTGAACATTTAAAAGTTAAGTTCAATCTAATAAAATCATCGATTGTAACCAGAGTACGGAAAACTAAAGGAGATTTTTACGTAGCTATTAGAAAATTGTAATGCAAGTTCCAAACAATTTTCGGATCTATTAAAATTGGTCATTTATAATAAGAAACGTGAAACTAAACCAAAAAATATTTCGGTAAAGTTAAATGGCTCAGTTACCGAGGACCCAAGGAAAGTTGCCAATGCATTCAATGCTTGTTTCATACATGCATGAGATTTTCAGTGCCCAGATGTAGTCGTAATTATGCCAGAGTATCATATCGATTTTGAATTTGATATAACCAATGTGAGTGAAGAGGAAGTTAATCTAGTCATTCAATGTTTGAAAACAACTGCTGCTATACGGGGCGGGACGGCATATCAAGCAAGTTCCTTCAATTTTTTCAAGAAAAATTGAAGAGAGCGTTAACTAGCTTGATTAACAATTCGTTGCTTGAAGGCAAGTTTCTAAAAAAAACTAAAAATGGCAAACGGAAGGTTCTAGTACACAAGCAGCATGCCTTCAGTTAACAAGTTTCATTTCGGAAAATGTTGACAAGAAACGGATAGCATTCTTAACGATCTTTTTGAAGATATACAGGCAGATTTGACGTTGCTAAACCTGTGGCTCAATGAAAACAAACTTCAATTAAATGCAAAAAAGACTAAGTATAAAAATAAAAAATTATCAGATGAAGTTATAAGAGAGTACAGGATTAGTTATGCGGAGATTCAGATAGAACGTGCGCATCAACTTAAGTACCTGGGTCTACTGATAGATGAAAAAATTGAAATGGAGTGACCATATCGATATGGTTAAGGCTAAAATACGACCTTTTGTATACTCGATCAAAAAACTAAAGCATATTTTGCCGCAAAGTTCCATGCTACTAATCTACAATTCCTTTATCTTACCACAATTAATATATTTAAACCCAGTGTGGAATGGATGTGCAAGTTTCTGTTGTGATGAGATCGCAATTCTACAAAAAAAAAAAAAAACCGCCTACCACTAAGATTTTCAACAACCGAACTTTTTAAAAACATATCTCAACTCAACTTCCATAATATAATTGATTTCGAACTCATAATGACAATAATTAAAATTCGGAGAGGTTTAATTAAATTTCACCGACCTCTGCTTCATTCGTCTGATATTCATTCTTATGGTACGAGACAGCGAGCCAACTTCCACTTGAAATTTTTTGCAACTAACTCAAGAAACAACAATATACTGTACAAAGGTCTGAAAATGTACAACACTTTACCAACCGAGCTAAAAGAAATTGAAAGTTTTAACATGTTTAAAAAATGCCTAAAAATGTATTTAAGAACAACCTAAAATAAACAATCGGACCTAAAATGCCTAAATAAATTTTCTTTAAAATCTTATAACGGTGGTAATTTTAATTTTAATGTTACTTTATAGTGCTTTATTTGCTTTTTCTGTAATATTTGTGCTCTTGTTTGGTTAACGTAGATTTTCTTTAGTATAGTAGATAATAAATATTAATTTTTTTTTTCATTTATAGCCTATTTAATTTTTAACTTCCCTTTATTTTTTATATTATAAAACATAAAACAGCGCGCTGCACAATCAAGTATGTTACCTACAACACTAAGTGTTTGGTAACCAAATTAATTATTGTAATCTAAATTTTTAATCAAATAAAGTAAAAAAAAAAAATTAATGAACATTTTTATCAATATATGGACAAACCATGTCAAATCATTGATTTTAATAATCTTATCATACATAATTTATAAAAGATTAACCAAACGCAAAAACAAAGATGTTCAAAATGCAAATACTAGGGAGGAGTCACCTCAGGGACGCCGCAACCTGACCGGTGGTTTATCAACCGCAACCTAACATATTTTATACTTACATACTTGAGTTATCATTTTTCATCTATATAAATAAAACAAAGTCGTGTTAGTTACACCATTTATAACTCAAGAACGGCTGGACCGATTTTTATGATTTTTGTTTTGTTGGATTTGACTCCGTTCCGAATAGCATAATAACTATTAAAACATCGGAAAAATTCACCAAATAAAAATTTATCAAGAAAATTCATTTTCTCATATATTTAGTTCATTTTGTTTTTTTTTATTTTGTTCGTCTCAATACAGTGGTGGTTTAGGAAAAAAGAAAAGTCGGAAAAACTCAAAAGGGATGTCCCAAAAATCTAATAAAAAAACATTTTTTTATATGAATTTTGTAGGTGTAGTTTGTATGTGACGATTGGTGCAGTGGTTAAAGCTTCGGCGCTTGGACTGCAAGGTACTGGATACGAATCCGACTGGAGGCTGCATGCACATTTAACATTTTATTTTTTATCCAATTTTTTTTTATTTCATCTACTTATCTATCTATATATATAAAACAAAGTCGGGTTAGTTACACCATTTATAACTGAAGAACGGCTGGACCGATTTTTATGATCTTTCTTTTGTTGAGTTTGACTCCGTTCCGAATAGCATAATAACTATTAAAACATTGGAAAAATTCACCAACAAAAAAGTTATCAAGAAAATTCATTTTCTCATATATTTAGTACATTTTGTTTTTTTTTATTTTGTTCGTCTCAATACAGTGGTGATTTAGGAAAAAAGAAAAGTCGGAAAAACTCAAAAGGGAAGCCCCAAAAATCTAATAAAAAAATCTTTTTTTTTATATGAATTTTGTAGGTGTAGTTTGTATGTGACGAGTGGTGCAGTGGTTAAAGCTTCGGCGCTTGGACTGCAAGGTACTGGATACGAATCCGACTGGAGGCTGCATGCACATTTACCATTTTATTTTTTATCCAATTTTTTTTTTTATTTCATCTACTTATCTATTTATATAGATAAAATCTTCGTCCGAGTTACGATTTCAGTGCGAATAGTAGATTTTGACAGCTCCAAAAAAAGTTTTTTTCCTTTGCGATTTTAATATTAAATTTAATTTATTTTTGGTTTTGGTTATTTCATATTAGTTAAGTGGTTTGTGGTTTAGCATATAATATTAAAATAAGTGGTGGAATTTAGTGAAATAAGAGGTTGTGTGGTGTATGCCAATAACAATAAGAAAACAGTACTTTTTTGCGTACAATAGTACGTAATTTTTTTAGTGGTACAGAGTGTCCCAACACCGGACACCAGTTTTTTTTTTGGTTTTTTTAATTTTTTTTTTATTCTGCGGAATTCTATTTTCGATCGGGATTTTTAAACGGTAAGTTCCCTTCGAAGATGTTCACTTTGTGAGGTTATCACATTTGTGATTGTGCGCACATCGATAATTGATTATGTAATTTTGGATTGTGTGATTAATTTTCCAGTATTATTTACAATGCCGCGAGCCAGAAGATCTAATCTTTCACCACGAAGCCGTAATGCAATTAGACTTCGGACTATTGCGAATCAATCCACTGCAGATGAACAAGAAATCACACGAGAAGTGCGCCGCGTTAGTATGGCCCGACTTCGCGCTTCACAAAGACAAGCACAAAGAGAGGCAGTACGTCAAATGGCTCAGTTGACAATGAGAAATCGTCGAGCTTATCGCACAGATCAACAACGAGATAATTTTCGACGCGCAAGAAGAAATCCTTCAAGTGTTGATTTGAATCGAATAGCGTTTCAATACGATTGCACAATTGACTACAACTCGCATCCTTTCGTTCGAATTGGCCCAATGGAGTTTGTGTGCGACCATTGCGGTGCATTGAAGTTCGCTGGAGAAACGCCTGGATTGTGCTGTCTCAGTGGCAAGGTGAGATTGCCATTATTGCCTGCACCACCTGAACTGTTGCGTTCATTGCTTCGTGGCGAGACACCAGAATCACGACATTTTCTATCCAACACTCAAAGATACAACGGATGTTTCCAAATGACTTCATTTGGAGCAGACATTATCGAAGAACGCGGATTCAATCCAACATTTAAGGTCATTTCTGCTCGAGAGAGTAAACATTCATTTTCTTTTGGTGATCAAAAATCTATAATTCTGACTTCGTCTTCGACTTTACAGATTCAAGGCCAAATTCACCACCGAATTGGGTCATTGCAACCGATTGAAGATGGACAGCATAAATTCATCCAAATATACTTTATGGGCAATATGGAGGATCAACTTGATCGGCGCCAAACGATCAATACAGCAATGAAAAGGATAGTTCTGAAAGATTTGCAGCAACTACTCCATGAACATCATGCATTGGTTCGATTGTTTAAATCTGCGTTGGATCGCATGCCAAGTGACGACTGCAAAGTCGTGATCAGAGCAGATAAACGACCCGCTGGAACACACGAACGCCAATTTAATGCTCCAACAATAGATGAAGTCGCAATTGTGATTGTTGGTGAAAGCGTGGAACCGCGCGATATTGTGCTTACACGTCGCGACACTGGACAACTGCAACGAATAAATGAAACACACCGTTCATACGATACATTGCAATACCCGCTGATGTTTTGGCAAGGAGACGATGGATATCACTTCAATATCAACATGATAAATCCATTGAGCGGTGAGTACTGATATCATAATTTAGATTATGACACTAATTTTACTGATTTCATTTCAGGTGAGGAAACTAACAAGAAGGTTAGCTCGATGAATTATTATGCATATCGTTTGATGATTCGTCAAAATGCTGACAACTATTTGCTGCGATTTCGTCGTTTGCTTCAGCAATATATCGTCGACATGTACGTCAAAATCGAAACAGAGCGCCTCATTTTCATTCGGTTGAACCAAGCTAAACTGCGTTCGGAGGAATATATCCATTTACGCGATGCAATCAGCACCGAAGGAGATGCAGCTAATGTTGGTCGATTGACTATTCTACCGGCGACGTACATTGGCAGCCCGCGTCATATGCATGAATATGCGCAAGATGCAATGACATATGTTCGTCATTACGGTTGTCCAGATTTATTCATCACTTTTACTTGCAATCCGAAATGGATAGAGATTGTTCAACTGTTGCTACCCGGGCAAATAACAAGTGATCGGCACGACATCATCGCACGTGTCTTCAAACAAAAAATCCGGTCGCTGATGAACTACATTGTTAGGCATTGCGTCTTTGGGGATACTCGATGTTGGATGTATTCAATTGAATGGCAGAAACGAGGCTTGCCGCATGCTCACATTCTTATTTGGTTAGCCGAAAAAATTCGACCAGACCAAATAGATGACATCATATGTGCCGAGATTCCTGATCCCGAAACCGATCCAGACCTACATGATGTTGTAATTACGAACATGGTTCACGGTCCGTGTGGCTCCATCAATCCCCAATCACCGTGCATGGTCGACAACAAGTGTTCCAAGCGTTATCCACGAAATTTAACCGCAGAGACTATCACTGGCAATGATGGTTATCCACTGTACCGGCGTCGATCAGCCGATGATAACGGTAGAACTATCACAACGATAGTGAGAGGAAATGAGTTCGTGGTCGACAACACTTGGATTGTTCCATATTCGCCACTTCTTTCCAAAACATTCAAGGCGCATTGCAACGTGGAGTACTGCAATTCAGTGAAGTCCATAAAATACATTTGTAAATATGTCACGAAAGGTAGCGATATGGCAGTTTTTGGTGTTCAAAATCCCAATACAAACGATGAAATCACGCATTATCAAGTTGGTCGATATGTGAGCTGCAATGAGGCGATTTGGCGTATATTCTCATTCCCTATTCATGAACGTCATCCCACTGTTGTACATTTGGCGGTGCATCTGGAGAATGGTCAACGAGTTTATTTCAACTCATCGAATGTTGCTCAACGTGCTGAGACACCTCCAGCAACAACATTGACCAGTTTCTTTTCGATTTGTCAAAGTGATCCGTTTGCACGAACATTGCTCTACTCTGAGATGCCACGTTATTACACTTGGAACGCCTCATCAAAAAAATTTCAACGTCGGAAGCAAGGCGATGAGGTTCCTGATCATCCAAATGTGCGTTCTACTGATGCTCTTGGTCGCATTTACACAGTTCATCCGAAGAATGACGAATGCTTCTACTTGCGGTTGTTGCTGGTGAATAGTCGTGGGCCGACATCATTTGAATCACTTCGAACTGTCAATGGTGTAGTGTGCCCAACATTTCGTGCTGCATGTCAACAGCTCAACTTGCTTGAAAACGATACTCATTGGGACATGATAATCGCTGAATCAATTATTTCTGCAACTCCAAACCAGATACGCACATTATTTGCTATCATTATTTCGACATGCTTCCCATCAAATCCACGTGAACTATGGAGCAAGTACAAGAATGACATGTCAGAAGACATTCTACATCGAATTCGTGTCAGTTTCGGAAATCCCGATCTCGAGGTGAATGAGGAGATACATAACCAGGCTTTGCTTTTGATCGAAGACATGTGTTTTCGCATGTGCGGCAGTTTGTCAGTCAAATTAGGAATGCCAACGCCATGTCGTGGAATGAACGACGCTTTCAATCGAGAATTGGAACGTGAACATGAATATGATCGAGATGCATTGAACCAATCAGTTCGAACCAATGTACCACTGTTAAACCTCCAACAGAAAGGAGTGTACGATACGTTAATGAAGGCAATTCATGATGGAAATGGTGGATTATTTTTCCTCGATGCGCCCGGTGGAACTGGGAAGACATTCCTCATGTCATTGATTTTGGCCACTGTTCGTGCGAGATCCGATATTGCTGTAGCAGTTGCTTCTTCTGGGATAGCGGCCACATTGCTAGAAGGATGCCGAACAGCTCATTCAGCGTTGAAATTACCGTTAAACCTTCAATCGGCTGAAAACCCGACATGCAACATTGCAAAACACTCAGCAATGGCGAAAGTTTTGGTAACAAGTAAAATCATCATCTGGGATGAATGTACAATGGCGCACAAACGCGCATTGGAAGCACTCGATAGAACTATGAAAGATCTACGCAATGACTCAAGATGTTTTGGAGGCGCAATGATTCTACTTTCTGGCGATTTCCGTCAAACAATACCAGTTATTCCAAGATCGACCGCTGCTGATGAAATAAACGCTTGCCTCAAATCATCGACTCTGTGGTGTTATGTGAAGAAACTTCAGCTGACGACAAACATGCGAGTTGCATTGTTAAACGATCCATCTGCCGAAGAATTCTCCAAGCAATTGCTGACTATCGGTAATGGCCGTGTTCCGGTCGACAAATCGAACGGATTGATTTCGTTTCCTCAGAACTTTTGCATTTTTGTCTCAACGAAGGACGAGCTCATCAACAAAGTGTTCCCGAACATCATTACTAACCACAAAAATCACAATTGGGTGAGTGAACGAGTAATTCTTGCGGCAAAGAACAAAAATGTGGATCACTTAAATTTTACAATTCAAAATCTAATCGTCGGTCCACTTCATTCCTTCAAATCTATTGACTGTGTGACAAACGAAGACGAAGCAACCAACTATCCAACTGAATTTTTAAACTCATTGGATCTACCTGGCTTGCCACCGCACAATTTACAACTAAAAGTTGGCTCGATAATCATCATGCTACGAAACCTGAATCAACCAAAACTATGTAACGGAACGCGTTTGGTGGTGAGAAAACTCATGGGCAATGTAATTCACGCGACGATACTTCAAGGGAAGTTCAAAGGTGAGGAAGTTCTCATTCCGAGAATTCCGATGATCCCAACCGATATGCCATTCGAGTTTAAACGAATTCAATTTCCGATTCGTCTTGCATTCGCCATGACGATCAACAAATCACAAGGCCAATCCTTGAGTGTTTGTGGCCTGAATCTAGAAAATGAATGTTTCTCTCACGGCCAATTGTACGTAGCATGTTCACGTGTCGGTAAACCATCCGCTTTATTCGTTCTCGCACCTAACAATAAAACAAAAAATGTCGTATATCACAAGGTGCTACAATGAAGGGACTCGACTCCATTGCAACTCACCCAGCAAATAGTTTAAAAGAAAGTAGTGCAATAATGCTACGCGAACCATTTCTATTCAATTCAATAAAACGAAAGCCTTGCTGCCACGTGAATTACATTCATTTCAATGTAATTAAAATATATTTCATTTTGATTTTTGTAATTTCATTGAATTTAATTAATTTGGAGTATTCATTTAATTTATTTAATCTTAATAAAAAACTCAATTTTATTAAGCTAATAACTTTAAAAAACATTTATTGATTTTGAGGCGGTACGAAGTTCGCCGGGTCAGCTAGTTTTATATAAAATTCTCCACGTTTTCATTTCTCATCAAAATGTATTTTTTTATCTAATTACTTAGAATATGTAATTTTTTTTTTTTTTCAAGTTAACATAATTTTGCTTATTAATCAAAAGATATGAAAAATATAAAAATTGTAAAATAATTATAACGAATTAGTTTGAGCCGTAACTTATTTGAATAAAGAGCTTAAAACTGAAACGTAAATTTTTAAAATTCGTAATTCCTGCGTATCCGCAAACGTTTTTCCGGACGTCTGTTTCCATCATTAAGGAAGTTCTCATTTTTGTAAGGGTTTGTGTATTTTTACACCAGAACCTTGGGGTCTTAAATGGGGTGGAGTGCATTTTGCTACTTTTTATAGAAATACTGTGAGTAAATATTGTATGGGTGCCATTAAAACTAAAATTTTGTCCGAAAATCCGAAAAAATCAAATAAATCGTGAAGTAATTTCACACTGGCAAAGATTGAGGTTATTTTTTGGGCAAATATGTTTTAATACCATTTTTAAATAATGACACCCAACCTTACAAATTAAACATATTGTAATCCCTATAGGATGCGTAGAAAACCACCGCATGTAGGCTGCTATTGAAAAAATTTAAATTGCATTCGCAGTGAGTACAAAACAAATAATAATCTTGTATAAATAAAAATTACATATGTTGATTTCTTATTCTTGCGGTCGACTGATTCATATACAATAGACTTTACTTTTATAGAGTTATAGCCTTCGCCAATAATTCTATTGTCGAAGAATTATTGTATTATACGTCCCTAGACGTGCACGTAGTTAAGAAGCATGTTCAATTGCAGATTAATAGCAAGCAGCCAGACAGACATATACATATGTTAAAAATATGTGTGTACGGTGTACCTATAAGTTAAATTGTTCATGAAAAGGTTAAATCAATCTTTCATTGATCAAGATCAGATTAAAATTTAAAAAAATAAAAATAAAAATCGAAAACATTGTAATAGAATTGTATACATTACAATTAATACGGCTAAACATAATTCATCCGATATAATGTACATATATACATACACTGGAGGTAAAAATAAACAACACGACAGATAAAAATAGATAATTTTTATATGATAAATGTAAGAACAAGGTAAAGACATAATACAAAAAGAAATGTCGAAAAATATCTTTAATGCCATCAATATTAAACATAACATCTTATTGAATTCATATTTATATATTATATAAAATAAGATGCATCATAAATTCGTCTTAATATACGAATAATGTACGCACGCGCACCAAACTTACTCAAATAATTTCTATTCGCGGAAACTTCTTTTACAAAAATGCAAAAATCAATTTCGATTAACGATTTAATCGATTTGTATTCCCACTGTCCATCCAATTTATATAGTCTTAATATAGACAAATAGGTTTAACCTCGTATAGTTCTTTACATATTGCGCAAATTTACTTTACTTCTGAAGTCATGTTCTAATTGATGCAGTCGTTTGTTTCACCAGTCGTATTCAATTTTACTTAAAAATTCTTTACTGGAATTTTTATATTTATTTCTGTTTAGTTCTGTGTTACTTATATACGTTTACACGGTATGCATTGTTGTTGCAATTACGAATTAATCATATAAGACTATATGGTATCGAGATAAAGATGTTATTTCGTAATTTATTACATATTGTTGAATATATAGTTTGTTATATGCGCACAGACAGTAATATGTTGATTTTTTGTATAGCAAGGATTAACGTAAGCAAATGTTTTAGTTTTAAATATAGATAAGCGAAATACTTAAGGTAATTTAACAATAAATCGAGTGCGGATTATTTAAGACCACCGACAATAAAATAAATCATTTTTTTTTAAAAGGATTTTAAAGAGATCTCGTTCATTCGCCAAATCGATGATTCCAATTTATATGTATATGATTTAAAATAATTTTTGTATATCATACGAACAACTTTAATAAATTCTAAAAGCTTTAACATTTTCGGCGGATACACACACGATACACCGCACTCAAAAATATTCTTAATGCCACATTTATTAATCGAAAAATTATATTTGGTTCACAGATCCACCATTCACGTATCGAGTATCGATCGACCGCCATGGTAGTGTCGTTAAAATACTTATTTTATGGAAAGGCGGCATTTTATAACCGCATATCACACTAAAAATTATAACTTTATCAAAATTAGTCAATCTCTGCGCGCATCACAAAATTAATGTAAACTGTTATTAGTTGGGGAGTGGCGTCTTTATTAAGCTTTAGCTTTATATAAGAAAGTATTATTGATAAAAAAAAAAACTCTATTTGCAAATGTTGAAATTGGGAGGTATACCTTGTTTATACATTTTAAAGCAGGTGTTTTAATATCTTTGATGTTAACCAATTAGGAACTGCTTAATTCCTCATCTCGCAATAATTTAAAACGGTTTAAAATTTACTTTTAAATGTCACAAGATAAACGGATTTTAAATCGGCGGATGTTACATAGCTCATTTGGTTCTGTGTGTATCTCACTGTACAAACCATATTTTCAGTCTTAATTTTGGTGCGAACTTAAGCAATTCCATAATTTACAAAAATTTGAAATTCTTTAGGTATTTTGGATTTGATCAAACTAGTTTGCACAGCAAAAGACATGATGACAGGATGAAGTTGACGTGAATGTTAAAGTCGCTGCAGAGAAAAATGGGTGTATCACAGATGCGAGGAGACTTATTTGAATAAGTACGTCTATACAGAAATGTCTCCAAAACCGTGTCTTGACTTATTTGAAAGTCTACAACAATCCTCCTGTCGGCTAGACTTATTGCAAACTTGTCTGTCTTTTATGCTTGGCTTGCACCCAAACTGAAAATTCATCAAAATCATTCTAACAAGTTTTCAATAAGTTTATTCGACAGGAGGCTTATTGTAGACTTTCAAATAAGTCCGTCTCCACAAAATAAGCCACGAATTGGTCGCAGTCTAAATGTAAAACAAGTAGTTGTTATTTTTGAGTCTAGATAGTGACTGCGATCAACATGTCAAGAAATTATTTTTTTCCATCCCAGTATGCAATTTTTCCACTGTGTGGAAAAAATAGTACCAAATTCCATACTACAAAATATTAAAGACACAAATATGTATATTGATTTTGGAGAAATTATTTTCTTTCTCTTTCTATTTCACGGTTTTGTTTTATTTTTATAGGTTTTTATTTTGTATCTCCTCGCTCCTCTCCAGTTGCATTTGACAGGTGGAGCGGATAACAACAAGTTGGAGGATTTTTTAACAATATATTAATTTCTTACTGTTTTTTTCTATAAAGTTTTTAATTATTAAAAAAAAAATTATTAACTATGCTTTATAATAATAATTATAATAATAATAATAATAATAATAGTGTTTTATAAGTGATTCATCAACGATGTACTGTACTATGAAAGGTAATAAAAATCTATTTTAATATGACGTCGCCATATATGTACATATAAAATGTAAATATATTTGAGACGACGTAAATTTTTGATGAAATATTTCCTGTAATTGTATATGAAAAAATTTTACAAAAAAAAAAATTCTTTAATTTCAAAATAAAACCTCAATGTAAATTCTCTATCAGCTCTCTCTATCTATCTCTCTATCGGCTCTCTCCAATTTATTTTTTCTCTTTTAAGTCGGGATTTGCACCAACACTGGGATTTTTGTGACACTTTTCTTTGGCGAGTAGTACGAATTTCCGTGTGCTTTACAGAGTTCTTTTCATGGAAAGAGTTTGGTTTTTGAACGCGAATGTAAACGGAATTCCGTCGGCATTGCATATTGGGATATAATATAAATTGCATTTTGTTTTTGTTATTACGCCACAAATAAGTCAGTACAAAAAATTGGAATGACTTGACTGACTTATTCAAAATGGCGTGAAATAAGTCAATAAGACTGTAATAAGTCGGTGTTTCGGAAAGGGCCTTAGTCCGATACTCAGCTCGACAAAACGCAATGGCTAACACTATCGTGAAAGTTTACTGACTTCAAACTGAGAAGTTTTCAAATAAATTCTGTCTGGAATTATTTGGACACAGTCGTTTGAATCTTGTCTCAAGTAGATTTGTTCTGCAAATCTCTCAGTTTGTAATCAAAACTTTAGCAACTCCAGTGGTATAGGTCAAGGGCTCGTGAATCGCCTTATGGGTATATTCAGACGACTATATCGCGATACTTCCAAACAGAATTTTTCTGAAACTATCTCAGTTTTGTAGCTAAGATTTCAATGAATCATGTGGTATACGTGAAGTGCGAGATGCAAACTAGTATATCCATCATATAGATCAAGTAGTCATGAATCGCCCATGAGGGGAGATTTAATCGAATATATTTCCTAAAATTTTTCTGCTTTGATGTTTTAGCAGTTATAAATTTATTTTAATTATTAACAAATTTTGGAAGCCACGATTAATTCAATAGCTATTTAGTACACAATTAATTAATAGTTATGTTGGGAGTACCAATAAGTTTTGAGGGATTTACAAAAGATGGCGTAACTAATATTAAATCGCATCGCAAAGCGTCATCATTTTCCTCCAGAAATCAGTATGTGTCATTTTACTAAAGTGTATACAACATATTGTTTGTGCTTTAACCACGTCAACTTTAGAGCCAACAGAATACAATTGACGGAAAACGCTGGTTTTTGTTTCAATTTGAAGAAAATTACAGCTGATGGACATTGATTGCTGTGTGAATTATGCATATGGGGAATATGCTTCATCAATAAAAACATGGAAGTTTGTTCCGCCGTATTAAAAGTGGCGATTTTGACACCAGTGACAAAGAATGCGAAGGGAGACCATTAAAGTTTGAAGGCTTTATTTGAACAAAATTCATGTCAAACTCAAGAGATCGCTGAAACTTTGAGAGTGGCTCACCAAGCGATTCTAAGCCGTCTCAAGACCATAGTACAAAATCAAGGAGAAAATCGTGGGACAAGCCCGGTCATGCATCAACTTCAAGCGTGAAACCGAATATTCACGGCAAGAAGATAATGCTGCTAATATGAGCTACTCCAGCCTAACGAAGTCTTCGCTGGAGAACTTTATCAAAAACAATTGATGCATTTAAGCCGACCATTGAAGCTCAAAGGCCTACAGTATATACCAAAAAGCATTACAAAATGATCTTTCAGCAGACAACGATTGGCCACATGTTGCAACAGTCGTCTGGGAAACTTTAACGGCGCTTCAATTGAATCTCCCACCCCACCCGCCGTATTCACCAGACATTGCTCTTTACGACTACCACTTGTTCCAGTCGATGACTCATGGCCTGGCCGAGCAGCACGATCGCCTCAAAATACGAGAAATTTTTCAACGCGGAATCCGTATACTACCTGAAAGATGGGAAAAAGGCGTAGCTAACGATGGACAATACTTTGGATAAAATACACGTGTGACACAAATTTGCTTTTTAGCTATAATTGGCGTATATTTTGTGTCATAACAGAAGTGGTATTACCGTAAGCAAAAAATTAAAATTATTCGGGCTCAAAAATGCGGGCTAGCTTCATGGAGATATGGTCTTTCAGGTGCAGCCATTTATTCGCATAATGCACACGCATACAGTCACGATTAAGACTCGCCCCTCTAGATGATCGAAAAATATAAAAAAAAAAATAATTCTGGCAGTTCTAGAAAACAACGAGAATCGCAAAAATAAGTTGTTCAGAAAGCAGCTGTTTAATATAAATCAACGTCAAGCATAGTCTAAATCCTAAATTCTTAGAATAGCACAGGTCACTAAAGTATTTATTTGACCACGTGAATCCCATTAGCTCTTTATGGTTTAGAAGTTTGATGGTCCCTACTAGATCTGTCAGAAAATCATACAGAATTTGTTGATAAACATATTAAATCTTAAAATATTCGATTTCTAAAGAAAATTATATATTCTGAGGATAAAATTAGTTAGTAAAGTATTCATTAAAATACGCCAATCTCACCGAAAAAGTGTTTTTTATAATGAAAGGAAAAATTAATCAAAAATTAACATATTTCGCTAAAATGTTATCTATATTTAATTTTTACCAACACAAACACAACTTATTGTTGATGGTTTAGGCCTAGTTTAGGTCCAACTTCAAATGCGTCCTATAGGCAAGTAGATGAAACAAACCATTTATGCTTAACTTTGTAATAGGTGTAGTTCTTAATAGCTTTCGTGCTATTATTATAAGTCAAAGGCTGATAAAATCTTTACCGTCCTCAAGTACACAATTTTGCTTGGGGTTTCGATATAGGACTTGCACCGATACATACGCGATTTGTTTAAAATCGATGAAATAGTATGCTGAAGCAATTTTCAGTTAAATATGATTGAAAACAATTCAAAGTATTTTGAAATAATTGGGAAATTATTTATTAAATTATTATTAAAATTGAAATGTATAAAATTGACTAATGCATCAAAATAATTTTTCCAAAATCCCATTATGTACACGTACTATACCGCCAGTAGTAATTTTTGTGGGTTGACCTATTTACTTGTTAAATTTCAAAAATTTTAAATTCGAGTGCCAACCTCGGAATACTTTAAATATTGGCAGAATTATGCAAATATTGGAGTATAGCTTTAGCCAATGCCAGCCTAAAAATGAATTTCAGCTTAACGAGAAGCGTAACAAATTTTAATTAATTTCTTAAAAATTCTATTAACCCATAATTATAAATTGTAAAAAAATGCAAAAAAACGTTAAAAGTAAAATGGTTAAAAACAAGTGTATTTTAACCCTATACATTTGATTTTTTATTAAGTAAGCATGTTTGATTACTCTTCTCGACCCATTTTAAAAATCATTTAGCTTCCCAGTTGGGTTAACCCAAAACATATCTTCAACATCAATCGATGTACTCGTATAGGAATTTTATTTTATTTTGTTTTATTTAAAATTTGATTGTGAACTGATATATATTTGATTGTGAACTGATTGTGAACTGAAAATCCTGTTTATTACGGTTGAACAGCTCCAAAAAGTGCTCGAATCATCGACACGTTGCTGTTTTTGATAAAAAATGAGTAACCCACTTTTCAAAGAGCTTTCTCATTAACAAATGTCTAAACAAAATAGTGTATACAATGCTTTTTGATATCTCTAAGGTGTCAGTGTTGAATTCAGCTGACCAGAGCGTTCAGCACCATCGTATTTTTCTAAAAAAAAACGGTGTTTAATAAACACACGAAATTAATTTTTTCACTGTTGTGAAAATAATAAAAATCGCGTTACTAAAACAACTGTAACTTTTAACTAATGGTCAGCTTATCATAAAATTGTTACAAAAATCGGTTAAAGGTTAGTATTTCCTAAAAATAATACAAATTTTTTTATTGAATGGACCACTTTTGTGTTAGGCTCGGACTTATTGATCGGAGATTCATGCTGATTTATAGGAGATTTCTGGAAAAATCCATAAAATTGTACGTTCGATTTATAATAGTCCAAAGCAAATTTGTATGTCCTAAACACCTCAAAACTAGACGTAGAAATTTCTCTATAACGTTTTGATTTTCAGAGGCAATATAAGTTCTTTTCAGTTTATGGTCAATATCTCGAAAACACCCACAAGTAAGCAATACTTTCGGTTGTTTTCTAAACGTGCTAAGGCATGTAGTCTCAAATTGGAAATTTTTGAAAATGTGTCGGTTAGAACTAGCTAAAGTCATACTGAGAATAATTTTTAGAAAAATAACCGAAACTATTGGTTTTTTGTGGGAGTTTTTCAGGTGCAGAAAATCAAAAAATTGTCAATGTGAAAATTCCAACCGATAAGTTTCCTCCAAATTCCCCATATAGTCTCAGTATGCGGCCTTAACTAATTAAATGAAAATCGAAAATATTTGTTACATGTGGAAGTTTTTGAAATATTAGCCAGCAACTTGAAAGAACACATAGATCGCAGAAAATCAAAACATTATAGTGAAAATTCTAACCAATAAATTTTCCATATAATATCAATATAGAAAAAGAGTAGCAAGTATTGGGCAGCAATACTTGCTACTCTTTTTCTAATGGTGCTTAGGTATTAGAAAAACAGTAGCAAAGTTGTGGTTACTTGTGGGAGTTTTTGAGATCGACAGAGAGACCATAAACTAAAGCATAATTATACACAGACAAAAAATCGCTAAACTAGTTTTGGGAAAAAAAACTAGTTTTAAAGAATTATCTGTGTGTGGTGCCTTGCAGACTAAATATCTATAGCTTCTCCACAACCCAGACGAATAAGAAGATCGAAGAATAACTAAACTTCATACTTAAGTTTTTTCCATAGTTTGGAGTATCCCAGTGATTTTTGGTCAAAAACGGTCGACAGGAATCGGCTGCTACAATATAGGAGCTTTTCTGTTTTTTGCAAATATTTTGAAAAGTAAACAGCATTTACGAGAAAAAGATAAAAGCATCAAGGTTTTACATTTAATTTTAAACAAAATTAGTTCAAATCATTTTTTTAATTTTACCCAAAATGACGAGTTATGTTAAAAAAAAAACTTTATTCCACCAAAATTTTGCATCTATACTTGATTTTTTTTTATTAATTGGGAGATCTTTGCGAAATTTGATGAAAATCTGTGTATCCGAAGTGGAATTTTCTATGAGAGCTTTTTAAATTTTTGCAATAATGTTCAAAAGTAGAGCATCCACAAAAAGCGACAAAGAATTGAAAGATTTAAATAAATTTCAAGATAAAATTAAAAAAAAGGGTTGACCTTATTCGTTTCGGACCTCGGACCTTCAAACGTCTGGTATAGTTTACAGGAAACTAAATAACTATTTATCTCATAACCGAAGAATCATCAAGACTTTCTTTCTATATTCCTTAATTCCCTTTTGTATATTCTTAGTTTTTACTTACAGCAATCCTATTGAAAAATTTCAATACATGTATATTGTAAGAACTGAGTTTCATTTCAATTGGCTAAGCAATCGATTTATCTTAAATGAATATTTTGAAATTAGGGATCTGGGATTTTGATTTCCGGAATTTTGATATCCGGGATTATGATTTCCGAGATGTTGATATCCGGCATTTTAATTTCCGTGATTCTTGATCTCGCGGGATTTTAATTTTCAAAATTTTTTAAATTTCCGAGATTTTTTAATTTTCCAGCATTTTGATAACACGAAATTCTAAATCGGGGTTTTTATCCGACTCCTAATTTATTATTTAAGGGCATGAGGTAATCCCGGTTGACGAAAGCTCGGTGTTAGCATTCCGGTTTCAAAAAAATGGTTTAAAAAGCCTGGGGCCTAACTATTGAATTTGACGTTCATTTTCAAAGGCTATCATTTTCCTACAGTAGACAAAAGAAGGAAAAAGAAAAATGTACGAAATTTTTACTATTGCTTTTCGAAATCAATAGTTAGGCCCCTGGTTTTCAAAATTCTGGTCTCAAAATCGGGCGGCCCGAATTTATAAAAAGAATCATGTTTCTAAAAACCAGGATTTCGAGAGGTAAAATGAAAAATATCGGAAAAGTTTTTGTTTGGATGAATTGTTTGGACGATCCTTATTACGGCCAATACATGTACAGTGTCATGCCATTACATGTATACGGAACAGAGACTGCACATAATTAAAATCATGTTAATAGTAAAAACAACCTTCTCTCACACACACACACACACACACACACACCAGTCCATCGAGACACTAATGGCCTCATTCCTTTAAAAAATATGCGTATGACGTCATTTAATGTCGACGATTCCAATCTTAGGCGATAGATGACAGTAGTAACGGATGTTTTTTAAGTCTGACAGAACTTGAAATTGTAAAAAATAAAACAAAAAATTAAATTTTTATGAAAAATTTACTCTGGCAGATCTCAGTATACTCTAGCAAATCATCATGAATAGACTCACGTTTGAAAATCAGTCGTCGATTTGCGCAACTTACAAATGACTTCGTTATTTTTATGGCACTAATAATCGTCAATCTGAGTAAGCCATCTGTCGAACTGTGGATACATTTCATACCACATACTTTCTAGAGGATGCAACAACATCAACACGTCAATGGAATGCGCGTACCGAAGAGAATATCGCCGCTGTAAACGAAAGTGTGGAAGAAGATTTTATCGATTCGTGGTCGTTAGCAGGAATTGGGGCTCTGTCCGTCCACTACGTGCCATACGGCGACCACAATCATCGACTTATTAAAATCAAAATTTAGCGATAAGTTAATTTCGAGAAATGGAACTGTTAATTGGCCTCCAAGGTCGTGCGATTTGATACCTTTCGATTATTTCCTGTAGGGTTACATGAAGTCACTGGTTGTAGCTCAAAATTGTACGTCCAGAATGCATTTCGTCAAGAACAGCCGTGCCAATATGCCCAAAATCATTTTCAAATTTAAGTGCCATGTATTGATCTTTCGATTAAAAAAATTTTTGATTACAATTTAATTGTTTGTGTTAGTTTTTAGAATTTCAAATTCTATCGGGCTTAAAAAACACCACTTATAATCAAATAAATGAATCGATTTTTTTGTATATAATCTATTTTTTTGTGAAGCATTAATCGAGTTAAAAAATGCTGTAAATTCTACAACAATATCAATTTTGCCGCCGCCCAAAACATGGGAAATCCATCTTCGAAACTAATATAAATTTGAAAGAAGTGCCGACAAAAACAAACCTAAAGCCTTCGCAAAATATTAGGGGTATATTATTGTTGACTTTACCACAGAAACACGCGTTTATTTGCCGACTAACCAAGCGCAACGGCATAAAAAACTCGCACAAAACGAACCATAAGAAAAGAACCGGACAGTATTAAAAATATAAGAATTCCAGAGGAGCTCAATTATCTTGAAGGGGAACAGTTTGTTTTGACTGTCAAAGATGTTAATAAGATCAACCTAAGTATTAGTAACACCGCCAGTCTAAAATAATTGGGCGATGCAGAATGTTGGCTAATGGATGGCATGCTTCCATTGTTCATCAAACAAGGCAGATTTGGTCATGAGACTGTTTCTTTGATGTTCGGACTAATTAGTTCAAAAATGAAGCAGCATACTTCGAACTATTTTATGAAGTTTGCAAATAGGCATGCAATTGGAGAATACATTTAAATCCAAGAATGGTATTCTCCAATTATAAAACGACTAGTGAAAAACCGTTGAAATAGTGCTTACCAGGAACGGCTTATAGAGGTTGATTGTTCCATTTCGGGCAAAATAATTTCGGAGAATGGTGCAAGCAGCAGGGTGTGCTGTGAAATACGGTAACAACGAGGATTTTAGCCTGCAAATAAGGATGTTAAAAAGTTTACCTTTTTTTAGCAGAGGAAGATATAATTGTATATTAGCAGGAGCTAAAAAAAATTGATCCGGATACCTTACCAAATCAGTGCTCCCCAATTTCTGGTATGTGTGGAATAATGCTAAGAATAATTTTCCTAGAACATAAAACCTGACAGAAAGATGTCATTAGTTTACAAACCAATTTCGGAGTTGAGGAAAGAATTAATCACGGGTTAAACCCGAATTGCACAAATTAAAGCGCGGAAGCATCACACAAGGTATGAAATACCATAAACAAAATAATTTAACCACTCGAATATCTCCAAAACATTGCCTAGCTTATAATGTTCAAAATAGTACACTGGGTAAAATTATGTCTCATCCAACAAATTATCAAAACACTACAAATTTTAGGACATTGACATATGTATGCAAATATAAACAACGAATTGATCAAAATGAAAACGTTTATTTAAAATAAAATCTTTCATTACCAATACTTAAAAAACACTATATATCGAACAACAAAAAATATAAATAATTTTTTGTAACTTATAACTCTTGTTGATGTGTGTGAACAAACAAACATTTCGAAAAATTGAGTGATCCACTTAAAAAAAGTTTGGCCAGCTCACATAATTGTTCCACGGATGTGGCATATATTGCCTAGCTAGATTATCAATTGCCCCATCGAAGGACGCTACCAACATATACGAGTAGATGTGGTGATCAGAAAAATTTTGTTAAAATTTTCAAATCACAATTTCTAAGCTATCTGGTGTATATGCCACATCCGTGGATCGCTCTATTTTGTGAAATTATGTTTGCTAACACATATCAACAAAAGCTGATTGAGCTCATCGATCGTGAATATTCAGCTAGGTGGCCATATACGCCACATCTGCGGAACAATTCTGTGAGCTGACCAATATTTTCTCTCAGTGAACCACTCTATTTTTCGAAATTTCTGTTTGTTCATACACATCAACAAGAGTTATAAGTTAAAAAAAATATATTTGTGGTGTTTTGTTAATTTGTAGTATATGTGATATTTTCTAACCCAGTATACTATTTTGTTAATTGGTTTTGTTGGAAACTTCACGTCAGTGCGGTGTACAACCATAACACATTTTAAATACAAGAAAAACTTTATGAATAAAAAAATACTACCTTCAGAAAAGCACGCTTTCGAAAAATCCAGGTTTTGTTTTGCGAAACCAAGATTTTTGAAACCAGGATGAACTGGAAAACTGAAGGCTTTATCTGAAGGAACCAATTATTTAACAATTAGTTTACGAAGATATTATTTTTTAAATATAGTTTTTGTGGTGTATCATTCATGTTAAGATATCTTTAAAATAAATATATTGAGTTTTATTATTGGTTATTACTTTGTCTTTTATAAATAAATATTTTACCTCAATTTTGTTGTTGTTGATTTGTTATGTCACGTTTAGTATTTAAGAAATGTCAATTTATGACATTTCTGAAAGGTATAATGAGTACGTTTTGTTAAAAATATAATTAGTATAATTGTTATAACTGGTATACAGTTTGGTCTAGTTGAAACACTGAATCATAGAGACCTAAGTCAGGTTGTATACCAGTTAAATTGTATATAAGGTTTTGTTTTGAATTTTTCACGATAGAGTAATTTAAGAATTGTTCAAGAAATTATTATAGAGCTTTGTAAAAATTTGTTACAAAAAGCTAAGACACAATTTTACGAATAGGAAATTTTATTTATTGTCAGTGAATTATATTTATAAATGTTAATAAAAATATGTATAATTAAATTATATTGTTAAATGTATGTGAAATTAATTTATACGCTGCTGCCATACTATATTCAGTTACAGGAGGACTGAATATAGATTCAATATATTAAAATATAAATATATATATTTATGCAACGTACAACGTATTATGTACAACTCCTAAAGTGGTGACCCCGAAAAAGTTATATAACGGGCACCAGACAAATAATATAATTTATGTAACACAATATTATACAACACGATATTGCAACTTGCCTCAAGAGGGAGCAGTTTAACAACCAGGTGTTATTTGAATCATCCCGATCCCCGAATCCAAATCATTTCGCCAATTAAGTTTAACAAACTTCAAGAGAGAACGTTCTGGAAGCAGCCGGGAGTTTTACAATTGGAATTTACGGAAGCAGCTAACTATTTAAAATAATTAAAACTGTAAGTACTAGTTATATTTTTAGTAAAGCGTACTCACTTTCCGCCGATTGTTTCATCAAATTTAAAAAAAAGGCAAAATAATAAAAAATAAAATTATTTTAAAATATTAAAAACATTATGTTCATTTTTTCGTGCGTTCTTTTTGTGTGTTCAAGTTTCTTTTTAATTTTAAGTTTCATTTTTCGTTTTGTGGTGCGTGGTATTAACACGGATGATGAGGAATCGAATACATCCAATTTACACCCCTCTGATCAGCGAAATATTTTAATTAGTAATGAAACGATCACTGTAACTAATGAACAATTGCGTTCATTAGTTCAGGATCAAGTCCGTATCATTTTGGCAACACAGTCAAATGGTTCTTGCTTTACTGAGTCGTCTTCTAGTGCTAAATCTGGTGATGAGATTGATAGTGAGTTTAGATATATGTCTAATCGTACGGATCTCAAACAAATAGCGCATGTTGCATTTAAACCACCCCAACCTTTGTACTCGCAAAATCCTGAAGTATGGTTTGCTATTTTGGAGCAACAGTTCCAGGTAGCAAACATTGTTACAGAGTCCACTAGATATTCACATGCGGTAGGTGCATTAGATGCGAGGTTACATAACCAATTTGCCAGTTTGATAATGAAAAATAAAGGCAAACATCCTTATACCATTTTTAAGCAAGAGGTGATTAGAGTGCTAGGTGAGTCGGAAAGATCAAAATTGAATAAATTATTACACGGTTTAAGGCTAGACGATCAAAAACCTTTGCAGTTGCTTCAGCAAATGAATATGAATGCTGGTGAACATTTTGAGGAAGGTACCATAAGACGATTATGGTTACAAAGATTACCACAACAAGTACAATTAGTTTTTGTTCCTTATGAAAACGATGTGACTTTAGGAAAGTTAGCTGAACGGGCGGATGACTTAATGGAAACTATGTTGCAACAGCAAATTCACGAAGTCAGTGATACATCCAAATTAGTCAAGCAAAAGGAAACCTCAGTGTCATCAGTTAATGATTTTCGAGAAATGTTAGCTGAATTTCGAAAGGAAATATTAATGGAAGTTTCTGCATTACATAGCCAGGCAAGAAGATCACATAGTCCGCATAATTCTGCTAGAAGCCAGTCCAGATCTAAAGAACGAAGGTCTGATAAAAGCGAGTGCTTTTATCACCGCCGTTTTAAGGATAAAGCAACAAAATGTGTTTATGGTTGTCGTTATCACAACAATTTTATCGTTAGACAATCCCAAGATGCGTCTTCAAAAAACTAAATTCAAGTCAGCATCCCGTGACGTATGTTGACGAAATTCATACAAATCGTCTGCTAGTTTTAGATCAAAATTCAAAATGTAAATTTCTTGTAGACACAGGAGCAGACGTGTCGGTTTTACCCGTAAATTTCTGTAACAAAAAAATCATTGAGCCGGATTTTTATTTATATGCGGCAAATGGTTCTAAAATTAAGGCCTATGGAACGCATACCATATCTTTAAATATTGGGTTACGTAGAGTTTTTAAATGGGCATTTATTGTTGCCGACGTGTCAATGCCAATAATTGGTGCTGATTTTTTGAAGTCAACTGGATTAATCGTAGATATTAAAAAAGGCAGAGTGTTAGATCCGTTAACAAGTTTATTTACAGTGGGATCCATCACGTATGATAAAAGTCTTTCTTTAGCATTAGTTGATAAAAACAAAATTAATCCAGATATTGGTAAATTGTTAAACAAATTCGAAGTGATTACGCGGGAATCCGTAAATATGAATACTCCCAAGCATAATGTAACGTACTGCTTAGAAACTAGAGGACAACCTGTAATGTGTAAAACGAGGCGCTTAGCTCCTGACAAATTGAAAATAGCCAGGGAACATTTTGAGAATATGATGGCTCAAGGCATCTGTAGTCCTAGTAAAAGTGAATGGGCCAGTCCACTGCATTTGGTACCCAAGAAAAATGGTGAGTGGAGGCCTTACGGAGATTATAGGGCATTAAACAACGTAACCACACCTGACAACTACCCTGTACCACATCTACAGGATTTTTCGTTCCAGTTAGCAGGATGTACAGTATTTACAACATTAGATTTAGTAAGAGCGTATCATCAAATTCCTATAGAGCCAAGAGATATCCCCAAAACAGCCATTGCAACACCATTTGGACTGTTCGAGTTTAACAGAATGACATTTGGTCTTAGAAATGCGGCTCAGTCGTTTCAGCGACTGATGCATTCTGTTTTGAGAGGATTGTCGTTCTGTTTCGTTTATCTTGATGATATTCTGATTGCATCGACTTCGTTAGATGAACATGTATTACATATCGAACAAGTTTTTAATCGCTTAGCCGAAAATGGGTTAATTATTAAGCTTGATAAAAGTGTATTCGCACAACAAGAAATCTCGTTTCTGGGGCATTTGGTAAATGAGAAAGGAATTTTGCCATCCCCAGCAAGAGTAGAAGTTATACGAAATTACCCTCAACCTGTTAATGTTCAACAATTAAAACGATTTTTAGGGATGACCAATTTTTATAGGAGATTCATTCCATCTGCGGCACATGACCAAGCTATACTGAACGATTTTTTAAAGGGATATAAGAAAAATAGTAAAACACCAATCGTTTGGGCAGAAGAGTCAGTGCTTGCGTTTGAAAAGTGTAAGTCAAAATTGAGTGAAGCTACACTTTTAGCTCATCCAGTTACGTCAGCAAAATTATCGGTAATGGTTGATGCATCTGACACAGCGGTAGGTGCGGTTATGCAGCAGTGGGTAAATGAGGTTTGGCAACCGTTGGGTTTTTACTCCGTTAGGCTAACTGAGACGCAGAAGAGGTACAGTACCTACGACCGTGAGTTGTTGGCGGCTTATTTAGGTGTTAAGTACTTTCGCTTTTATCTCGAGGGACGAAATTTCATCCTCATTACGGACCATAAACCACTCATTTACGCTTTTCGACAAAATTGAGACAGAGACGTCAGCTAGACTTTATTGGACAATTTACAACGGACTTACAACACGTAAACGGACTGGATAATGTAGTTGCTGATGCTTTATCCAGAGTAGAACCGATTAACATACATGAGACTATTGACTATAACGAACTAGCCACAGATCAGTTACAGGACTTGGAACTGAAAAATATACTACAAGACAAGAACTCTGGACTGAATTTAGTACAACGACCGTTAGCTTTTAATACAGAAAAATTCATTTACTGTGACATTTCAACTGGACAAACAAGACCTTTCGTCCCAAGAGAATGGAGGAAGAAAGTATTTGAGTCGCTACACAACTTGTCACATCCCGGAGTAAAAGCTTCAATTAAATTGTTGTCAAATCATGTAGTGTGGCCTTCAATTAGGAAAGATGTTAGAAAATTGGCACAGGAATGTTTGGCGTGTCAAAAATCTAAAGTTACAAGACACACTCAAGCACCAATTGGTAATTTTGAGTTCACAAGGGAACGTTTTATGGAAATTAAAAATATTGATTTAGTCGGACCGTTACCTGTATCAAACAATCAAAAATATTGTCTAACAATGATTGATATAGGTATACTCGTTGGGCGGAGGCAATTCCTATTCCAGACATTAACGCAAATACAGTTGCAAGGGCGTTTTATACAATTTGGATAGCAAGGTTCGGTGTGCCGCATTTCATAGTAACAGATCAAGGATCACAATTTGAGTCAAATCTTTTCACGGAATTATCACATCTGGTTGGATTCGAAAGAAGACGTACTACTGCGTTTAATCCTAAATGTAATGGAATGATAGAACGTTGGCATCGGACGTTAAAGGCAGCAATTATGTGCCATAATAGACCGGATTGGACGGAAATATTACCGCTGGTATTATTAGGTTTACGTACCTCTTTTAGTGAGGAGTTAAAAACTACTCCTGCAGAGTTGGTATACGGAACTACCGTCAGAGTTCCAGGACAATTCATTGAATCAACAAATATGTTAATTCCTCAATCTGAAATCGTAAATAATTTGAAAAAACATTTCGAAGAATTAAAACCTGTTAATGCATCTCGTCATTCGAAAGAGAGAACCTTCATTAGTAAAAATTTAGAAAATTGTTCTCACGTATTTATTCGAACGGATGCAATTAAAAAGTCACTTCAACCCCCGTATTCAGGCCCTTTTAAAATTTTGAAGAGGGATAAAAAAATTTTTGAACTGGAAATTAAAGAAAAAAAAGTTAATGTTTCTATTGATAGAATCAAGCAGTGTTATACTGAGAATAGTGATGAGTTTGCAAACAATCAACCTTTAGCAACGAATGCATCATGGAATTTAGATAATAAAACTAAAGGAGTAATTCATGAAACTCCAAATTCAAAAGAAAAAGTAGTTTTTGATCAATACGTGCAGTTAGATAACGAACCAAATGAAGTATTGTCAAGACGCGGGCGTATAATTAAACTTCCTGTTCGATTTCAAAATTGAAAATCGGTAAATATCGTGTAAATTAATGATTCGGTGAATTCCTTAAATTACACTGGAAGGGGAGTGTATGTGGTGTATCATTCATGTTAAGATATCTTTAAAATAAATATATTGAGTTTATTATTGGTTATTACTTTGTCTTTTATAAATAAATATTTTACCTCAATTTTGTTGTTGTTGATTTGTTATGTCACGTTTAGTATTTAAGAAATGTCAATTTATGACATTTCTGAAAGGTGTAATGCCCGGTTTACACGAGAAAATTGTTTTCTTCTGCAAATTTTTGCAGGTAAATAAGAAAGAATTCGCTATATAAAAATATTCAATATGCGAGAAAGAAATAAACATATATAGTAATGGCGTAATTTTTTTTATAGGATCATTATTACTTTA
Organism: Nephrotoma appendiculata; assembly: GCA_947310385.1. NCBI lineage: Eukaryota > Metazoa > Arthropoda > Insecta > Diptera > Tipulidae > Nephrotoma > Nephrotoma appendiculata. The sequence goes on along the minus strand of OX371225.1, from coordinate 211,312,973 downwards.
TTTTTAATGAATTCAAATGAGAAATTTAGATTTTTATCTATGGCGTCTGTTTTTATTATGAATGCTCAACATTTATAAATGCGAAATAATTTTTTTTCTTGTTGATTTTAAAAATGTTGCCATAAAAATACTCGGATCGAATATATTTTATGGCGACATTTTCATTTTTATGGTCATTTTTGCTCAAAAATTCTTCTGCAAAATTTTGTCGGGATATATTGCTTTTCTTGTCTCTCATGTGCAAAAAGTGAATGTTATATCTTATTCATTTTGCAGGAGAAAAATGTTGGTCTTGTGTAAACCAGGCATAATGAGTACGTTTTGTTAAAAATATAATTAGTATAATTGTTATAACTGGTATACAGTTTGGTCTAGTTGAAACACTGAATCATAGAGACCTTAGTCAGGTTGTATACCAGTTAAATTGTATATAAGGTTTTGTTTTGAATTTTTCACGATAGAGTAATTTAAGAATTGTTCAAGAAATTATTATAGAGCTTTGTAAAAATTTGTTATAAAAAGCTAAGACACAATTTTACGAATAGGAAATTTTATTTATTGTCAGTGAATTATATTTATAAATGTTAATAAAAATATGTATAATTAAATTATATTGTTAAATGTATGTGAAATTAATTTATACGCTGCTGCCATACTATATTCAGTTACAGGAGGACTGAATATAGATTCAATATATTAAAATATAAATATATATATTTATGCAACGTACAACGTATTATGTACAACTCCTAAATTTTAATTCACGGGTCTTCTTTAGTAAGCAAGTCGACCACAGTTCGACTTCTATCGTTCCCTTAACCAAGATTGTATAGCAATATGCAACAAAGCAAAAGCACATATTAATATTTCTATCGTGTTTTATCTTTGTGCCCTGTTAGACAAACGATAGCTGTCAAAAAGTACCATTTTCTGTGCAACAGTTTAATCGATATTCTAGATTCACATCATATCAACCTTTAAGTTTAAACTCTATATACAAGCATAGAGATAAACACAATTATTAAATATATTTGCTAACAGAAACCTCGGGAGTATCATATAGAATAACATGAAGTATTACGAACAGCAACAAAATATTAGTTACTTGATCGAATTCCAAACACTGTGAATTTGAGTCCAATCCAATTTTACGTTACAACATTCAGTTAGAAGTAAGATTTGTTTTATTTCATAATGAATTCATGTCAGGTAATACTGTCATATTGCAGTGAAGAAATACTTTGTATAAAGCACAAATATTTGTAAAAATGTCGTAATTGTTTGCAATGTATCAAATAAGCCAAAATACGAATGGTTTTTGCTAAAAATAAAAATCTTTTAACAAGTTACACAAAAAAAAAAAAAAATCGAAATTAAAAGTAAAAAACTTTAAAAGCCTTTTTCTTATCGCTTGTTGTCATTTCTCAAATACATTAAAATAAAAAAAAACTTTGTTTAAATAAATTAAACGTATCAATAAACGATTACTGTTTTCTTATTTAATATTTTTTTTTATAATTTTTGCAAAACCAATTTACTAATCTATCATTTATTAAGATGATGATTATTTTTGTCGTGACATAAATAAATAAAAAAAAAAATCTGTCTTCGATTTATTATTATCATTACTCGTATTTTGTTGTAGAAGAACACGTTTCTTACAACTCGCGTTACAAGACAAAATTCTTGCTTGACTCTTCTTGCAAGTTGCAATCCAATATCAGTTTTTGACTTTTATCTGCTGTGTGTGTGTGTACATACTTATAAGAAATAATAATACAGCAAAAATATAACAATTATTATTACACACACACGTAGATAGCTAGGCACTTAACATATTTATATGTTTTACTTATCATTTTCTAAAAAATTACTGTTAATACATATTGTTAGCTTCTGTCGTTTATCTATAAATGTTCAACGATGGTGACATTTTTATCATTTATTTATAAGTTATTGGTACATACATATGTATACGAGTATAATTCACAGTATATTTTCCTTTATAAATACAAGACAGTGACGTGCGCGAAAAAATGTATATATGGGTTGATTGAAATATGAATGACGTTCATTGCATGAATAAAAGGAAGTCACTGAGAATTAATATTGTAGAACAAATTTTAATATGCATCACGTTTTCTGTATAGTTTCACCCCTAGATAGTCTCGGTAAATAGCGGTAAATCCCTTTAAAGAAATGTTAAAGTAAAGTATGGATTTGAAAGATTGATAAAAGCAACTTGTGTGTTGAATAATTTACCTATAAACAACTTATTACGTTGATTTACAGAAATGTGTTCAGATCAAAATGCAAAAAATTGTGAACTATTACAAAATCCTCGTCAATACATAAACTATAAAATCTATGATTGATGAACAGTTAAATAATCAGAAGCGAGCGACAATTAATATCATGCATAAGAATCACATTCTACCTAGGGTTATGGGTCATCGAATTGGCACAGTCAGAACGGTAGCCAACGGGTCCATCTGGTAAAATTCCGAATTGCAAACCATTTTATTGACAAGACATAGGAAAACTCAAAATTACACCCGATTACAGGATCATGTGCCATCGAATTGGTACAATGAGATTGGTTTCCATATCTGTCAAAACTTTGACCAAATCTGCAACACCGATATTTGTGAAGACTTATACTTATATATTTATGAAAATTTATACCCAACACAACAGCCGGAACCATATCAGCCGGAACCATATCAACAGGAACCAAAACAATTATGGCACAAGTTGTTTGTGAACTCTAAAATGATGGAAATGAAATTTAATTAGTGCCTACACATTCATTATTAGTAAACATATATTTTAGGTAATAATTGGATTTGCTTACCTATGTTCCTGGTAGATTTATTTCCCATAATTTACTATAAGCTAAATTTCAAATATTAAAAATAATTTTATAAATTCTCACCAAAGACGTTAAAAGTCCAGAATGAGCCTAAGCAACTGTCAATTGTCACAAATTCGGAGGATAAAAGAGAAAGCATCTAAAAGATGTTTAAATTTATTATCGCCAAATACCCAATTAAATCAATACGCAATCATTAATACTGAGTATGTACGAAAGCCAATGGCCTTACAGCCACAAACAATAAAAATTGAAAACAAAGTATTAAAAATTAATTCCATAATCAGTTATAAAGCAAATCACTACACTGCTTATTGTAAAAAAAATTATTACCGGGAAGAATTTGATGAACTTAAAAAAAATGTGGTTAAAATCAGAGATTCCTCAAAATGTATAGCTCCCTATTTCCTTTGTTATATGTAAATAAGACTAAACGTCTAAAAGATAAAATTGCATTATATTAGTAGCTGGTCTCCTCATTGAAATAAACATTATTCGAAACAATAAGTGAATCTTACACGAAACTATCTTATCATAAACATCATCTTCAGACCCAAAACTAGCTACAATGCTAAACAGAACTCGAAATTATGCAATAAATTCTTCCATTCAAGTCTTTTTTCCATTAATTTTCTTCCATTCATTCGCAACAAGCCGGACAAACATCAAGATCCTAAATTCAAAAGCTATATCTCAAGTCCACCCCAACAAAAAGTTTCTGAGTTCAATGGACTATATCTCGAATACTAAACATACAAAAATTCTCAAAAAAAATATTTCAAATACGTTAAATGTTCCTCTATCAACCAATGTAACCCACTAGTCCGGCCAACAAATATTTGCTGAGTTTGAAGGACTATATCTCAACTCCACTTCATAGAAAAATTCTAAAAAAATCTCAAAAATATCTTTGAATCACAAGACTGATAGTTCGATCATAAAATAGATCACATAAAATTTCGTAAAAACATAATCTGGGATGGGTAAATAGTTAATATCGTTTATTTGTCTTGGCCTCGAAAATTTTCTTTCAGCCCCGAAAAATGTTTGTGTCGTGATAGTTTTAGCTGTCATGACAGTAAATATTTTCTGGGCTGAGAGTAAAAACATCGAATTTTTCGGAGCTGATAGTTAAAAATGTCATGATATGTGGAGATTTTTTGGGCTGAGAATAGAAAATGTCATGATAGCAATAATTAGTGTTGCCATCGCATTTTTCGGGGATGGAATTTGAGCTATCTTCACATACATAGGTTTGCTACAAATATTTTCTCAAAAAGTGGCATCACTGCTCCCTGCTCTCTTCCGGCATAAGTTCTACGAAATATTAGAGGTCTTTCACAAATTTTCTTTCCGTAGCCGGGATCTTTAAGATCGCCGAAAATATTTTTGAGATGCCGCCGCCAATTTGAAATTGTATCAATTTCACATAACTTGTCATATTTACTATAAGGGTTGCGTAATTTTTGATTGCAAAGAAAATTGTAAGGAGATTGGCGTGCCTGCTTCGTTTTTACTGACGATTGCGGGCCAAAAACTATCTTTGGTATCTTTTTCTTTTGCAAAAAATATTACACAATTATTATTAAAATATGAAATATTAACAAAATAACAAATAATTTAATACAATTTAAAATCACACAATGAATTTAATAGCGCACGCTGCGGCTGCCGCTGATGCCGAGAAAATAATCTAGACCGAACGTGAACGAAAACCAGTTGGGAATGTTGTAACTCTAAAGTTACACTCTACGCATATTGTCTGCGTCGTCAATCCACTATCTTCTTCAAGATAAAACTTTTTGAATAAAAGCAATCTCACTTGACTTTTACAATTTATTATTTTTATTTAAATTTAATTTTTAGTAAATAATGATGAGTAAGTTCATTTTCTTTTAAACACGGACGATCGACTGCTTGACTGCCAGTGTGGTTTTTCCTCCTCATCCTTTTATCTCTTTTTCGTTATATGCCCGAACGGTATTTTGTATGAACGAAATGAACTTACATAGAACATTTACATAGAAATAGACTTAAATACTAATTAGAATCAAAAAAATGTATAATTCAATGTATATAGTTTTCAATGTTATATTATATAATGCAATATTTAATTGTGTAAGTATATAAAAACAAAATATAAATTTATTGAAATATAAGTATATAATCCAAATGTAAGTATATAGATAAAATTGTAAGTACCATGTACATACTATATATAATAGTTAATAATACTAATGATAATAATAATAATAATACAGGGGTGTATTACAACAGGAACAACTCATATAAGGAGGATAGTAAAAAATAACTATGTGGAGCACGTGTCAGGAGAACGTATGAGTCGGCTCATTCGGCTTTTCGGACAAAATATCATTTTTAATCGCACCTACTTCCAATTAAAAATGATATTTTGTCCAAAAAACTCAAATAAATTAATATAACGGACGATTTAAAATAACCTCTTAATTATATTATAAGTGTTAGCTTTATACACATACCTATAGTGAGAATTTCCTGAAATTTCTTATTTGGTGATATAATTCGCCAAATCGATAGTTTCTTGTTTTATACTATAGGAATAAAGCAAGAGTTGAAATTTTGCACTTTGGTCGTTGCTATGGAGTGCATTACGGTTTACCGATTTACCGATTTACCGTATTTACCGTATAAAATATATTTCCAATTTATCGGTAAATTTTTATAAATTTACCGATTTTTTCGGTAAAATTATATTCATTAATAGGGCGCATTTTATTGTAAAAAATGGAGAGCATGTTTTAATCGAACGAGGGATTTATTTAAGGTATAGAGTTCAATCAGTGCTTATTTTGAAGAAAAATGTAGGTATACTGAAGATTTATGTAATGAATTTTATTTAATGAAATGAAATTAACTTATACAGGGTGTTTGGAGCGTGGACCGGACATTTTTTGGCAGATTGGAGGGGGAGGGGTTATTTGGAAGCTTTTATCCCATTAAACTGATCTTCTAAGTGGCAACTGAGATATCGTAATTTTAATTTTTTTTAAATTATCCAAAATGTCGCCTTTAAATTTTCATAATTTTTTGTTTGTAACGAAATGACTTTTATTGTATTCTGCAATGTGATTTTATTCTAAATAAATCATTATTTAATACAATTTATTTTAGAAAAATGACTTATGGGCTTCTAAATCCTAAAAAATGTGTAGAATTATGAAAAACGTCACTATCTTGAACTTAGCCTTGCTTTAAAAAATTGTCTACTGCCTGCATACTGCCATGTCATAGAAATCACTCATTTTGTGGTCAAAATAGTTGTTTTGTAGACATATATTGAGGATGATAGCTTTTTGAAAAGGATTTTGTGGACAAAGGAGTCTAACTTCAATAGTGAGGGAATTGTGAATTTACATAATCTGCTTAATTGGGGCAGAAAAGACCAAAATCCACATATGAAAAAGCAGGATTCTTTACAAAGTAAGTTCAGCGTTAATGTTTGGGCTGGTGTTATTGGTCGAAACCTTATCGGCCCATATTATGTGTCAGAACGCCCATCCGGAAATAGTTATCTCGAATTTGTTCAAAAGGAGCTACCTTATTTGATTTTACTAGTTTTGGAAGATGTGCTGTTTGTTTTTGAAAATGACGGCTGTCCGGCATATATAACCAACCAATGAACGGTAGGAGAATACTTAGATGATTTCGAGACCTCACACCCCTGGATTTCTTAGGAATTTGAAATGAAGTTGATTACAAATTTATTAATAACTCAAAAGGTATTTTCTTAACCCTGGCACAAATAACCCTGATAAAATAATATCTCGTATTTTGACCACGAAATGAGTAATTTCTATGATATGTGAGTATACTATTGGAAAGGGCATAATTTATGAAAATCGGACTCCCGGTTAAGATTTTAGCATTTTCGCTCACGCTTTTGGTGTAATCGATAATGAGGAAAATTGAGGTATAGCGACTTGTATTTCGGATATGACATAGGTGGATGTCTCCTCTATCCGTACATACCTCAAGATCTATCTCGTATTTTGACCACGAAATTAGTGATTTCTATGACATGTGAGTATACCATTGAAAATGGCATAAACTAGAAAAATTTTAAAAACGAAGCTAATTTCAAAATAACCATGAGTTTTTTTTTAAATGAATTTAGATGGTGACATTCTTACGTACTTCTATAAATTTTGTAGGATTTGAAGCCCATGTCATTTTTCTTAAAGCAATTGTATTAAATAATGATGTATTTAAAATAAAATCAGATTGTAGAATAGAATAAAATGTATGTCGTGCCTTTACGACTACAAACAAAAAAGTTACGAAAATTTAAAGGCGGGATTTTTTAATAATTTAAAAAAAAAATTATCATATCTCAGTTAACGTGCCACTTAGAACATCAATTCTATGAAATGAAAGTTTCCAAATGATCCCTCTAATCTGCCAAAAAATTTTGTCGGTCCACGCGCCAAACACCCTGTATATAAACATATATTTTGTGATATAATGAATTTGTTTATTATTTTATTTTATAAAGTACATTAATTTGTTTCAAGCACTCGTTTATTAATTTTTTTCTGATTTAATACCTAAGTCATAGTATTGTTTCAAATTATTATTTAAATTCAATTTACCGGTAAATTTTCGATAAATTACCGACCTTATACAAAATTTACCGTTTACCGGTAAATTGAAAAATCGGTAAATTTGCACTCCCTAGCTCGTTGCAACCTGATGAGTAGACCAACTTTTTATCAGTACGAAACCAACCTGTCAAGAAGAGACCTAAGGAACTTGTCATTTCTGTAAGGGTTTGTCTATTTTTACACCAGAGCCCCGGAGTTAAAAATTGGGGGGGGGGGGGGGGGTTGAGAGAACCGGAAAAATCTCAAACAAATGAATTGTCATATTAAAAGTATTTTTTGTCTTTTTCATACGCATGTAGAAAAAAAGGTAAGAAAGAGCAACGTACATGTCTTTCGTAGAAAATTATTCACATACATGTTGGCAAATTTCTAACTGGGATTCTTTACGCCAAGTTATGGTAGATGGTACAAAAACCTTGTTTATCAAGAGTCAATGATAAATTAAATATAAATTAGTAAATCAAATCATTCGGTGTCAGTTTGGAGTCATGCATATTTAACCGGTAATCAAATAATCGCAATTCTAGTTTACATTTAAATCAAATATTTCAACAATGAGGATAAAACAGGTTCCAAAGGTAACCCTTCAATATTTAAATATTATCTAACCATCTTAAACAATTCAAGAAAAAATTTCCAATATATTTTTATATTTTATCCCATAGTCGTCAGTTAAAGGTAGCCAAACAATTCCTTTATAAAATTCCAATCCAAATGGGATTGGTTTTCTTATTCCTTCCAATTTTTTAAATAGATTATTATTAATTATAAATATTTACTTAGTACTAACTTGTAGGTACTTATACATACATATATACCGAGACCTAAACACTCATACATTTACATGAAATATGAATGTAATAAAATAAAAGTCAAATAGTCGATTAGTGTAACCCGCGCGCACTGTTTGATTTATTAATGCAATTTGTAAATTGAACATGAATAATACCAAACCGTGGAATGAACGTCGATTTTATTTTAGGTTTTTTTTTTTTTATTATTTGAAACAAAGTGTATGAGGAGAAAAAAATAAGAATTGTTTAAGTATGGATATATGTAGCATACATGCATATACACATATAAATCCACGGGGGCGGTCTATTTGTTAAACTTTTAACTTAAAGTATTTTTTGTGAACTCGACATGTTTAACTTTAATACTACGAGTGTTTTAGTTTTTGAATATATTGTGCATCGTGTGTGTGTGTATATGCTGCTTCTGCTCCAAGAACACCAACAACAACAATAAAAGAATAACAAAAGATGATGAATTAGTCTTGTGTGTTGTCCTTTTTCGTATAAATATTCTCTCACAACAAAAAAAAACGTAAACGAACAGAATCACATTAATTCATGTCAAATTTGGTTTCGGATACGGTTGTGGATTAAACGTCTATTTTATGGCACACAACAATAGTGAGACGATCGTGTTGATGTTGTACCTTCAAGGATCAAGACCATAATAGATTCATCTTTTTGTTGTGTGTAATGAAATTAGATTTTTACAGTGACGCATCCGGTTCCGAGATCTACAACACTATTCCTCTAGTCTGTATTTTATATATAGGGTAATTAGGTTATATAAACGAGCTAACACATACACATATATAATACGCATTGTTTTGTCCAAGATCAAGATTTGTTCAAGTGTTTCTCATCATTAATTTAAATATATACGCATACACACATAACCATGTACACAAAAAAATATGAACCAGATGAACGAGAATTCTGTATATAGGTACAATTTTTTGTATATTCAATAATAAATTTGTTTCACAAATAAACCCAGCAGGGGGTTTCAAACATTTTTCTTTTTAATGTCTTTCTATTCTATAATACATGTCTATTAAATAGAATGGTTAGCCAAATTTAAAACATTTATTATAAAAACATTCATACGTGTATGTAATGCACGGACACGGTAGACCAGAGAAATATTTTATCCATGACCTAGAAGTATAATTCCGGTGGAATAACAACATTGGGAGCAACACACACAAAAAAATAATCGAATGTATATCGCACGTCACATTTGTTTCACTGTCCTCTTTATTGGTTTAAGTTTGTTACGATTTTGACATATAAGACGGGGCGAGCTGAATATTTGTGAGGTACACAAAAAAATATTTTTAACACAAAGTATTATTTATATGTAAGTATGTATATGAATTTTAAAAACTGAAACCGTGTGTTAATTGTGGGCACCGCGAAAATATTTTATTCGACACACAGTTGTGTGTTAATTCGATATTGAATTATTAGGGGGTCAACTGCAATTAAACTGTCTGAATAATATATGACCAATATTTCATTATTTCTTACACTTTATAAATTATTTATATTTTTTAATCAGCTGTTTGCATCATGCGCACCACACCAAAATAAATAATTAATCGTTTATTTCTGCTTTATATATTCGGTATAATAAATGACTGAACCGGTAAAGGAGACTTGATATATAATAAAATATAAATGGATTAAATGTTAAAGTTCCTAGAACGTTAAAAAATTTATCAATATTTTGGTACGGTATATTGTGTATATATATTTTAAAAATTAAGCCCATGAAATTAGCTGCATGTAATAATAAAATAAAATATTTTAGGGTGTACGTACTGGGTACCCCACACATAATATAAAGGACACAAAATTAATTAGTTATTTTTTGGTGTCGGATTTAAAATAATAATTTGTCTTTTTATTTTGATCGTGGCTTGCATACGGAATTAATCAAGATTTTTGGTTGTATGATAAATTGAACTGAATTAATTGTATTTACAATACCTTCGGTCAAATACGGATTAGTGATGGAGTTTAAAATGCACTTTTAATACGATTCTAAACTACAAGAGTGCGGTAGATTATAATAACTTCGTCTTGGAAATGCGATTTGTGGGAAGGGAGTGCCTACATCCCTATGTTGTTTGCTTTTTTGTTTTTCTTCCAAGACATTTCTGGCCAATACTATATTGCTCTGTGTAATTCCTTCATTTTAAAATCCTTCTCTTCGTGTAGCATTTGGTCGAGCGTGCTGTTGATCGGTCTTTGGTGGATTAGTTTGTTACTGGACTCGAAGTAGGGCTCCACATTTTAAGCGCACTCCATCTAGCACCTCATTGCAAAAAAATTATACCGTTTTTATCAAATTTCGTTAAATAATCGTTAGGTTAGGATTGGTCACTACATTTTGGTGTTTGGTCACCAATGGCTCAGTTTTTATTGCGAAAAAACAAAATCAAAATTGTATTAATTCAATAAAATCAGGTTCGTCGCTTATTTGAGAATTTCATTTTTTACGAAATTAATAAAAAATCCAATTGGAATATACGTTTTAGATAAAAATATTTGTTTTTTCAAAGAATTGTATCTAAAGCGGAAGACATAATATATAATCAATTTAATTTGTTGGTTCTTCATAACTCGTTGAGGATTGGTCATCCCTAGATAATTGCAAAAATCTATATATATAAAACAAAGTCGTGTTAGTTACACCATTTATAACTCAAGAACGGCTGGACCGATTTTTATGATTTTTGTTTTGTTGGATTTGACTCCGTTCCGAATAGCATAATAACTATTAAAACATTGGAAAAATTCACCAAAAAAAAAGTTATCAAGAAAATTCATTTTCTCATATATTTAGTACATTTTGTTTTTTTTATTTTGTTCGTCTCAATACAGTGGTGGTTTAGGAAAAAAGAAAAGTCGGAAAAACTCAAAAGGGAAGCCCCAAAAATCTAATAAAAAAATCTTTTTTTTTCATATGAATTTTGTAGGTGTAGTTTGTATGTGACGAGTGGTGCAGTGGTTAAAGCTTCGGCGCTTGGACTGCAAGGTACTGGATACGAATCCGACTGGAGGCTGCATGCACATTTACCATTTTATTTTTTATCCAATTTTTTTTTATTTCATCTACTTATCTATTTATATAGATAAAATCTTCGTCCGAGTTACGATTTCAGTGCGAATAGTAGATTTTGACAGCTCCAAAAAAAGTTTTTTTCCTTTGCGATTTTAATATTAAATTTAATTTATTTTTGGTTTTGGTTATTTCATATTAGTTAAGTGGTTTGTGGTTTAGCATATAATATTAAAATAAGTGGTGGAATTTGCCAATGTATGTGTATGCCAATAACAATAAGAAAACAGTACTTTTTTGCGTACAATAGTACGTAATTTTTTTAGTGGTACAGAGTGTCCCAACACCAGACACCAGTTTTTTTTTTGGTTTTTTTAATTTTTTTTTTATTCTGCGGAATTCTATTTTCGATCGGGATTTTTAAACGGTAAGTTCCCTTCGAAGATGTTCACTTTGTGAGGTTATCACATTTGTGATTGTGCGCACATCGATAATTGATTATGTAATTTTGGATTGTGTGATTAATTTTCCAGTATTATTTACAATGCCGCGAGCCAGAAGATCTAATCTTTCACCACGAAGCCGTAATGCAATTAGACTTCGGACTATTGCGAATCAATCCACTGCAGATGAACAAGAAATCACACGAGAAGTGCGCCGCGTTAGTATGGCCCGACTTCGCGCTTCACAAAGACAAGCACAAAGAGAGGCAGTACGTCAAATGGCTCAGTTGACAATGAGAAATCGTCGAGCTTATCGCACAGATCAACAACGAGATAATTTTCGACGCGCAAGAAGAAATCCTTCAAGTGTTGATTTGAATCGAATAGCGTTTCAATACGATTGCACAATTGACTACAACTCGCATCCTTTCGTTCGAATTGGCCCAATGGAGTTTGTGTGCGACCATTGCGGTGCATTTAAGTTCGCTGGAGAAACGCCTGGATTGTGCTGTCTCAGTGGCAAGGTGAGATTGCCATTATTGCCTGCACCACCTGAACTGTTGCGTTCATTGCTTCGTGGCGAGACACCAGAATCACGACATTTTCTATCCAACACTCAAAGATACAACGGATGTTTCCAAATGACTTCATTTGGAGCAGACATTATCGAAGAACGCGGATTCAATCCAACATTTAAGGTCATTTCTGCTCGAGAGAGTAAACATTCATTTTCTTTTGGTGATCAAAAATCTATAATTCTGACTTCGTCTTCGACTTTACAGATTCAAGGCCAAATTCACCACCGAATTGGGTCATTGCAACCGATTGAAGATGGACAGCATAAATTCATCCAAATATACTTTATGGGCAATATGGAGGATCAACTTGATCGGCGCCAAACGATCAATACAGCAATGAAAAGGATAGTTCTGAAAGATTTGCAGCAACTACTCCATGAACATCATGCTTTGGTTCGATTGTTTAAATCTGCGTTGGATCGCATGCCAAGTGACGACTGCAAAGTCGTGATCAGAGCAGATAAACGACCCGCTGGAACACACGAACGCCAATTTAATGCTCCAACAATAGATGAAGTCGCAATTGTGATTGTTGGTGAAAGCGTGGAACCGCGCGATATTGTGCTTACACGTCGCGACACTGGACAACTGCAACGAATAAATGAAACACACCGTTCATACGATACATTGCAATACCCGCTGATGTTTTGGCAAGGAGACGATGGATATCACTTCAATATCAACATGATAAATCCATTGAGCGGTGAGTACTGATATCATAATTTAGATTATGACACTAATTTTACTGATTTCATTTCAGGTGAGGAAACTAACAAGAAGGTTAGCTCGATGAATTATTATGCATATCGTTTGATGATTCGTCAAAATGCTGACAACTATTTGCTGCGATTTCGTCGTTTGCTTCAGCAATATATCGTCGACATGTACGTCAAAATCGAAACAGAGCGCCTCATTTTCATTCGGTTGAACCAAGCTAAACTGCGTTCGGAGGAATATATCCATTTACGCGATGCAATCAGCACCGAAGGAGATGCAGCTAATGTTGGTCGATTGACTATTCTACCGGCGACGTACATTGGCAGCCCGCGTCATATGCATGAATATGCGCAAGATGCAATGACATATGTTCGTCATTACGGTTGTCCAGATTTATTCATCACTTTTACTTGCAATCCGAAATGGATAGAGATTGTTCAACTGTTGCTACCCGGGCAAATAACAAGTGATCGGCACGACATCATCGCACGTGTCTTCAAACAAAAAATCCGGTCGCTGATGAACTACATTGTTAGGCATTGCGTCTTTGGGGATACTCGATGTTGGATGTATTCAATTGAATGGCAGAAACGAGGCTTGCCGCATGCTCACATTCTTATTTGGTTAGCCGAAAAAATTCGACCAGACCAAATAGATGACATCATATGTGCCGAGATTCCTGATCCCGAAACCGATCCAGACCTGCATGATGTTGTAATTACGAACATGGTTCACGGTCCGTGTGGCTCCATCCTTCCCCAATCACCGTGCATGGTCGACAACAAGTGTTCCAAGCGTTATCCACGAAATTTAACCGCAGAGACTATCACTGGCAATGATGGTTATCCACTGTACCGGCGTCTATCAGCCGATGATAACGGTATAACTATCACAACGATAGTGAGTGGAAATGAGTTCGTGGTCGACAACACTTGGATTGTTCCATATTCGCCACTTCTTTCCAAAACATTCAAGGCGCATTGCAACGTGGAGTACTGCAATTCAGTGAAGTCCATAAAATACATTTGTAAATATGTCACGAAAGGTAGCGATATGGCAGTTTTTGGTGTTCAAAATCCCAATACAAACGATGAAATCACGCATTATCAAGTTGGTCGATATGTGAGCTGCAATGAGGCGATTTGACGTCTATTCTCATTCCCTATTCATGAACGTCATCCCACTGTTGTACATTTGGCGGTGCATCTGGAGAATGGTCAACGAGTTTATTTCAACTCATCGAATGTTGCTCAACGTGCTGAGACACCTCCAGCAACAACATTGACCAGTTTCTTTTCGATTTGTCAAAGTGATCCGTTTGCACGAACATTGCTCTACTCTGAGATGCCACGTTATTACACTTGGAACGCCTCATCAAAAAAATTTCAACGTCGGAAGCAAGGCGATGAGGTTCCTGATCATCCAAATGTGCGTTCTACTGATGCTCTTAGTCGCATTTACACAGTTCATCCGAAGAATGACGAATGCTTCTACTTGCGGTTGTTGCTGGTGAATATTCGTGGGCCGACATCATTTGAATCACTTCGAACTGTCAATGGTGTAGTGTGCCCAACATTTCGTGCTGCATGTCAACAGCTCAACTTGCTTGAAAACGATACTCATTGGGACATGACAATCGCTGAATCAATTATTTCTGCAACTCCAAACCAGATACGCACATTATTTGCTATCATTATTTCGACATGCTTCCCATCAAATCCACGTGAACTATGGAGCAAGTACAAGAATGACATGTCAGAAGACATTCTACATCGAATTCGTGTCAGTTTCGGAAATCCCGATCTCGAGGTGAATGAGGAGATACATAACCAGGCTTTGCTTTTGATCGAAGACATGTGTTTTCGCATGTGCGGCAGTTTGTTAGTCAAATTAGGAATGCCAACGCCATGTCGTGGAATGAACGACGCTTTCAATCGAGAATTGGAACGTGAACATGAATATGATCGAGATGCATTGAACCAATCAGTTCGAACCAATGTACCACTGTTGAACCTCCAACAGAAAGGAGTGTACGATACGTTAATGAAGGCAATTCATGATGGAAATGGTGGATTATTTTTCCTCGATGCGCCCGGTGGAACTGGGAAGACATTCCTCATGTCATTGATTTTGGCCACTGTTCGTGCGAGATCCGATATTGCTGTAGCAGTTGCTTCTTCTGGGATAGCGGCCACATTGCTAGAAGGATGCCGAACAGCTCATTCAGCGTTGAAATTACCGTTAAACCTTCAATCGGCTGAAAACCCGACATGCAACATTGCAAAACACTCAGCAATGGCGAAAGTTTTGGTAGCAAGTAAAATCATCATCTGGGATGAATGTACAATGGCGCACAAACGCGCATTGGAAGCACTCGATAGAACTATGAAAGATCTACGCAATGACTCAAGATGTTTTGGAGGCGCAATGATTCTACTTTCTGGCGATTTCCGTCAAACAATACCAGTTATTCCAAGATCGACCGCTGCTGATGAAATAAACGCTTGCCTCAAATCATCGACTCTGTGGTGTTATGTGAAGAAACCTCAGCTGACGACAAACATGCGAGTTGCATTGTTAAACGATCCATCTGCCGAAGAATTCTCCAAGCAATTGCTGACTATCGGTAATGGCCGTGTTCCGGTCGACAAATCGAACGGATTGATTTCGTTTCCTCAGAACTTTTGCATTTTTGTCTCAACGAAGGACGAGCTCATCAACAAAGTGTTCCCGAACATCATTACTAACCACAAAAATCACAATTGGGTGAGTGAACGAGTAATTCTTGCGGCAAAGAACCAAGATGTGGATCACTTAAATTTTACAATTCAAAATCTAATCGTCGGTCCACTTCATTCCTTCAAATCTATTGACTGTGTGACAAACGAAGACGAAGCAACCAACTATCCAACTGAATTTTTAAACTCATTGGATCTACCTGGCTTGCCACCGCACAATTTACAACTAAAAGTTGGCTCGATAATCATCATGCTACGAAACCTGAATCAACCAAAACTATGTAACGGAACGCGTTTGGTGGTGAGAAAACTCATGGGCAATGTAATTCACGCGACGATACTTCAAGGGAAGTTCAAAGGTGAGGAAGTTCTCATTACGAGAATTCCGATGATCCCAACCGATATGCCATTCGAGTTTAAACGAATTCAATTTCCGATTCGTCTTGCATTCGCCATGACGATCAACAAATCACAAGGCCAATCCTTGAGTGTTTGTGGCCTGAATCTAGAAAATGAATGTTTCTCTCACGGCCAATTGTACGTAGCACGTTCACGTGTCGGTAAACCATCCGCTTTATTCGTTCTCGCACCTAACAATAAAACAAAAAATGTCGTATATCACAAGGTGTTACAATGAAGGGACTCGACTCCATTGCAACTCACCCAGCAAATAGTTTAAAAGAAAGTAGTGCAATAATGCTACGCGAACCATTTCTATTCAATTCAATAAAACGAAAGCCTTGCTGCCACGTGAATTACATTCATTTCAATGTAATTAAAATATATTTCATTTTGATTTTTGTAATTTCATTGAATTTAATTAATTTGGAGTATTCATTTAATTTATTTAATCTTAATAAAAAACTCAATTTTATTAAGCTAATAACTTTAAAAAACATTTATTGATTTTGAGGCGGTACGAAGTTCGCCGGGTCAGCTAGTTCTTTAATAACTCATAGTTTCCACTAAGTTTTTAACGAATTTTCGAAATAACTCATTAAGTAGAATGAATTCGAATCGTGTGGAAATTATGAGTTTTTAAAGAATTTTCGCAATAAATCATTATGTAGGGATGACCAAACGAAATCAACTAGTGACCAATCTTCAACGAGTTATGAAGAACCAATTAATTAAATTCATTATATCTTAAGTCTTCCCCTTTAGATACTATTCTTCGAAAAAAGAAATATTTTTTTCTAAATCATATATTCGAATTGGATTTTTTATTAATTTCGTAAAAAATGAAATTCTCAAATAAGCGACGAACCTGATTTTATTGAATTAATACAATTTTGATTTGGTTTTTTCACAATAAAAACTGACCTATTGGTGACCAAACATCAAAATGTGGTGATCAATCTTGACCTAACGATTAAGTAACGAAATTTGATAAAAACGGTATGATTTTCTTGTTTTTCAGTATTTTTTTTACCTTTCTCTCTCTCTCTCTGGCACATCCCATCAAGGGATTTGGCCGCCTCAAAATGAGGTTTCACAATCATAATTTCATTTCGGATAATGAGTGATTAATTCATTGATCCTAAACCAGCCGTGAAATTTTTTCCTTGTCACCGCCGGGAATCGAACCCGGGACCTCCGGTTGCTGGAGCAAGCATGCTGACCACTTTGCCACCGGGGCGGCGATTTTTTTTACCGTTTAGTCGTAAGTGACCAAACGATAAAAACTATAAGTGGCCAATCCTGATCAAACGATGACCAAATGAATTCAATTATCGATTTTGTTAAAACCATTAGATGGGATGCTAAAAACGCGGAGCCCCGAAGTAGATTCTATTAGCTTGGCTTTGAAATTAATTTGGCCGGTTGGCGTTTGGCTTTAAAATTAATTTGTTATTGTCGCTGGTTGTTTTTTCGTTTCAAAGGACCTATAACAATAAAAAACGTGCTATTCGAGACTTCCAAACTATTTGACCCCATAGAGAGTGCAGCGGCTACACTCAAAAAAAAAACATATGCGATTTTTACTTATCCAGCTAAGTAAAGCAAAAAATGTAAATCAAACCTAGTTTATTATCAAATTTACCTACGCTAAGTAAAAATTTTCAAAGTAAATTTTACTAAGGCGACGTTAAATCAACAACTTTTGAAACGTGAAGAAATGCTTACGAAATAAATTACATGACTAGTTAAATAGATGGTCAAGTCAACTTGTTTTAATAAAATTTTAACTTCTTGGTAAGTAAATTCTACATATGAAGTGGAAGCTAAAAAATGTATAATTGAGTATAATATTTGAATTTATGTTTATATAAAAATCAAGTTAATTTAATGTAAATTTTACTTAGTGATTTAAGTAAAACCTTTCAAAATTTTTTGCTTTAGAAATTCGCTGCCCGAAATTAACATTGCCAAATTGCTGGACAGCAGTATAAGTTTATGAATGCTTTAAACTATATACATATTCTCAATATCCACTGAAAATTGTCGTAAACACACATTTTCTTGTAAAATTTCATTAAGAGCTTGAGTTATTAATTTTCTTCGTTTTATAATTTTAAACTTTTGCAAACAAATCAGAAACCCTCCTGAAATTTAACAAGGTCACGTCGTCTGCTGGTGCTAAAATCATTAGCTATAAACTTCTATTCTACAATGAATACGTACTGGATATACACATACTGCTACTGGTATGACACTCTCAGTAGGCGCTCATTATGATTAATATGATAAAAGTAAAAAAGCTCATATGAGATACGACGTATCAAACTACTAGCAGTTTAATGATGTATATCTTCAATTTATTTTATCGCTTGAGCCGCTACTTCTACATAAACTGAGCTACGCCATCGGCAAATATTACCCATCTCAAAACTTTGACTACTCGACTAGCCTCACCTGAAATTGGACGGCTGTTACATATAAACATTTTAACATAATATCGTCATAAGGCAAATAATAGTTAATTATTTGTTTTAAATTTCCCAAACTAAGTATTTAAAAATAGAAATGTGCTCTTGGGAAACAAATTTAATGTAAGTACCTAGTATAATTAAAATGTTGAAAAGGTATTGACCTTAATAACTGCGTGCTGTAGCTGAGATTGATACCAAATTTACCAGTAGTTAAATAGCATGCTAAATTTACTTTCCCACATATAAAAAATACTTTAGGAATATCCAACATTTATTTTATTTGCGAATAGGAAACACAAAAATCGTATGCCTGTTGAAAATTAATATAACATGTACTTTACGATAAGTAAAATTCACATAAAATTTCGCAATATAAAGTTAAATTAACTTATTTTACTTTACTATAACTACATTAGAATCAGCTTAAGTCTAGTAAAACGAACATTGTATATTGAAAATTTCATTTAAAAAAATTGTTTAGAAAAAGGTTAGATGTACTTTACCAAAGGTAAAAATTACTTAACATTTTAAATCACATTTAGTAGAATGAACATAATTTAAAGAAAATTTTACTTATTAGTAGGACAACGTACTTAATCTTTGTAAAATCAACCATGATTTTATCTGAAATAAATTTATGGAAAGTAAAAATTCTATACGAAAACCGCATGTATTCCAACGCGGTATTAAATTTATTACGTACCTATCAGGCAAAGGTTAAACATCTGTCGTGTGTTGAATAGAGAATCTTATTTAGTGCCAGTTTTGATATTAATGGTATTGCGATTGCCACCAATTTAGTTTTATAATTGTAATATTGTGTGAAGCAGAAATTGGATGGAGCCACAGGATGGAAAAACATTAAATTTAAATCAATAAAATCGTAAGTAAAGTGTATTTTGTATCTAAACAGTGTTTTTGCAATTTTCAAAATTACATATTTATTATACAGGAATAAGACAGACAGAGTAAAACAGACTCATAACTTGAATGAATATTAATACTCAAAAATCTTGGTTTCCTCTTGTTTTATATTTAGGTATGGGCTTAACTATTGAAAGCTTTTAGAAAATTAGAAGTCACAACCTGAACGACATTTTTGAACGTCACGAGTACGGAAAACGCCTTATTTTTGAAAATTATTTATACGAATGGCAAAAGAAGGAAAATTGTTTTGTAGCGCCTAGCCAGCCCAACCATTACTCAGAACAAATTACAATTCAGAGTACGAATAATGCAGAACCGCTAAAGGAACACAAATGTATTGCCCTAGATACATGTTCGGTAAATAATTTTTAAGCTTAATATTCCTGATAATTAATTTGATTAATTCATTTTTTATTCGTAGTCGGTCGAGAGTATAAGCCGAGAACAAATGATAGGCCAAATGACTATTGATTTTTATCAAAAAAATAAATACATAGAGAACAAGCATCGAGATGTAATTTGTACATTGATCGCACAAAAATATATATTAGTCAACAATATTAAAGTGACTTCAAAAATGATTAAAAAATTAGCTGAAGACGTCATCCGCATGTTTCCTGGCGAAATTATGGTATATTTATAAAAAAAATTATTGTTAATGTTTTGATTAAATCAATTTATTTTGGTAACATTTAGGACACATATTATCTGCACCGACCAAAAACCAGATTGCCTCCCGTTGGGAAGCTATACCATCGGTTCCAGTACCAGCAAAGAGCCCTGCAAAAGTTGTATAGCGCAGAATTACGTGATTCTCAGAATCAATCTGCTCCACAAAATAATATTTCTATATTGGCCGGGGAAGGTAATTATCAGTTAAGATAATTTAAATAATTAATCTAATTATATTTTGTTTTTTATTTCACAGTAACTGACATCGATTTGAAGGATTTCAATATTATTAAAACAGAGCTGCTTCATATACGCAGTCCACGTGATGTTGTTTTAGAAAAATTGCAACAAACCTCGAGGTTACGGATAGATCAACTAATAAAAAATACGGACGAGGCACTTAATAATTTATTTGAAGAATGGCCGTTGTACAAAAACGCATTTGGACCAGAATGTGTATGATTTTGTGATTAAAATAACAATTGTTTTTAATTATTAATATTATATTTTCTCATTGTTCCAGATAAATATTGATTATTTAACGCTGTATCCCCAAAACAAGGCGGTGTCAAAAGATAAACTTAAGTTGCATGTACTATATATTATAGATTTATAAAAATATATATATATATATATATATATATATATATATGTATATATATATATATATATATATATATATATATGTATATATATATATATATATATATATATATATATATATATATATATATATATATATATGTATATATATATATATATATATATATATATATATATATATATATATATATGTATATATATATATATATATATATATATATGTATATATATATATATTTATATATATATATATATATATATATATGTATATATATATATATATATATATATATATATATATATATAAATATATATACATATATATATATATATACATATATATATATATATATATATATATATATATATATATATATATATATAATAACGAATAAAAAATTTATTTTTTTGAAATTACATATTAAGTATATAATCATAAATATAAAGATTATTAAAACGTACATGTAAACTGAGTAAAGAAATTGAAATAAAAACAAACAATAATAACTTGATGGCAGATGGCTTTATATAAAAATAAGTAGTATATATATATATATATATATATATATATATATATATACATATATATATATATATATATATATATATATATATATATATATATATATATATATATATATATATATATATATACATATATCATTATTCCTTCGTAATATGTTAATTTCACTTATGCGAAATAAAACCAACTTCTAGTATATTTCTTATTTGTACCTAGCATTACGTCAATTTTACTAACTATAAACAAATCGACAAACCGCTACAACCATTCATTTACATAACAATATGGTGAAGTTTACATAAAATGCTAATGACAAACTACATATCGCTACGTTTCGTTCACTTATATTTTCTACTTAGCAATATGTTAATTTGAATTAAAGTGTTAGAAAATCAACGGATCGTTATTTTCACTTTACATGGATATTTTTATAACTTTCTACATAAACAGTAAGTTTATATTACAACAAACCAAGTAAAGTTTACAAACAATTTCATAAAGTTTTAATTTCTCATCCCTAATTAAAATTAGGTTCATTTCACATAACAAAATATGCAAAGTCTGCAATACGCTACTTAGGCTCAATTTGAACTATGAATCTATGTAAAATATACTTATTTTTTTTGTTCATATTACCCTAATATTTTTTTCAGTGTAGTTTCTTCAACCATAAGAAACTCCGCATAGTTAATTCTCAACGTCTGATTGCTACGTGATTACTACATCGAGTTTTGTGATATAGTGGCGCAAGCCCCACCAGAAAAAAAAGAAGAAGAGAAAAAATAAAAATTTTAAGACCGTCAGCAACAGGTACCCGCTCAGCTCGACGCGAACAAGGTCACCAGCGATAGACAAAAGTTTGCGCATGCAGTGCTGTCCCTATCGGAAGCACAAGCGGGGAAGATCGAGTACATTCTACTTAGTACATTCTACTTCTACTTTCTACCAACCATTAACAAATACGATGCCCTCAAGAAAGTCGTTATCAATTGCCACTCCATCTCTGAGGATTTTGAACAAAGTCTAATATGGTGATCAGACCCTCGGACATACTGCACCGAATTAAATCGTCAAACGGCAAAATTTCACGGTCAACGTCGTCACAAAGCTATGCATCAGGCAACTCCCTGATTTCATACAAACATCATTGATCCCTCAACAGGAAAAACCAGAAGAAAATCTTTTGCGAAGCTCTAGCAATAGCCGTACTGAAACAAAGCTGAAACAAATTATCACGATGGAGACAAACTCCTTCCCCTTCAAAAAAAACCACGATCACAACCAAACAAGGGAAGCACACAGCCAAATAATCAACAATCACCAAGATACCTAATTCCACTCAACTGGTGTTGGTATCATTCAAAATTTGGTAACACGCAGCATCAAAATGCACTGCACCATGCACATTTGTTCAGAAACAAATAGGATTCGCAAATATCAGGTTCTCCAATCGAATAAGTCTTATAAGGTCGTAGCGGCAGACCTAAGACAATCGCAGCACAACCGCCTATTTCTACGGGATTCGGTATGAATCAAATCACATTTCTGATTGACAATGGCGCTGATATTAGCGTTATCCCATACCGCAAATATTATCGTTTCGGAACAAATTGCAATCCCGAGTTCGCAGCAGCGAGCGGTACCACAATAAACGCATATGGTACCAAATTACTGGACGTTGACATTGGATTAAAGCGTACATTCAAACACGCCTTCACTCTCGTCAATGTTAACTTCCCCATCATAGGCGCGGATTTTTAAAAAAAAATCGGCCTTTGAGTGGATCTGAAAAATCATAAATTGATTAATCCATCCACTAAACTCTCAATCAACGAAACTATTCGAATTCACCCGAATGCCATTTGGACTTAGAAATGCTGCACAAACGTCTCAGCGTTTCATCAACGAAATCGTAAGATACTCACATTATCGTAGCCTGAAAAGACGAAAAACAACACCTACAACATTTGAAATAACTTTTTCAAAAATTAACAAATTCCATGTCAACACGGCAAAATGCGTGATGGGACGAAAAATCTTGACTTTCGCAGTCACAAGATTACATCTAATGGCATTCTGTTGTCCGAAGGATGAATTAATACAATTAGAGAATGTCCAGCACCACAAAACGTTTAACAAATACAACAATTCGTCGGCATGGTAAACTATTAC
The DNA here is from genome assembly GCA_947310385.1 of Nephrotoma appendiculata. Taxonomy (NCBI): domain Eukaryota; kingdom Metazoa; phylum Arthropoda; class Insecta; order Diptera; family Tipulidae; genus Nephrotoma; species Nephrotoma appendiculata. The sequence goes on along the minus strand of OX371225.1, from coordinate 211,289,351 downwards.
CACCGATTCATACCAAAACTTGCAGAAGTACTTGCCCCAATACACACGCATTTGGCAAGTCTTCTCAAAAAGCCCAACACGCCTCAAAATTTTTCTTGGACTGATGAATGTTAAAACGAATTCCTCCAGCTCAAGAACAGCTTGGAAAATATTGCCCTTTTAACGCATCCGCTAAATGCAACAAAATATAGCTGTAGGGGCAATCCGTTTGCGTAGATAATTTTCGTTTGAGCAAGCGGCCTTGCGAGTCTTCCCTGATATTGTGTGTGATTCTCGATAAAAAGACACACCTAATTGTTTCGCACTTTGCAATTATAAAAAAACGTACACCTTTTCAATTTTAATTTGTTTTATTTTAGTGTACAAATTTATAATGTTTTAGGTGGAAGCGAAACGAATGAACTAAAATACAAAGATTTTTTTTCTCCATTCGTCCATTTGTCAATATCAATTGCAGAGGTTGGTACGCATGTTTACCAAAGATTACGAACTCATCACAAATGACGTGAATGCATGCAACCAAATCTGATAGTACATTTTTTGTCGAGTGTGTCGCGATAAATATGACATTTTGACAAATGAATGAATGTTTACATAATTTTTATGAAGTAAGTATAAATTAGGAATTATATAAACTAAATTGCAATAATTTAATAATGAAATGAATATTTAAATTTAGGAATACATTTAGATGCGAGCAAAAGGGTAAGTTACTATAAATTGAAATATTTGATTACGTAAATTAATCTTATTATTAATTTTTAGTTTGATGATTGTTGTTGTTTAATGTGTTACAGGATGAGATACAGCAGGATGCAGGTAGGTATTTTTATGTCATGCTGAATACCAAACAATAGCATCACTACTGATGCATCAAACACAGCAATAGGCACGGCCTTACAACAACTCAATAATAACACCTGGGAACCTCTTGGATTCATCTCCAAGAAATTATCAGATGCAGAAAGAAAATATTCCGCATTTGATAGCGAATTGCTTGCAATTTTCCAAGCACCTAAACATTTTCATTACTTTGTCGAAGGTCGGGAATTCACAATATTCACCGACAATAAACTGCTTACTAGAGCAATTACCTCTAGAGCGGAACGAAATCCAAGCCAAGCGCGCCATTTTGATTATGTCAAGATTGATTAAGACAATGTGGTCGCCGATACACTATCTCGGCACAACGATCGCAAAGGCACAATCTAGCGATCAAGAGCTACAAGACTTACTTTCTATTCTACAAGTCGGAGCACTTCCAAATCTAAAATAGATAAATTTCCATTAGCGAATTGACAATTTATTATGAAATATCTACAGGTAGCAATCGCCCGTACATTCCAAAGTCATTACGTCGAACAATTTTCGACACTCTGCATAATATTTCACAACTAAGTGTACGAGCAACTCGCAAACACGTCAGCTCAAGGTATTTTTGGCCCAGTATGAACAATGGTTTAACCCTGTGGGCGAAATCTTGTTTATCCTATATGCCAAAAATGTAAAGTACAATACCAAATCACCTCACGGGAGTTTTCAAATTCCACCAGGTAAATTTGATTATATCCATTTAGATATTGTTGGACCACTTTTACCATTTAATAGATTTACATATATCTTGACTTGCAAAGATCGTTTCACGCGGTGGCCAGAAGCCTACTGTTCAGGATAATAAACCTGGAATTAAAATTTAAGTTTTATGAAAATCAAAAATTGCATTGTAAATTAATTAATTCACTTATCTTGTATTATGGAATTGTAGTAGAATTGAATTGTTTCATATACCCCTGTTATTATTTAGCTAAAATTAATTTAATGTTATTATTATAGTTAATTGAATTATTTTGAATTTAACTTAAAAAATGTATTTACTATATTGTTAGCTTACCTGGTGTTATCACTCCATTGGCAGTCAGTATGTTGTATATTATCGCTATCGGTCTTTGTTTACCACTCTTCCATCTTCTGTGTTATCGATAGAGTGATAAACAAACACACCGCCATCTCGGTTTTAATAGTTTAATATGAATTTCAAGCAGTTTAATATGGAGAGATTTCGCCGAGTTATTTTTTGCTAGTCAAACTTGTAGAATAAAATTATAAAATTTTTCTCTGTCACTTTGATGGAACATTTCGAGCTGTACACATTAATTAAAATTAATAAATATTTTGGATTGAAAATTATATTTAATAATTTCATTACCAAAAATAAAACGAAATACTGTTTTAAAGAAACATTATTTTTATTGGAACCGGAATTTTGGAACAGAATCCCACACCTACTGCATCAAACACATCTCCGAAACAATAATCGCAAAAACGATTCGGTGTTCTGGTAAAAACTAACAACCGATCAAGGCACACAGTTTGAATTCAAACTATTCGCTGAGCTTATGCAACTCTTAAGCTCACATGGAATACGGACTACTGCCTATCATCCACAAGCAAACAGTGTGTTTGAGCGCTGCCACTGCCAACTTAAAACAGCTCTCAAAGCTCGAGCAAATACCATCAACTGGTGCTCAGGGATCTCAGTCATATGTTGGGAATCCGAGCAACAGTCAAAGATGACTTAAAATGTTCACCAGCATAACTGATGTACGGTCAAACAATTAAATTACCTGGGGGAACCCCAAACTACCACAGACACAGTGTCACATCAACTGCACTACACGATGAATATATTCATTTGTATCCAAGTCACTACAAACTTGTGACTACGTTTTCGTACGTAGAAGCAACCATAAAAGCAGAGAACAAGCAAAACACTGATTCCTTGCTCATGGACGCAGGCCGCATTAAATCCGGATTGCAACACATTGAAACAATCGATATGGCCATAATAAAAAAATGCTCAACTACGAGAAAGAGCAACCACAACCAGAGTGAAAAACACGGCCACCCAAACCACCAACAGAATGACGAAGACCCAATCATTAGAAAATAGATAGGAGCGTTTGAAAAAAATCGTCTTCAAAAAGAAACTAGGATAGCCGCGTCCGAACGACCTGCAAGATATCGGGTATCACTGGGAAACATGTTTTAGAAATCAGAATTGCTCTTGTTTTAGCAATGTTCAATGAGATTCCGTTAGACTTGGACCAAGCCAATCCATTGGTTACATCCAAATTGTTAAAAGGTTTCCAATATATTTTCACTAGTACCACCAAGATAAATTTGACAATCATCAGCATACATGTGATATTTGCAGTATTTTATTGCTTGTGGTAAGTCATTAATAAAAAGGGAAAACAGATTTGGGCCAAGTATAGTTCCTTGAAATACACCTACAGGTATACGATTAGGAACTGATTCTTTTAAATTTGCAATGACTTTTTGATATTTATCTGTTAAGTAGCTAAACATAAGTTTAAGTGCTCTATTGTCGAAGAGAAGCATCAACTTCTGTAGTAACGAAACATTATAAGAACAACAAATGAGATTTTTCCGTCAAAATTACAAGCCAGATCGTCTACAGCATGAAGCAGGGTAGTCGTTGTACTGTGGTTATTACGGAATTCGGATTGCAGTTTATTTAGATAATAACAATTAGCCAAATGCTGATTGATTTGTTCACAAAGAATGATCTCGAATACTTTAGATAAGATGGAAACTAAACTGTATGGGGTACATTGTACAATAAGTGTTGATAATTGAAGGGTCTAAGTCAGTAGAAACACCAGACCTACTAGTCCCCAATCCAATATATTTGAAATTGCTCCAGATTCGTTTCCTGGTTAATTTACTATTTCCAAAAAAATATTTTTGTATGGAAATCCTTATCAACTGTCACCCTACATAAGTACTAGCGTTCTTTACGATATATAATTCTAGGTTCCTCACATCGCCTGTTCTTTTGTACTTTGCACAATTAAACCATGGGACAGTCGATTGGCAATTACATAACTATTTTTTAGTTGGCACATAGTTGTCATGAATATGTCAAGCAAAAGTGTGTTGACTAAACGCCAATACCCTCAAGTAATCTGACTCCGGGACAATATATTGATCAAGCCTTGTACGATTTTGAGTAGGTGAGAACTAAATGGTTGGCTTTTAAAAGATTAAGAAATGTATGGGGCTAATCAAGCATATTACAATTTATATCGCAAGCAATTATAAAATGATTAAAATTTAAAATATGCGAGGATATACAGTACAGTCATACAGTCATATATCTATTGACAATAATGCAATTTAGAATGGAGATCACGTGCGTATCCATCACATTGAGATTCTCACTATTTTTAGTAAATCGTCATCAAAATTTATAGTTATAAAAGTTTCTTTGTTTTTAGTGAGATCTCAGTATGCTGCTGCCCTATTTCTGAATACGATACGAAAACGAATGTACAAGATTCATATTCAATTTCAAATATGAAACGTACGAATCTGATTCAATTCAAATATGAATTTTCGTATCGTATTCAGGAATAGGGTCGCTGTGCTAAATATGACCCCTATTTCGTTTTAATTTGACAAATCACCCTAAGAATGTATGTTCAAAAATGCGATGTTAAATACGCCCCAATTATAAAAGTATCATTCTGTCTTAGAGGATGTGGTAAGATATACGAAATGCACGCGCTTACCGCGAAGGAGAAGAAGAAAGGTAGATCGCGAGATCCCGAATAACATAATACATACAGCATCATGTATGTTTAAGAATGTAAAATTATTCTAAGAACTTTTTTCTTGGAAGAACAAAAACATTTCATGGAAAATTAAACGATTATTTTACGAACAAACAATTTCTTATTCAATATTTACATATCGTAAATATTTACATTTAACAAATATAATAAATATGTATTATAATTACATTAATGCTATTGTTATTTCACATTTAAATAAATAAAAAATTTAAAAAAAAAAAAATTGTTGTAAGTAAATAATAAATTTTAAACATTTTCTTCATTTCTTTTGTTTTCTTTAACTTGATGTGTATTGTAGCCCGTTTGTTACAAAAAGATGATCTTCTTCCATCATGGGATGCGCTCATATATCGTGCGCACACACACACACACACACACAATTTAATATCAAAAAAGTGATATTTTTGAAAGGTAAACATACATAAAAATATTTTTTTTTTATTACGATCATTACTTTGTGACTTTGTTGACATCGCTTGGGATCATACACTTTAGTTGGAAGATTATTAAGAGACAGCGAAATGTTTTTTTTATACTCGTATTCGTATGTGAATTAAATATTTGCACCTGCGGGATGTTTAAAATGAGTGATAAGGTTCTCAGGTAGATAGATTTGAAAGGCGATATAATAAAATTGGTATTTCGTTAACTATGTGTATGTTGTGTACTTTTCGCTATTATAACCGTGGTATTTAGAGTTATTAATTTTATTTCATTATATGTTGGCAACAATTTAGAACATTACTATGGGTCTATTTTTTAATTCATCCCGAGCAGGCAGTGCGCTGACAAAAAATACTCCGTATTTTTTTATTCAACCTGGGTAAATTTATTCTGTACACTGCGTTTTTATTTGCGAACTGTGCCTACACCGCGCTTACTCGGTTCTTCAAATTTTACTCTGAAATTAATGTCAGTGTACGAAAAGTGTGCAAAGTAAAAAACAATTTTTTACTCTATGCACACCGGATAATTTTACCCAGTACTACCTTTGCTCGGTGTACACTACCCGGGGTAAGCCTGCTTGCTCGGGTTTAATTAAAAAATAGACCCTATATATCATGGGCAGAGTAAAACCGATTTAGTTAAATTGTATCAAGTACGCTATGGAAAAACTCGAAAGTGGTGGTATTTTTAGACCGAAAAGGCTTTTTATGTGGTGTGTTTCCACGATAAATTCAATCTCAGCCCGAAAAAAAATAAAAATTTATGAAAATGTGAGTTTCATCCCGAAATTTATTTTCTAGCCAGAAAAAATGTTTATCAACAAAAAAAATCTAATTATGTTTTATTTATAAAATTTTATTTCAGCACGAGAAAATATTTTTTTTTAATTACGCTACGACTCACGCGAATAACATAAATAACTAACTCACGATCCATAAATTTTTCTATTCTAATAAAACTGTAATAAATTAAAAACTGTTCATTAACAAATAAATTAATATAATTACTGTCACTTAGTACTGGTAGAAATAATTTATTGAATCATTCTGGTACTTGCGTATTATGAATGATTACGCATTTCTGTATTTTTGGAATTTTCCAACACCGATTTCAAAAATGTCTGGACCAAATGGGTAATGGTTTCAGGCTTCTGAACCATTAGATAACAAGACGCAAAATCTCATTCCGATATCACGGGGACTACTGTGGCACTATCCTGGCTTTCCCTGAGAATAGGGAATTGGCAAAAATATTTTCATAGCATTTTTGTTTTATTTGTATTGTTCTGGCCTACTGATAGAATAAGTTTAGTGAAAATTTGTATGCAAGTTAATTGTCAATAACAAAAGTTTCCTATCCCACTTTGTCGCTTAAAATATTTATGCCAAACTGATTCCATCAGTAGGCTAGAAATATACAATTCATACAAAAATACTATGAAAATATTTTTCCCAATTCCCTATAACCCCTGGGAAAGCCAGGATAGTGCCGCAGTAGTCCCCTTGATATCGTAATAAGATTCAGCTGACTTATTATCTAGCAATTAAGATAAAAAGTTGGAAACCAGTACCCGTTTGGCGTACACTTTTCTGAGAAAGGCGCAACTATATATTTCAAATGGTATAGTTGGATGGTTATTTATCCGAACTCATTAAATGTACATTAAGCCTAGAACTACTTCGAATAGACATTTATATTTGACTAGCTGACCCGGCGAACCTCGTTCCGCCCCAAATTACTTCGTTCCGAGCAAATACTTTTGTCCTTCACGAAATTTGATTTTGATGAGAGAAAAAGTCAAACAACTCAACTCAATTCTGAATAGACAATTGAGTTAAGTGGCCAATTCATTCGATTTTTTATTGAATTCCACACTAAAGGTAGGTTTATGGTTGCGTTTGTTCGTTCACTCATTTTTTCGACCAATCATCTGTTGTAGAAAAATCCAGAAGAAAAAAACGTCATTTTTGAGCAATATGATTGGATTCTTCATTCGCTGAGAGCAATTTTACAATAGAGCAATAGAGAGCAATTTTGAATATGATGAGTATGATCGTTCAACATTAATTAAATGATGAACACATGGTGACGTCATGCATTAAATATAATAAAACAGTGAATTAATACTCAAATTTCCAATTTAATAGCAGCAAGAAAAATAACACGTTCACACAATCGCAAATGACAATGGGCCCTTTCAGGTCCTCTATCATGATTTGTTAGATCATCGCCAATTTGATTTAAAAATTTCATAGTACTAAACATTTTTATAACGTTGGCTTCGATTTTACTCAACATGTTCCCAACTGTTGGGTGCCCTGAAAGCACCCAATGTGAAAAGGACACCTGCCAAATTGCACAACGCCTAAGTCAACGTACAACGGCAACTATACTGGAATGTGGCATTAATGATCACACCACAACGCCATCTCTTATTTACCTCGTTAACTTTGTGTTTTTATCAATTTATTTCACGATTTTCTGAGGTTTTTCTAACTTTGCATCGACTTTTCACGCCTTACAGCGTCCAAAATCATGAAAACGTGCAAAAAATTCAAAATTTCAAAAAAAATCAGTTTTCTTCGGAACTTTTCGAAAGTTTCCAAGTTTTCCACTCAGACTTTCCAATTTTTTTCTTCTAAAAGGACCATCTGTACGAGATACGTGCGAAATCCCGTACAAACCCATTATTTTTCGTACAAAAACCTTTATATGGACAGAAAACTTTATATTACTTTATATGGAAAGAACTATGTAAAGTACACGGATATCCTTACTACTCTCAAAAATTCCAGGGTGGACGTGAATCCCGACTAAAAAGAGAAAAAATCAAATTGGAAATTAGATGGAATTTCGTCGTAAATTCAGATGCCATATATTTTTGCATACTACTTGCCCTAATCCTGAATAAATCTTGTCCTTTCGTTTTCGTATCGTATTCAGGAATTCCCCTGGGGGCCCATAGTACATTTCACGTTGTCGTTTTATTTTGAAATTAAAGAAAATTTTAATATACAATACACATTATAATTTTTTTTAATTTAACCTCTTGCGCTATTTTGACGTGCAATGTACGTCACTGGTAATTTTTTCTATACTGAAAATGACGTATCACGTACCGCGTACGTCTACGAGCGAATTTGACTTTGTTATTTTTACATTTCCAAAAGAAAGAATTTATATTTTAACTTTTTTCTTTCCTTTCTCACCGAATAGAAATAAAAAAAAAAATGTTGTGGATCCTGAAAGAGAGGAGGAAATTATAAAACGATTTTTTTTTTCAAAAAGAAAGGAGGAAAGAGAGTCGAAAAAATACACAGTGCTGGGAAAAAAAATTGAGCACACACATTTTATTGCAAATTGGAGTATTTTTTTGCTAAAATTACAAAACTTTTGAAAGCAATTGGTTTATTGTTTCATTTTAAATACATGTATGACGTAATTTTTTGAAAAAAAAATTACATGCAATTTAGGGGAAAATACCCGAAAAATGCCATAATATTCAAAATACGGTGATTGAAGTTAAAGTAATGGAATAAATTAAACACTTATTTTTTAATTTTTTTTATATTTTTTATTGATTTATAGAAATTCTATCTTTATTATTAACTAGCTGAGTTACCCGGCGTTGCACGGGAGGTATATAAGCATGAGTTGTATTTTCGAATATTTTGTAGAAAATCTCTGGATAACTCAGTAGTTCCAGAGACGTAAGCTAGAAGAGGTTCAGGTGGATCATCCAGAGGAGGCAAATTCACTTTTCCATTTGAACAACACATTCCAGGCGATTCATTATGAAAATTTAAAGCATGACAATACAAACAAATGTTTTCCATTTGCCCAATTGAAACATTGTAATCATAGTTTTTCTCGTAATTGAATGCTGCTAACTTTAAATCACCTCTAAAAGTTTCTATTAATCGTCCATATCGTAACCAATCGACTTCTAGCCGGGCATCGCGATGTTCAATGGTTTCAGTAGCTCTAGAAGAAGACATTTTGCTTCGAACATTTTCAAGTCGTGTTTCACGCTGTTCAGTTGTTTCATCAGCTCTTGAAGAAGACATCCTGCTTCGAACGTTTGCAAGTCGTGTTTCATACTGTTCGCTTGATTCAGCCACCCTTGCGGATCTAATCTTCTTCGACTTTGCAAGTTACCTGCCCAATTGATCTTTTTTTCGGTGGCATTTTTAAGCAAAAATGAAACGTGTAGTTAATTAATCAGGAATGACGGGAATTCAAAACAGAAATTAGTATTAATTCATCAAAACGATTTTAATGTTCCCTTCGATACGTTTCACCGCGAACTGTGTTTGAAAATGTCTTTACGGATTTTTTTTAAGCAAAATCAAATGTTATCTACAATCAAAAACTAATCATAGATTAACACGTTTATAAACTGAAAACTTAAATCAAATAAGAATGTATATTCACTTGAAATAGTATTTAATACCTGGAAAATAATCACCAACAATTATTTTATTGCAATATTGCTAACTAATCGAAAACAACGGCATCCGAAACACAAATTAATATTAATTTATTCAAAACGATTAAAACTACGTCCACTTCGATACGTTTTACCGCGAACTGTGGTTGAAAATGACATTTCGAAAAACAAAAGAAGTTTTTTCAAACTAAGGCAATTTTTAATCGTACAATAATTTGAATCCAAGGGTATTTATACATGTAAAAATGAATTCTGGATCCAGGGCAGACTTCCGGATTGGAGCATGTCACTAATTTCATATAACCCCTTTCCTAAAGTCATTCCCGTCAAAAAATCTTAAAAAAATTGAAATTTGAGAAAAAATTTGTACCACAGCCCCGGGGTCAAGCCCTTCAAAAATATCGTGGGCTTGGTCCTGAACATGCAACATATACATTTCATGGCGATCGGTAAAGCGGCTAAGGCGTTATTTCAGACCAATCAAATAATTGTATCTTTACATGAAAAATGAATTTTTTATTCAGGGGCGGACCCCCCGAATTCGAACATGTCTCTTATTTCATATAACCTCTTTCCAAAACTCATTCTCGTAAAAAAAATTAAAATTTTGAAAAAAAATTTACCATGGATCATAAACCCCCGGGTCCAGCCCCCTCCAAAATATCGTACGGTTGGTTCTGGATATGCCACTTGTACATGGTAAAAATTTCATGGCGATCGGTTGAGCGGCTGAGAAGTCATTTTGGAATAATCAAATATTTGTATATATACATGTAAAAATTAATTTTTAATCCAGGGCTCGGCCCCTCGGATTCAAACATGTCAGTAATTTCATATAACCAGCCCCATAAACTCATTTTCGTGGAAAAATTTAAAGAAAATTAAAATTTTCGCAAAAAAAATTGTACCGCAGCCCCTACACCCCGGGTCCAGCCCCTTCCAAAATATCGTAAGGTTGGTTTTGGATATGCAAATTGTACCTGTTGTTGTTTTTCCACACATTGCATACCAAAAATTGAATACTGGGACTTTTCTTTGGCGACTAGTACGGAGTTCCGTAATCGGAATTCCATTGGCAAGGGGACCTACAGTCTACCCAATAGCTAAATTCATAAATTGTGTAAGATTAGAATCTCGACTAAATGTCAGATGGGGGTTATTACTATTATTTTAGATAGATGGTATTTTAAACATTAGGATTGAAATATAACGAACGAAATATAACGAAAATTAACGACTATAACAACTGATTTACAAATCATCTAGGAATTTATCGCTCATAATTAAAATTCTTGTTTGGAGTGTTGTAGCCCTTTGCCTAGTTCCTTTTAAGATTTTATCAAATTTTTAGCCAATCCAGATTGGATCTAGTAGATTAAGTGGATTTTTTCATCGCAGTCATCTTACTAAGTTTGTATCATCCAACATATGACGTATCGCAGCATTTTTATGTGAACTAATACATTGCTCTCGTTTCCTCGCGTGTTTGCTTGTATCTTCGCTGACCATATCCAACTTCAGATCTCATTTCCTATGTTCAAGATTCATGCATACTCTTACTTAAGGCGCTCAAATCATATTTCTTTACGTCGAAAGTACCATAGAATTGTCGCTCATCTATTAATGAGATGGCAGATGAGATGGCTCATCTATTAATGAGATGTGTGCCAGAGCATTTCAATATTATAAAGAATTAGAAGAACAACAAGCGACAAATGGTCCAAAGTACATCGTGCGTAATAACTAGGCAGGCCTGGCCAAAACTACACCTGTCAAGATCCATGCAGTTGGTATCACTGTGGTGGTGGTATGTCAGTATGGCGGTAAGTGCTATTACGGTACACTGCCCCATATTAAGCATGTGATCAGAATAGGAGCCTCCTCATGTGGTTATTGTCGTAATTGAAGAGGAGAAAGAAACTGTTCTTCATTTGCTTCGCATCTCTCCCCGTCAAGCACATCACAAACAAAAAAACATTAAGTGTGCTTTAGACCACACTACTGAAGTAAAACTTCTAATATATATTTAATATTTATAATATAATATAGAAAAATTATAATATTGGAAAAAAAATTGGTCACCCTTTGCGTTCTCGAGTGTCACCTAGCCGTTTATGTCTGATGCCACAAGAGGTAACCTTGTAACTTGGTAACTTTTTCAAGGCCAACTATTCGTAATAGACAATGTTTATGTATGTGTCACAAAATGGACAAAAAAACCATTTTTGAAATCTCTTCGCATAGTAAAAATGGCCTTGAAATATTTTTTATTTCATTTATGTATAACCACAGTACATCATGTGGTTTCATCGAAAATATGTTTAAGTCGCATTAAAACCTGTATCATAGGCAATCGGGGAAAGAAACGAAGAAAGAATCGGTTTCTGCGATACCTCGTGTGAAATGGAGCTATAATATAGAAAAAATACATATATAAAATATATCACCTGGACGAATTTTTTTTGGTCACCCTGTGCGTTCTGGAGTGAGTAAGTTAGTGAGTGACATAGATGTTATAATATAGAAAAAAAAATTTTGGTCACCCTGTGCGTTCTCGAGTGAGTCAGTCAGTGACATAGAAGTCTATATGATGACTTTCCAATTTTCCTGTTTTTCAATTTTCCAATTTACAAATTTTCCAATTTTCCAATTTTCCAATTTACCAACTTTCAAAATTTCCTACTTTCATATTTTTTATTTTCCTATTTTGCAATTTTGCAATTTTTCAATTTTTCAATTTTTCAACTTTTCAATTTTTCAATTTTTCAATTTTTCAATTTTTCAATTTTTCAATTTTTCAATTTTTCAATTTTTCAATTTTTCAATTTTTCAATTTTTCAATTTTTCAATTTTCCAATTTTCCAATTGTCCAATTTTCCAATTTTCGAATTTTCCAATTTTCCAAATTTTTCAATTTTCCAATTTTCCAATTTACCAATTTTCCAATTTTCATATTTTCATATTTTCATATTTACATATTTTCATATTTTCATATTTTCATATTTTATATATTTTCATATTTTCGTATTTTCATATTTTCATATTTTCATATTTTCATATTTTCATATTTTCATATTTTCATATTTTCATATTTTCATATTTTCATATTTTCATATTTTCATATTTTCATATTTTCATATTTTCATATTTTCATATTTTCATATTTTCATATTTTCATATTATTCATATTTTCATATTTTCATATTTTCATATTTTCATATTTTCATATTTTCATATTTTCATATTTTCATATTTTCATATTTTCATATTTTCATATTTTCATATTTTCATATTTTCATATTTTCATATTTTCATATTTTCATATTTTCATATTTTCATATTTTCATATTTTCATATTTTCATATTTTCATATTTTCATATTTTCATATTTTCATATTTTCATATTTTCATATTTTCATATTTTCATATTTGCATATTTGCATATTTGCATATTTTCATATTTTCATATTTTCATATTTTCATATTTTCATATTTTCATATTTGCATATTTTCATATTTTCATATTTTCATATTTTCATATTTTCATATTTTCATATTTTCATATTTTCATATTTTCATATTTTCATATTTTCATATTTTCATATTTTCATATTTTCATATTTTCATATTTTCATATTTTCATATTTTCATATTTTCATATTTTCATATTTTCATATTTTCATATTTTCATATTTTCATATTTTCATATTTTCATATTTTCATATTTTCATATTTTCATATTTTCATATTTTCATATTTTCATATTTTCATATTTTCATATTTTCATATTTTCATATTTTCATATTTTCATATTTTCATATTTTCATATTTTCATATTTTCATATTTTAATATTTTCATATTTTCATATTTTCATATTTTCATATTTTCATATTTTCATATTTTCATATTTTCATATTTTCATATTTTCATATTTTCATATTTTCATATTTTCATATTTTCATATTTTCATATTTTCATATTTTCATATTTTCATATTTTCATATTTTCATATTTTCATATTTTCATATTTTCATATTTTCATATTTTCATATTTTCATATTTTCATATTTTCATATTTTCATATTTTCATATTTTCATATTTTCATATTTTCATATTTTCATATTTTCATATTTTCATATTTTCATATTTTCATATTTTCATATTTTCATATTTTCATATTTTCATATTTTCATATTTTCATATTTTCATACTTTCATACTTTCATATTTTCATATTTTCATATTTTCATATTTTCATATTTTCATATTTTCATATTTTCATATTTTCATATTTTCATATTTTCATATTTTCATATTTTTATATTTTTATATTTTCATATTTTCATATTTTCATATTTTCATATTTTCATATTTTCATATTTTCATATTTTCATATTTTCATATTTTCATATTTTCATATTTTCATATTTTCATATTTTCATATTTTCATATTTTCATATTTTCATATTTTCATATTTTCATATTTTCATATTTTCATATTTTCATATTTTCATATTTTCATATTTTCATATTTTCATATTTTCATATTTTCATATTTTCATATTTTCATATTTTCATATTTTCATATTTTCATATTTTCATATTTTCATATTTTCATATTTTCATATTTTCATATTTTCATATTTTCATATTTTCATATTTTCATTTTTTCATATTTTCATATTTTCATATTTTCATATTTTCATATTTTCATATTTTCATATTTTCATATTTTCATATTTTCATATTTTCAAATTTTCATATTTTCATATTTTCATATTTTCGTATTTTCATATTTTCATATTTGCATATTTTCATATTTTCATATTTTCATATTTTCATATTTTCATATTTTCATATTTTCATATTTTCATATTTTCATATTTGCATATTTGCATATTTTCATATTTGCATATTTTCATATTTTCATATTTTCATATTTTCATATTTTCATATTTTCATATTTTCATATTTTCATATTTTCATATTTCCATATTTTCATATTTTCATATTTTCATATTTTCATATTTTCATATTTTCATATTTTCATATTTTCATATATTCCTATTTTCCAATTTTCCATTTACCTGTTTTCCAATATTCTAATTTTCCAATTTTAAAATTTTCCAAATTACAAATTTTCAAAATTTCCAATTTTGCAAATTTCGAAATTTCCAATTTTCCAATTTTTCCAATTTTCCAATTTTCCATTTACCAATTTTCCTATTTTCTTATTATCCCATTTTTTTAACCAATGATTAAAATAAAATGGTATCAACTAATGTTCCACCTAGGGATTTATGAATTGTCATGGCACATCCTGATACTAAAGGAAAATGATTTCGGTTTGCGTCTATTGTTTCGTTCGCCTCGTTCGATTACACTTTTCGTAACGCATTTGCCAGCTTAGTCCCCAAGTCAAGCGTGCCTAAAGAAGTTTTACTGCAAACAAATTCACTAAATAACTTGAAGGATTTCAGTAAAATGGACGTCAAAGATAACCTTTGCTTCGGTAGAAGGCACTCAAGAACTCTCAGTCCGATAACAAGGTGAGGAGAGAAAATAATGTGGCATGACGTCGGACTATATTGTGTCTATGCTATTTATTAACATGATTACGCTAATCTAACCTAACCAAACAGTGCTTTCTGTCGAGTGCAGAGACTGAATATTGGATGGTGGAATATTTGAGAGACCTGAGAATCACCAACTCGAGTGATTGAGTAGTTGGGTAACAGTTGGATCGAGTTTGAGGAGGAATGCCGTATTTGTTAATGCAGTGTTCACTTAAAGCCTTTGCTAGTATTTTGGTATTTTGGTTTGGAATGGGGATCGCTCCTAAAAACATAATCTTGAAAAGTAAATACAATAAATAATTATTGTAATTTTCGGTTGTTGGAAGTGGTCCTACGATATCGAATGATACTCGTTGAAATCAATGATCTGAGGTAGTTGTTAGATGAATGGGTACTTTAGTTCTTCTAAGATTTTTTTCTTTTGCAGAGATGACATTTACGTGCAGATATAGCATTTTGATTATTTTGTATATTCTCCATGTTCCTGTGTGTCCTTCCAATGGTAAGTTCTTATGTTCGTGTAATATTTGTTGACATTTTACTCGAGCTTGGTCTATCTATCTCGGTAGCTAGTTTATTTGTTGCCTGGTAGTTCGCTTGTCTCAATTTTTGTTGTGACCAGACCTTGATCTCTCTTCCCTTGATTTCGTATGATGGCCAGAACTCAATTGTGTTTATACGGCGAAGTGCGTCGGCGTTGATGTTCAGTTTACCTAGATCGGGATTTTTGTTAGGTTACCCGTTAAAGGTTTATGATCTGCAATAATTGTAAATTTTTTGCCGTAAAGATATGGTCGGAAAGTTGACACTCCAGTATATAGCGAGAATTTCATTTTCTATGGTTGAGCAATAAACTGCGTCTCATTGAGAAATTACTGCTCATATAGGCTATAGTCACTTGCGCCAGTGGTTTATATGAAAGGATTTCTCCATCCGGATATCTGCTTCGTTACTTTCATCGTGTGGTTCTTCAAGAACTTCTCGTACTCGATTGGTAGATAGCACAATTTCCTGTTTGTTTTCGCGTTTGCCGATTCTCACATTTTTACTAGCAATTCGTCGTCTATTCTCACCGTGTGGCACTGCACCCAATAATAATTTACAGTCGCGCTTTGAGATGCAATTTCATGATAACGAGGTCGTCTGCTCCGCATTACCGTACTTCATCTTCATTTCTTCAAAAGGGTTTTTTGTGCTCCGTGTCCCAACCAACTGGTTGATTTTTTTTCGGTGAGGCAATGAAGATTTCGTGCAACATTTATGAAGTTTGGCGCATAATCTCTGAGGGGGGGGGGGGGGGGGGGGGCTTAATAGGTTAAGATTTTGGATTGTAAAACTTTGGAACACATTTTCAAGTTCGAATAAAATATATTGAAATAGGAGATAAAACGTCAAATAGAATACAAGAATCCTCTGCTGTACCACAAGGCTCTCATGTTGGCCCATGGATTTTCACAATCTTCATAAATGGCATTACCGAAGTGTTAAAGCATTCCAATATCCTGATGTTCGCAGATGACCTCAAAATCTACAAAGCCATCGAGTCAGTCGACGATGCCAATAAACAACAGGAAGATATTGACATCCTAGCGTTATGGTGCGAGTTTAATTCTCTGAGTCTCAATATTGGAAAGTGCAAATCTCTATCATTTCACCGAAAAACCAACCCTGCTTCACAAGGCTACAAGATAAATGCTGTACTCCTTCAGGTAGTATTTGAGACTAAATACCTAGGGGTTAGTTTCGTTGAAAACATGAGCTTTACCAAGCACATTGAGCTGTACATCGCTAGGGCGAACTCCATGCTCTATGCTCCATGTATTGTGCCTATGTCCGATCCCAGCTGGAATATGCTGTAAATGTGTTGTGTCGATTCTACGAAGCACATATCCAGAGTATTGAGAAAATTCAAAACAAGTTTATACGCCACTTGACATGGAAAGATGGATGGGTTTATAGCCATGATCTACCACACCACGTAAACATACAGCGACAACCAGCATATTTAACCGGGTGCAAGTTATACAACTTGAACACTCTTGAAAATAGACGCAAATTGCTAAAAAGTACATTTATTTCTAATCACCTAAGGTTTAATCGACGCACCGGATGTGTTAAAGTTAATTAAAATAAAGGTTACTGACCTGGGGACAATGGTGAGAGGGAGATTTTAAAGCACGCGAAAAGAGAGTCACGAAAGACTTGAGTGCTGCGATTTCAAAATAGATTGCAAACAAACAAGGAAAATGTGTTGTAACCTTCAAACATCACTCATCTGGGAAATTTTGTCTGTGTGCGTTGTGATATTTTTATGCATTACACATATTGTTCATTTCCAACGTTAAGGCGTAGCTTAAAAACGCCATGCATAGGGTGCACAGTGTATTTGATCGGATACTTATTTTCTTTTGTCACTTCTAATCATCATGGAAGTTCGGACTGGTTGTATGTGCAATTAGGTCAATCGATTTGCCAAATGACTTTCTTTGTTTAAATTATTGAACTATTTACCGACCTGCAAGATTGCAGCTGAAAATATATTATCCTGCACTCTAAAAAATATTATCCTTTATACAATTACTCATAGCTGCTACCCTTTTACAGTTCACGACAATGTCACAATAAATTATTCTTGGAAATTTGTACACAATGCAACTCTATCCAATTCTTAGACAATATACGTTATGAGCTTAAACCATTACTTAGAATTAAAAATTGTCGACCTACCTCATTGTGTCTAAACATATATCTAGTATTACTACCCGAAAACTTCTAAGGAATGTAAAAAATCATATCATTTATCTTAGAAGATAAAACATAGATTAAACTCAACACACAACACAGCAGTACAAGCAATGTGCGACAGATCAAAGAAGGAATGTCTTTTAGATTTAGTTCTTATGTGTGTTTGCAAACAATGATTTCCTCTTTGTCCTTTTGTCATTACACAAAAGTCT
Organism: Nephrotoma appendiculata; assembly: GCA_947310385.1. NCBI lineage: Eukaryota > Metazoa > Arthropoda > Insecta > Diptera > Tipulidae > Nephrotoma > Nephrotoma appendiculata. Next base: position 211,271,262 of record OX371225.1, on the reverse strand, counting down.
ATTTAAATTCTTAGAATTTATATGTCTTGTTGGTACCGGAAATATACGAACCAAGCAACATGAATGAATATACGAGTAGACAAACCGTATAACGTAAATTGGCTGCATCATAGTTTAAAGTGTAAAGCACATAAATAGGATTATAAAATTGATTTGATTTCGATTTATAAATGACAGATAATTTGCCATTTTTACCTTTGCTCGAGGGCAAAGTGATTTGTGAAAAATGTTTTTTTGTACATATTTGCGAATTGCTTATATGTGTTACTTTCGTCTGTCCTGTTTTGCTTTCGATTTTCTGAAATTTTATTTTTTTTTCTTTGGTTTCTTCGGTGTGTCTTGTTGTTTTAAAACACATTCTCAGGTTACCAAAGTCATTTGCGTCAATTTGTTGTGTATGATGGCGCATACTACAAATATAAATTACATTCTTTGATGCTTTTACTGCCAAGACATTGCCACACTTTTTTTTGTTTTTGTATTTTACAAGTTTCATTTTTCGATTTTGTTTGGACAAATTGAAAATGTTGTTAAAAGGAAATAACCGTCAACGTGTGTGTATTTTATAGCAGGGTTTGTTCTTTTATTTCCAAATTAATCAAATATTATTCAATATTGTTTCCGTTGTGAAGTAAGACTGCTGGGTCCCCGTTTTTGGGCTCAACACATCACTTGGTGCAAGTACTGCATTTCTTCAGTTGGTTTACAAAACACAGAGAAAATAAGATTGCAGTCAAGAAAGTTAAGGAAATTTATTTAAAGGTATTTCTAACTGAAACCGAAATTTAGAATGAACTAAATCATTTCTGAATACTAACAAGAAGCTATCGGAAGTTGATATGACAAAGTTATCATCGCGGCGATTGTTGAAGTTGAAACATAGTTTACAAAAATTACAAAAAAAGTAGAGGCTAATTGGCTGGTTTAGTGCAGAATTAAAGATGGGTCATCTAATGATGCAAAAAAATCAGTTTAGCCCGTTACCTGCCTGCCCACACAATCGTGTGGATAAGGCTAAAAATCATGTCAAAAATTTGTTTTTGTAAGTGTTTTGAACCAACTTACACAATTGTGTTGGTTGGACTTCAAATCAAGCGACATTTTTTCTCAACCACGCCATTACATATATGTATTTTTACTCACACATTTGTGTGGTTTGGGCTTTGGGCCAAATTTTGTTTTTTTTTTTTTTGGTACAAAAAGGGTTATGTTGTATTACTTGTGTCAAATATCGGCAAACTGACTCATATTCAACTCAATATCCAAAAGGCAAAAGTTGTACGTCACATCAGGCAAGATCCTCCTCAGGAGGCAGGTAGTGCAGGTGATGCGATAAGGTGTAGTGTGGGCGTCTTCAATAGCGATCTTAATGTACTCAAAATATCAGAATATTGCTATACTCGAATTACAATTCACTACCCGGTAAACCAAAAGCTATTTATTCGCCAAGCTATTCGAAAACTAAAAATATCAATTGTCGACGAACCAAGTCGGAAAATGAAACAGGCAAGCCATATATAAGGATATATTAAAATTAGGCCAGCTCCATTCGTATATAACAGACTTTCGACAGTGCAAAATGTCACTTTGATGTCAATTAACTGCTTAACCAAATTAAAACGTTTAAGTGTATTATATTGCTGACTCTATAGTCTGACTTTAGACAAAGTTAATAGTATACTAACTCCTAACTTCAAAATTAATTAAATGTGTGACCTTGACGCCATTCGTGAAACAGACGGTTATGTTATCTAATATATAAAAATGGTGTCTGTAATGATTGTAACAGCCTTTCTCAGGAATCAGACATCGCAAGAAGCTGAAATTTTCACCATAGATTAGGATTTTAGCTTGGGTTTTTGTTTTGGTTTGAACTTACTAGGTGGCGATGTTGTCAAAATATAACGGTTTTTTTGTTTCTCAGCAACGAAGCATCTTAGGAACTTCAGATTTTAACCATAGGTTTGTTTCGTTGCTATTTGGTTTTTTTGAGAAATTTGGACCCGATAGATGGCGCTGATTTCAAGATAGTAGGTGGTAATGTATGCCGGATATTTTTTGGCACCGCAAATTCTACTATGCAATTGCAAAAATAAACGAAAACTTTATGAAAAATATAATTCGAAATTCAAATTTCCTTGGCAAAATTGATTGAATAGCCAGGATTTCGGAATGCAAATTGCTTGTTTGCTAGCCGATCGAATATCTACCCTTACGATTAAAAATAAAATTTTACAAAAATGAAAGAGTAAGCGAAAACATTGCTCGCAGGATGCTTAAAAGTGCAGACATTTTCAATTATTGATTGTGTTACCAACAACACGAAGTGACAGTTAAACATAATTTCAGTGTATTGTAAAATTAGGTGTTTCTTTCCAAGAAACCAAGCGATTAGACGATATAGAGAAAATAATGCTGACCAACACTTATCAGAATTAAAGACGCAAAGGAGCGTAACTTACAACGTGAAATGCAACAAGAAAATATAACCGAAATACGAAGAGTAAATAGAAATGTTCGAGCTGCGGTAAGAGCATCGAACGCTAAATACCGCGAGCGGAACAGAAGAGCATTAGTAATTGCTTCATTTCATCGTATTGCTTTTAATTATGAAGCAGATATCGATTATTACGTCCATCCTAAAGTTTGTATCGGTGAAATGGATAAAGAATGCAATTATTGTCATGCATTAAAATTTAAAAAAGAAACTCCTGGGATGTGTTGCTCTTCAGGTTTTTGGGTCCCCTTCCCCCTTTTTATTACGTCAAAAATTCATAAAATATTATCGCAAAATATTTCAGGTAAAGTTGTTTTACCAATTTTAAATCCACCACCTGAACCTTTAAAATCCTTGATGACAGGAGAATCAAGTGATTCAAAGCTATTTTTGTCAAAAATAAGGAAATTTAATCAATGTTTCCAAATGACATCTTTTGGCGCAAAACAAATTACCAATATTGATTCTCTTGGTCGTAATTTTGCATCATAAATTCAAAGCCAAGTTTATCACCACATTAGATTAACGTATCCAATGCCAAATGAAAATGCGAAATTTTTGCAAATATATTTTATTGGATCGAATTAACAGCAAGTTCAAGAACGTTGCGAAATACATCGCATAACCGTAATTCGAGAGCATGGAAAAAAATCGTTAATACAATTGTTCCAAAAAATTACACTACAATTGGAAAATGATAATTACATGATCGTCATTAAAGCAGATAAAATACCAACAGGTACCCACGTCTGTAGATATAATCAATGCCATCTAAACTACAGGCCTTTTACTACTCACATTTTTTGCACATGACGTCAATTTAAGTCTAAACCGAGACTGCGCAATAATAATTTTAAGATATTTACACTAACAAAGCAACTAGAGAAAGCAACAACAACGTCGACTTAGCGTGTCGTCATCATTTGGTGTAAGTGGCCTGTAGTTTAGAAGGATATAATGCACCAACAGTTGATGAAGTTACTATTGTAATGGTTGGGGAAACTTTTGAATCATGTGACATAGTTATTAAGCGTAGAGATAACGTCATTCAGAAAATTGAAGGCACTCATCGCTCTTACGACGCATTGCAAAACCCTTTAATTTTTTGGGAACGTGATGATGAATATCACATCAACATAAAACAAACAAATCCATCCACCGGCGCAGAACTGACCAAAAAAGTTAGTGCTATGAGTTATTACGCTTACCAACTAATGGTTAGATATACTGAAGATAATCACATTCTAAAATGTAAATATTTATACCATTAGTATATTGTCGATATGTATGCCAAAATCGAGAGTGAACGTCTACGACACATTCGTTTTATTCAGTCAGAACAGAACTACGAAGCGACGAATACATCCACTTGCGTTATGCAATAGATGGAAATGTAAACAGAAGTATTAATGCCAATGACATCGGTAATACTGTTATTCTTCCTTCATCATACATTGACAGTCTGTGTCATATGCCAGAGTATATTCAAGACGCTATGACTTTCGTTCGCCATTACGGAACACCCGATTTATTTATAACATTCACATGCACCAAAATGGAACGATATTGTAGAACTACTACAATATCGTTCCATTTTGGTCAACAATCGCATGATCGACGTGACATTATAGCACGAGTTTATTAAAGAAAAAGCTAAAATCCTTAATGGATCTCATTACAAAGTATCATGTGTATGGGCAAACGAATTGTTGGATGTATTCGATTGAATGGCAAAAACGAGGACTTACTCATGCTTATATATTATAGTTTGGCTGACAAATGAAATAAGATCAATGGATATCGACAACGTAATAAGCGCTGAAATTCCTGATGAAGACACGGATCCAGAATTGTTTGAAATTGTTAATTTAAATATGGTTCATGGTCCATGTGGAGCACTTAATATGAATTCACCATGTATGATTAATGGTAAATGTTCCAAAAGTTTTCCTAAAGTTTTTAAAATGCATACGATTACTGGAATTGATTACTATCCATTATATCGTAGAAGATCCACTGAGAATTCTGGAAAGTCATTCACGATAAATATTCACAGAAATGAATTTGAAGTTGACAATAGATGGATTGTAGCTTATTCGCCATTTTTATCGAAAACATTTAAGGCACACATTAATGTTGAACTATGCTCATCCGTAAAATCCATAAAATATATTTGCAAATATATCAACAAAGGAACTGGCATGGCATTTTTCAATATTGAGGCGACAAGACAATTTAAATGACGAAATTTTACGATAACAAACTGGAAGATACATAAGCACCACTCACCAGCGAGGCTATTTGGCGTATTTTTTCATTTTCAATGCACATGCTGGTACTGCTGGTAATTCATTTAGCGCTACATCTTCAAAATGGACAACGTGTCTATTTTACAGACGAAAATATTGCACAGCGAGCTGCTTCTCCACCAAAAACTACTTTAACAGAATTTTTCACACGTAATTTGCTGTATTCATAAATGCCTTCCTACTATATGTGGGATAAAAAAAAATGGGAACTTCGAAAACGAGGTACACCTGTCGATGGATATCCTTGCATTTTTAAGTCAAATGTTTTAGGCAGAATTTACTCCATTCATCCAAATCAAAAAGAATGTTTCTATTTACGTTTATTATTAATTAATGTTCGAGGACCTACATCATTTAACAATTTAAAAACCGTTAATAGATACCAACATGAAACATTTCACGCAGCATGTTTGGCTTTGAATTTATTAGAAGCAGATTTACATTGGGATTCCACATTAAACGATGCAGTCATTACCTCATCTCCAAATCAAATACGCCAAATATTCGCCATTATCATTACAATTTCCAGTCCTTCCAAATCCAAATGAACTATGGGAAAAATTCAAAAATGCAATGACTGAGGATGTTCTTCATACAGATCGCAGAATTCACAACGACAACACAATTGGTTTCTTACCAATCATGTTCAATGACTGTTTAATTCGACTTGAGGATATCTGCATGACTATTTGCCATCACCGTCAAGATTAGCAAACTACCTAATTATTTATGATCTTTCACGAGATCTTTCACGTATTGTATATACGCTTGATTTACTTGAATTTGTTCAAATTAATAAGCCAAAATTGATAGATGAACAAAAAATTATTTACGATAGAATTTTACATGCAGTTCAAGCCCAAACTAGGGGTTTCTTTTTTTTGGATGCTCCAGGCGGAACTGGAAAAACTTTCATGATTTCACTTTTATTAGCAGAAATTCGTTCCCAAGGTAACATTGCATCAGCCGTTGCTCCGTCAAGAATTGCTGCAACTTTATTAGATGGAGGGAGAACAGCGCATTCAGCATTTAAACTGCCATTAAATATTCAAACTAATGAAAACGCAACATGTAATATAAAAAAAAAATTCAAACATGGCCAAAGTACTGCAAAAATGTCGCATTATAATTTCTGACGAATGCGCACAATGGCTCATAAACATTCATTAGAGGCATTGGATAGAACATTAAAAGATTTCAAGAACAACACAAATATTTTTGGTGGAACCATAATTTTGCTTTCTGGGGATTTCAGACAAACACTACCCGTTATTCCACGATCAACATATGCTGATGAAATAAACGCATGCCATACATCTTCATCTTTATGGCAAACAGTAATACTAATGAAATTAACCACAAATATATTTGTACTTATCCAAAACGATCCTTCAGCTGAATTTTTTTCTAAACAATTGCTTGACATTGGAAACGGAATAATTGCTACTGATCAAATAACCAAAGAAATCGAATTTCCAGAAAATTTCTGTACAATTGTAAATTCTCGGGAAGAACTAATAACAAATGTATATCCAAATATTCTACAAAACTATAAGCAAATTCAATGGTTACAAAATCGTGCAATTTTAGCGCCCAAAAATATTGAACTAGAATTTTTGAATCTAAAAATTCAAGATATGTTGGATACAGAAACAATGTCTTTTAAATAAATCGATCAACGGAATTTTTAAATTCCATAAATATACCAGGTTTAGCAATCGCTCAAATTGTGTGACGGAACTCGCTTGGTAAATAAAAAAATATATGGCAATGTTATTGAAGCGACAATTATAATATAATTATAAATTTCATTTAAAATAAATTAATTTGTTTTCAGATTACACTGGAGCAGCAATACAATTTAATTCAAATACAAATCTTTATAAAATACGATAATTCAAACAATCAAAATGTATTACAACATCAATTAAAATTTTTACATTTAAAACACAATAACTATTTTTTAACTAAACAGTTTTCACTGCTTCCCTTCTCAATTTTTCTCCATTATTATAACACAGAACACTAGCAAAATTTTAAATCAGGGACAAAAAAACTAGCTTCCCACGAAGTGGGACGGGTTCCGCTAAATTATAATAAAACTTTAATTTTTTTTATACAACTTTAGAACCTAAATTTTTTTTAAAGTAAATACAAAAGGGAGAAAAAATTTGTTCCCCAAGTTGATATTAAATCGATTGTACGAGTAATATACATATCAAAAAACGAGCTGGACAACGCCGGGTAATATCGGCTAGTAAATATATAAATATATTCAAGTCGTTCATGTCTGACTTTAGATGAAGTAACAGTATACAAACTACCAACGCGAAAAAGTATCAAATTGTGGGCTTATAAATAGACGATAACGTTTTATATTTAAGATTTTTCGCCTTTTCGGACAAAATATTATTTTTAATGGCATTTATACAGTGTTTACGACTCTTTTCTAGTCATACAAAATAAAGAGACCATTTACTCACAATACATCTACCTAAAAAAATAGAAAAATGCACTCCCCCCCTCCCGCTTTCCCCATTTTTAACCCCAGTGCTCTAATTCTCTAAGCAGTAAGATAATTTGTAAACGTGTAAACGATAATTTATCTTGCCTTTTTACAATATTTGCATTCTGTAATTGCACTCCAAGATAAAATTTAATACGGTTACGATAAATAAATGTCAAAACTTAACACACTCTTATGATGTATGTAGGTTCATATTTAGACTTTGAGGGCCTATAACTACCCTTCCCATTTAAATTTCAACATTATTCTTATGGATATAAGTTACTCTAAGTAGCATCTGTTCACAATCTATAGTTCGAGTTGTTACGGGTTGTGGTATGGCTAATTTTACAAGTGAAAATTTTATACAATATATTATCTTGGCATTTTTAAATCGCATTCACTAAACAGTTTTTTACCCAAGATAAACCTATTGACAGCAAGCGAGCAAGATAACATTAAACGTCAAAACGAAATTTTAATTATTTTATATCCTTAATAACTCAAAAAATATAATCTCTAGAAACGTAAATTGTTGCATATACATCAAAGCCATCTAGAATCAAACATAGCCCCCAAAATCATATTGAAAAATGATCGGAATCGGAAGTTATTTGAAATTCAAATCAAGATACGGTTAGATAGACTTATAAAACATACCAAATGTTTGAAAAGAACATTACAACAGCCAAAAATTTCTTTACTCCGTATGGTAAAGGCGTGTATAATATAAGTCTTATTTACAATTGATCGATCAGTTGAATTTTGATTAATGTTGTGTATTCTAATCTGTTTAAAGGTTATTCTTTATACTACATACAAAATCGCATTATTATGTACATAATTATTATTTGCGATATGTTTTTGAAATCCAATCAAATCTGTCTTAAGTAGATCATAATTTCAGTGTATTTCGTTGTTGAAGACATGTTTAGCTCTTTCCGATGCCATATTTAGTTCTTTCTGCATATGCGACTTGACAATACCTAAGTATAATAGTCGGATCTCGGAAAGCCCGGGATTGTCTTATTAAAATTTTAGAATTTCGAGTAAACTACAAAAAGCTATGCGTTTTAAGCAACGAAACTCATTTAACCATCAAATTTGGTTAGTCACTGCGAGCTTTCCAAACTCCACGAGTTCCTCATCCAAAATTTTTTTATGTGCCTCCCCAATAACACCGAAAATTTGTTAATCGGACCCATTTCTAGTATTTGATGTAGGTCTAGTTATGGAGGGACGTTTTAGTGTTACGATTTGTTTTTTTACCATGAGTTAATTTTTAATCTTTGTAAAATGTTTGGGTTAATCTTAAGGATCGGTAACGAGTAGGAGGTGAGACTTTGATCAATTACCTGCACTTTAGAAATCGATTTTATGCAATATACATCTTGTTTGCCTTAGTGCTAGTTAAAAGCTAATTGTAATGCATAATATAACTAAATATTGTTCTCGTTCATTATTTTTCGAAATTTGTCCTAATTGTTACTTTTCTCAAACAAAAGTTAATAAATAGTTTAGAGTTAAATCATTGTAAGATCTTATAAACTGTTGAGAGCTCTTAGTGTCTCTAAATGAAATATTAAACAACAACAAACTGAAATTTGTTGACTAATTTTGGTTTTCTATAGGCCTTCATATTTATTGTGCTCGTCAATTTTTTAACTGTGCAAGTGTAATGATCAACTAAAATATTGCAAGTGCACACAAACTTGAAAACTTTGCTTGCTATGTGGAGAGCGGGTCCATTTTAGATGTTGTCAAATCAGACACTTGAAACACTTGACATTTATATTTGAAAATTGAGCAACTAAAATTGCTTTGGCTGTAATCCACAGACCATCTTGTTCTAGGATATTCTACCCCTTAAGTCTTCTTCTTCTTATATAAATAGGGATATTATATATTCCCTACTTTAAACATAAAATTATTAATAATAAATTTATTTGTTTTGTTGTATTTGTGGAACGACTGGATATAAACCTAAGTAAAAGTATAGGTAATAGTGAAGACGGTCGATGAACATATTCGAATGTTTAACTTTACTGAAAGAATATTTTAATTCCAACGATAATGGTCCATTTTTATAAGTACACAAATTTAAATAATAATTAGTAAGAGTTTAATTAATAATTAGAGCTTGATCTTATTTAATTCTAAAATAAAACTATAAACTAAAATATCAAAAAATGCAATTAACTATTAATAATATCCAAACGAAAGCGTTTTACACATTCAAGCAAAGTTATTCCGCGATAAATTACTTGTGTTACTTTTTGACATAAACTTATCTTGCCACTTTACATTTTATCTTGAAAAAAATTTAGTGAATGCGAAATTACTAAAACATCACGATATCCAATATAAATCTAGACTTCTACGATAATTTTTTTCGTGTGTAAAAGTTATCACTTTTACACTTTACAATTTATCTTGGTTTTTAGAGAATTAGGGCACAGGGTGTTTGTGTATACAAAGATACACAAACTGTTACACAAATGAGAACTTCCTTAGGTCTCTTCTTGGCTGCTTGGTTGCGTACTGATAAAAAGTTCGTCCAGATTGCAACGACCAAACAATTCTTGCTTTGTACCTATAGTACAAAACAAGAACTTATCGATTTGGTGAATTATATCACAAAAACAGTAATTTCTGGAAATTCTCACTATATGTATGTCTATTTTGGGAGTGAGATTTAACACTAAACCTACCATGCCGCGGTCAAATGACCGTTTTAAAAATTTCGTTTAACATTTCTCGCATACAACGTTTCTTTATCATCATGTGGCTTATTATCTTTTCCTAAAATATATACAAACAACCTATTTTACAATGTTTACAACTTTTTTTATTGTTTAATTTTCGAAAGCAAATTGTATTATATCTAGTCTACTTTACTAAAATACATGTTTTTTTTAAAGGGTTCATTTGACCGCTCATGGTAGGATTAGGTATACATGAAATGTCGGTAGGTTTAGTGTTAAGATTACAATTTGATACTTTTTCAACCCTGAAGTCAAAGTTTAACATATTTTTACAATTTTCTGAATTTGACTTCAATGTTCAATCGAACTACTAACCACCAACCCAATTTTATAAAACTAACCTCGGAGTTCGTTGAATGAGAAGGAAACTTATGTGAGTGTCTCGTAATTTACTTCGATTTTTGTCATATGACTGTCCCCAAAACCAATGTTAGATTAGTTATTATTTTATTTGTATCTGCCTTCAATATTCGGAATAGGTACAAAGGGCCGAATGTCGAAGGGCCGAATGTCGAAGGGCCGAATGTCGAAGGGCCGAATGTGTCGAAGGGCCGAATGTGTCGAAGGGCAGAATGTCGAAGGGCCGAATGTCGAAGGGCCGAATGTGTCGAAGGGCCGAATGTGTCGAAGGGCCGAATGGGTCAAAGGGCCGATTTTTTTTTTCTTTTTAGAAATATATTTTTTTAAATTTGTTGTTTTATAACAAAATAAAATATTTTAGGAAAACATATAAGAATATTTTTATATTTTTTTATTTTTCATATTTTTTTATAGAATATTTTGTAATTTTTTTTTTATTAAACATAAATGAATTTCTTATGAATTTATGTATTTTAATATTTTTCATCTTTGAATATTTATGAAATTCCAGGTATCCGGTCAGCGATATATTTTGGAAAATGTTGTCATGCGCCACCAGAGACATTCGGCCCTATTTGTCAGCCTTCTGATAATAGGTATATGGTGCAAAAAATAAAAAAATAATTAAATTCAATAATTAAATTAAATAAAAAAATAATAAAAAAGGAACAGCTTTAGTATCGCAGTCAAATTTGTTAACGGTCTGAGCGACGGTGGCGCCACTTTGATCAAAAGTGGATTTTTATAACTTAAAAAGTGTGTCTTTGCTTAGCACTTTTTGTGTCTCAAGCTAACTCCATCTATCGAAATAAAAATGAACCAAAATTTAAAATTTTACGTTAAGCCGTGATAAAATAATTTTTAATAAATTAAACAAGGCAAATTTCTGGTTGACAATATTGAAATTACCGTATATTTGATTTGAATTTGTTTATGCTTCGTCAACCTTGCAGACACAGATCAAAGAGAAAGTATCGCTCGTATCGCTTCTTCTGATAGATGTACCACAAATGTTAGCTTAATTCGTCGTGTAAGTTCCTATATTATTTCAAATTATTTTGCATCAACAGCATACAAAAATTCCTTGGGCTGAAGGGTGAACCATCTCAAAAATGACGAATTTAAATTACGAATATTTAATAATAATCGCAAGTGACTTAATAAAATTTATTTTGTTTCTAAACCATATATTTACATTTTGATTTTAAATTAATCATTTAAAATTATTTATTTTACTAAACATTTAAAAACAGTTCATATGTTACAAACTCAAATTTATTTTATTTATAAAAATATGTCTAAGATGGCAGTCAAGTAAATTAACAATTTTTTAGTTAAAATTATAACCACAAAAAAATGTAGAAAAATTTAATCCAAAAGCGTAAAAAATTATAAATAATATATAAAAAATTGAAATTTATCTAAAATGGCGTGTGATATGTTTCCAACTTTAGTTAAAATTATGACCATTTTGAAAAAAAAAAGTCGCGATAGTCAATTTTGACTGCGGTACTAAAGGCTAGCCAAAAAAAAAATATATTTCTAAAAATAAACAAAAATAAACAAAAATTCGGCCCTTCGACCCATTCGGCCCTTCGACACATTCGGCCCTTCGACACATTCGGTCCTTCGACACATTCGGCCCTTCGACATTCGGCCCTTCGACATTCGGCCCTTCGACACATTGGGCCCTTTGAAATTCGGCCCTTCGACATTCGGCCCTTCGACGTTCGGCCCTTTGATATCATACCCAATATTCATCCTTATAGTATTCAACATTAAAGTCAAATTTTTGTAGATCAGTTTTGAGTTTATCGAATAATATGTTGATTATGTCAGTATCCTGTAATTCAATACCAAACATTGACATTTAACGAACGCCCAAGCCAATGTTCTGTAGCTAGCGCCTTTGAATGTCAAATGATTGAATTGCAAGCTGACATTCTAAAAAAGTTATTTAATCTTATTGTAAGGTTGACTTCCAAGTCACAATTTCATGAAATGTCTTCCCTTTTTCTAACATTAAAGACTAAAACAAAAACTGTACATTTACATGCCTCCAACGAGAATTCTTGAAAATCCAGTGACATGTCAATTCCCCGAACCAAGGTATGTAATGCCGTGTCCACAGACTTTCCCTGAAGGTACGAATGCTGAGACTGTGAACAGTTTCTGGGTACGATTCTCGAACGAATATGGACATTCAGCAGCCTTTCTATGATTTTCAGCACAAAAGATGACACAGACATTGGTCTTAAATCCTCAGGGTTGGTGTGCGAGCTTCTTCCAGATTTCAGGATAAAGATCACCCTAGCCTATCTCCATTTCTCCAGGATGTACCCCAGCTTCAGACACTCTTTGAAGATAACTTCTAGCCAGGAAAGCAAGACATCCGAGTTCTTCTGAATTTCTCCTAATACAATTCCATCAGGACCAGCTGACTGAAAAAGATTAAACTCTTTAGTAGCCTATTTTATCTTCCGTGTATTCAGAATAACCTCTGTACGCACAGTTGGACCCCGCAGTCCTCCTTAGACCAGCAGTCATCCAAAGGCTCCACCATCGACACATCCTCACATCCCGGAAAGAGAGTTTCCATCACCAGATCAAGAGTCTCTTCACTAGACACCGTCCATTCGCCATCCGGTTTTATTAGATAGCCTGGAACAGCTGGACTGGTAGAGAGAATACTTTTTAAGCTCGAGGTTTCCGAGGCCCCTTCCATTCTCTGAAGCATTTCTTATAGAAGCCCCAATGTTGACTGTCTCTCGATGTTTTCGCTCTATTGGAAGCATCCCACAGACTTTTCAGCACTCCGCAAGTGCCGAGATCCACAAAACAGGTTTTTGCTTTCCCTTCAGCTTTGTTAATAGGCAAGCTTCCCACATAGAGGTATTGTAAGACCTAGTAAGAGTATCCACCATTGAATCTAGTACACTACCCGTGTCGGGGAGTTCTGGAACCCTAAATAGAATGATGCCCTCCAATACCTCTCTATATATACGCCATACTGTCCTCCTGGGGTATCTGAACACGTACTGATTTGTAATTTGGAGATTAAACTTAAACGTTAAGTAACGATGGTCAGAGAAGGAATGCGCCTTCGCTTCGTCGGTGAAATAAATTCAGAGACCAGTGTAACATCCACTACCTCCTGTCTATTACTAATAATAAAGATGGGTTCCTGACCTATATTGCTAATAGTGAGGTTAGTTCTTAAAAGAAATTCGAAAAGTAACTCACCGCTGCCATTTATGTCCGAGCTACCCCAGATAGTATGGTGCGCGTTCACATTTACTCTAGGATAGTTCCCGCCTTCCTCCTTTCCGCGTCACTGACAAGTACCTCTTGTATATCTGGCGGTACTGGCTTCTCTCAGTCCAACTATGCAGCTGCAAGCAAGAATCTCCTCCCCTCCGTTTCTATTCAAACCGCAGCTATGTCCCCATTGCAATACTACGGAAATAGAAAAACATTTATATTATTTCCCACCAGTATACATGATCACAGATCTTGATAAGGTTCTTGGATCAAAATTATTTCCTCCCATGACTTAGCAAGTGTGAGAAGTAGCGCCGCCGAAGCAGCCTTGATATGATTGTAAGTTTATATGCACAAACCTGATCATTGCTATAGCAGTATTCACTTACCTCAACTGCGAGAGCCGTGCTGCGTCGATGAGTCGACGGCATCCTCCGTTTCACTCCCTCTGCAGTCCCTAAACTAAGTTCGCCTGTCAGTCCCTCAATTGGGTTCGCCACTAACTGTAATGTCTCCTCTGGAGAAGTACCGCACTTATCGCTTCCCTTTACAGGCTGGACCTCTTCCTCGCCCTTCTCGGGTTGCGCGATGCTTGGTTTTTCCGAACACCTTGATAGTGAAAGAGCTGAAGCCGAAGTTTATATCCCCCTTGGTTTTTGCCAGAGGAGCTAGGGATTCATTATTGTTCACCATGATGGATAGTCTGAAACTACCCTTAGGCTCCTCCTACTTTACAACCTTGCAGTTTCCTGTCAGAAGATCAAGATTGCAAACCTGAATAATCCTTAGGGATTCATCCAAGTTAACCGGATCCATGGGAGTCCAGACCATCACCCTAGGTCTGCTCGGTTTTTCCTCCTTGGGAACTGCCCTGAGCTCTGGTCCTGATCATACCTCGAATACCTCCTCGTTCACCTTCCTGTAGAAGAAGGCCGACCGCTGATCTGCGCACGCGGTCAGCTTGCATTAACACAAACCTCCATTTTTCCCCATTGATGCTCCCATCATCATGGCTCTTGTCCACGAGGGCTAGCATAATCTCCTCCTCCTTCACAATGTTGCTGAAGAGCTTAGACCACTTCGACACCTGTCCCACCTAAAGCTTGGCATGTTTTCTCTCGGCATCCAAACCTCCATGCTCCCCCTCGCTAGACCTCTGTCTTTTAGACCCAAGATCCTCCTTTTGTACTCTGCTCACATCAGCAATGCAGTTCTTCGCCCACTTAAAAGATTGCCTCTGTTCCTCCGTCCATTGCTCCTCCGGGACTGTATCCAGTCTATCCAAGACACGGAAAGCCGATCACCTAGTCCTGTATCTCCGAACCGAAGGAGCAATGACCTTCTCTTTTTAGCCGCTACCTACCACACCGTGCAGAGATCCGTATACACGGGTGAAGCTAAATACATCTGGAGGTCGCCAAGTATCCAGAAGGCTCATTTCGTCCATTCTTGTTTCAAAAATGAGAACCTGGGGGCGGTGGAGATTGTGAGACGCACTTGCAGTAAAATCAACAGAAAATAATGAGCGTAACTGGCTCACGCTCAGTAGAAAACGCAAGAAGCGCAAAAACAGAAAGCGTTGGCAAAATAGAACAAACACAAAACGGATAATTACCTCAGCAAGAGATAAAGAGTCGAGCCTGTCAACAGATATGATTACCAAGAAAATCAATGAAGTCATACGTCCTAATGAATCAAACATAATGATCCACTATGTAACAAATGGTGTCCCAAACGGTGTTGCCGTTTACTCCTCCATTTCCAAGTTGCAATTTGCTCCTTAACGGATTAAAAGATATTCACAGAAAAATTGGAATTGGAAGACGTGGGTCTTGTAGCCTCTGAATAAATGCCTGTAAAGAGATTACGTAAGCTAATTATATTTGATGTTAGCTCTAGTGAAAGTGTGGAAGAATGCACGTGGACTGGTTACGATATGCGTTGTGAAAGAGTTTGTGACTCCGACTAGGTGCTTTAGCTGCCAGCGATATGGTCATATTACAAATAATCGCAGGGCGCGCCTGCCAGTTGCGTAAGCTGCAAGGAAATGCAAAACCACATGAGCAGCATATTCTATGTATGTAAAAAAGAACCAGGCTCGATCAATGGTCAATTCAGCGGCATGATTTCTATAACCAGAGTAGCAACAAGCTCCTCTGATAATGCTGGCATGAACATGGTGAAGCTTATAGTTGTGAGAGCCACTGCACATGTGTTGAAACTCAATTGGGAGATGGTTCCTTCTACATTTTTTAAATAAACGCCCAATTCAGTGAACCGATCGAGTACCATCTGTGTAAAATCGAAATGATCCTAGGCTCTTTATGATATTTTGGCAGGTCGCAATGAAAATTTAAAGGAAAATAAAAGAACCCAAATGTTGAAAAATTTAATTTATTTAACACGCGAAATATAAAAGTGATGCAACTCTTTTGCTTTGTAACAACTGACTCACTAAAAAACCGCATTTCCCTTTTTGAAGACAGATTTCAGTTCAGAGTCCTCTTTTGTTACTTGATTTGATCTTGTTCGGTGACACGCATACACGTGGGGCATATTCGCAGTCTAACATTCCTCCTGGATCTCCGATCCCCAAATGACCCAAATGCTACACGAGTCTCAAGCCAGGTATAGATTTGGTTAACGAATCTGCTAAATTATCGTTGGTTTTTATGTACTTCAGTGACATTGATTCGTTTGAGATCTTTTCTCGAATATGAAACCACTTCAATTCTATATGCTTGGATCTTTCAGAAATGGTTTGATTTTCTGCCAAATGGATGGTTCTTTGATTGTCTACGTTAATTATAATTGGTTGGCTCATAAAACTTGTAAGATCAAGTTCTTCCATAAAATTCTTCAACCATGTACATACATTCCTTCGCAACTTCACTTAATGCAACGAACTCTGCTTCAACTGTACTCAATGCTATGCATCGCATAGATATCGTAGAACGTGTTTTAACGCTTTCCAATGTTTTTCCGATGGTCTATTGTTGAATTGACTTAATAATGTAACACTATGAGATAAATCAGGTCTTGTGTTTGCCGACAAATACAACAGACTTCCAATTGCGGCTCTGTATATATGTGATCGCTGTTCATCAAGTTCATCAGCGTCTTCTGTTTTCATTAACTTCTCGTTCAAATTCATTGGAGACTTCACATTACTGCAATTTCCCATATTCATGTCAGCTAATAGGTCTCTTGCGAAATTAGATTGATCAATGCTATATCCATTTACAGTTTTAGTCATTTTCATTGACAATACATGTTTCACTTCACCTAAATCACGTACATCAAATTTAGTTCCCCAAGCATTTTTCATAATGTTTACTTCGTCAATTCCACCGTATAGCAGCAAATCATCTACGTATGTCGTTACTATGAGCTCTCTACTTTCGCAATAATACACACAAGGATCGGCCACAGATCTTTTAAGACCTTGTGATTTCAAAAATGAATCTATACAATTGTTTTATTTCAAACCTGATTGGTGTAATCCATATATGCTCTTCTTTAATTTGCACAGATATTTTTGAGTAGAGATATCATCTGGGATTTTATCGAATTTAAGTTGTAAATCGTCTAACAAAATATTAAATGCTTCAGGTAAATCCATATATACTTCATCTTCAAGATCTGCTAGAAGATAGGCAGCTTGGATATCAACATGATGTACAACCCATTTTTTCTTTACTGCTACACCAAATAATATTCTCATGGATTTCTTTTGCACAACTGGTGCATATGTTTTGTCGTAATCCAGACCCGGCCTTTGATAATTACCTAAAGCCACCATTCTTGACTTATATCGTTCCGGTTTACCATTCTCGTCGAATTTGGTTTTAAATACCCACTTGGATTTTATTGATCGTCTTCCCTTTGGTAGAATGACAAATTCCCACGTTTTATTTCTCAATAAATTTTCAATTTCAACAAGCATTGACTGCTTCCACAACTCACATCCACCTGAAGATAATGCTTCATGAGTTGTTTTTGGATCTCGAGGAATTTTAAAATCAACATTCGAAATTTTCATTGCATTTCCAACAATGTCGCTAGTTTCGTAATCGCGCAACCACAACAGCTTTTTGATTTCCCGGCCAGTTCGTGTAACGACACCTTCTAACACATTTTCCCGGTATTCCTCCTGTTGATCGTCTTCCAAAATTTCTGCTGTGGATTCAATAACTTCATCTTGATTTTCGTCTTCTTATACTGGAAATATGTTCAATCCAAATGTTATTGCTTCATTTCTTTTACTTTCAGATATGCAGTCCAAAATTGTATTCCACATTGGAAAACAAGTCTCATCGAATATCACGTCCCGGCTGATGAAAATTTTATTTGATACAGGATTCCAAAGTTTGTATGCCTTAGATGATGATGCATACCCGATAAAAATGCATGCCACGGCACGAGGACAAAATTTGTTCTTTTCGTTCTTCAATTTTGACCACACACGACAACCCCATACTTTCATATGAGATAAATTTGAAGATTGATGTTTCCATCTTTCATAAGGAGTTTCACCGTCATTGGCCGTAGTCGAGTATCTATTACGAATGTAACACGCCATTGTAATAGCATCGCCCCAGAATTGTAATGGCATACCTGACTCTATCAACATACATCTTGCTGCATTTAACAGTGTTTGGTTAAATCTTTCAGCCACGCCATTTTGTTGTTGTGTTCCTGGAACCGTCAATAGGTGCTCGATACCCATTAATTGAAACTCAGAAGAAAATTTACTTTCACAATATTCACTCCCATTATCAGAACGAATGGCTGCAATTTTTCGGTTATGCATATTTTCAACATTCCGTCGATAAATGTTGAATGATTTGTAAACGTCACTTTTATGAGAAATACAATCAATTACAGCAAATCTTGAATAGTCATCAATAAATGTAACCACATATTTATTATTTCCCATTGACGTAGGATTGAATGGCCCCATTATGTCTGTGTGAACGGAAATGGCTTCGCCTTCATCTTTCCTGTCATACACGTATCGCATTTATTGACTTCTTCTTCCGTTGTTGCAATTTTTAACTCTGATTCCATTTTTTTCAAGGAAATAATATTTATATGGCCCAAACGTTGGTGCCAAATATTTCTGGACTCAGTTTTAAAACACTTCCCAATCTCAACTTTTTCGCTTGTATGATAGCTCTCATAAAATTTGAACAGTCTTTCGGATTTGACAGCGACTGCAATAACACCTTCTTGATCGACCAAAACTGCATTATCACTGCTGAGAACAACCTTTATATCTTTGTCAGTTATTCTCGATACGGAAATAAGATTTCCTCCCAGTTCCGGCACGGACAATACATCCTTCATCAAAACCGTACATCCACCATTCACGTCACTCATCTTAATTGAAACATCACCAATTCCCTCAACTGCAATATTCGTTCCATCTGCAATTTCTACGTAGATATTCAATTACTTGTAATTCACCATCTTGTACCTGCGCGAGGTCATGTGGTCAGTGGCACCACTATCAAGGATCCACATACAATCAATATTTGTATTTTTATCATTTGTAGAGCAACTAAATGACGCACGACATTTTTGTCCTGTAACAACTTTTGCTACAGCTTTCGAGCTAATTGTTTCTTCCTTGCGTCCTTGCGTTTTATTTGGACAATTTCTACCTATATGTCCAAATTCTAAACATGAATACCATCGCAAAAATTGTTGGGACTGCTGTGATTTATCATTATTATGTCTTCGCTGTGATGATTTATTGTAAGTCGTCTTCTGCTTAACATCTCTTGGTTTCTCTGCTTGCTTCGTTGCTAATGCCTTAGTATCATCATTTAATGAATGGGCACCCTGAATTATTCTTTCTTCTTGTAATAGCTTGCTCTTTATTTTCGTCATTTACAGCTCATCGTCATCGGCTCGAATATTTCTTGGAACATACTCATATTCATGTGGTAAGCCTAGTAGTGTAAACCCTGCAATTGCTTTTTCGTTGAATTCAAATACCGCATTTTTGACTTTGTTGTACAAGGCATTGCGTTTCATCAAGTAATCAAAAATAGACTGTGATGATTCTTTCTGCAGATTTACAAAATCACGAAAAAGTAAAAGACCGTGCCAAGTGTCATACTTTGTATGAATTTGTTGAAGTGTTTTCCAAATTTCCTTCGCACTCTTACAATTAATGATATCGTCTAAACTTTCATCATTAACGGATAGGTAAAATATATACTTTTCGCCAAATGATCCGTTTTCTTCTGTACATCTGTTAAACCTTTTCCATCTTCAAACCCTAGATCAATTGCATCCCAACATCCTTTAACCTCTAATACACCTTGAATACGCAACGACCAATGTCTATAATTATTGGCATTAAGTTTATCCAATTTCGTCTCATCCATGTTGCGTCTATTTTGAGGTTACGTCGTCTAGATTTTTATACTTCTTAAATCCCTTTTACACGTCGTCTGGGCCCATAACCTGATATTTTGGCAGGTCGCAATGAAAATTTAAAGGAAAATAAAAGAACCCAAATGTTGTAATTTAATTTATTTAACACGCGAAATATAAAAGTGATGTAACTCTTTTGCTTTGTAAAAACTGACTCACCAAAAAACCGCATTTCAGTTTTTGAAGACAGATTTCAGTTCAGTGTCCTCTTTTGTTACTTGGTTTGGTCTTGTTCGGTGACACGCATACACGTGGGGCATGTTCGCAGTCTAACACTTTACTGGGTCAACACTAGAAGAAATGATCACTAAATACTTCAACGCAAAAGTAAAATGTTACTTCACCGTTAAACCGATAAAACAGAAGAAAAGATGAGGACTTCATAGGTGTGACCACTTTATCATGAACTTGAACGGAAATACAGCGACTTTCTCGTCTAATGGGAACACCAATATTGAGCTAATTGTGAAATTCTATTCTAAGAAAACTTAAGTGTTCTAAAAATAAGCTTAGAAGAGCATCCCAGATGGAAAGAAATCAAGAAGTAAGAGCCGCCGGCAAGACAAATGGACTCGTCTACCGGACCAGTGGTGCAGTGGTTAAAGCTTCGGCACTTGGACCGGGAGGTACTGGGTTCGAATCCCATCAGAGGCTAGATGCAAATCGAATTTTCATCATCGATTACGATCGGTGATGTTAATAAACACAACTAAGACCCTCTGATGGAGTGCAGAATTCAGCGCCGACCCACCGTCCATGTCAATGTACAGGTTGACATGGAGCTTGCAATGTGCAGGTGGTAATACTGTAGTTGTGTGAGTAGGTGAATAGGTGAATGGGTTAATGATATAGCGTGAATGCGTGGTATCACAATGATCCAAAAAATGGCCTAAGTGTCAACCACTGAAACCTAAACCTAAGTGTTCTAAAAATAAGCTTAGAAGAGCATCCCAGACGGAAATAAATCAAGAAGTAAGAGCCGCCGGCAAGACAAATGGACTCGTCACAGATATGTAGCATGACACACGTTTGAGATATCCGCTTTCTTCGAAATCTTAAAGACCTATAATGTTGCTACCTATTATGGAGAAACTCCAACTTCACATTACACCGTAGACTGAACAGAGCGGATTGTACTCGGACAAACAATTCCATTTGCAAGATTTTGTTCCATTTTTATGTATCTTATGACATAAAGCAAAATATATATAAGAGGAACCATGTAGAGATCCCGAGGTTAATCTATTTTACTTTTGGCAATCTGTATAGGCCTAACAAGAACAATAAACTATAAAATAACTATGCCGATATGTTTATAAGATACGTATATATGGATTAAATATAGAAAAAGATTAAATTTGTGTATATAAATATATTAAAACTGTAAAATAAGATTAACCTCGGAAAAACCTGCCCTTAAAATTTGCACTACTTGATTTCTCTTATATATTTATTGCTCGATGCTTATGATTAACTTTATCGCAAACTCATTTTTAAATATTGTCAAAAAATCATTTGGGTCCTATTTTCCCACATGCCAAATTTTAAAAATTCAAACTGGGATTTCCTTAAAATCGGGTTTTTTTATACAAAACCGGGATTTTGAAAACCACGATTTTGAAAACCGAGAATAAGAAAATCGAGTTTTCGTTACACACCCGAAAAGTTCAAAATGGTACTGCACGCTCCATCTATTAGAAAAAAAAATAAACCAGTTTTATTGTGTCTTAGCTATAATAACCACCAATTTTCTATCAACTATCACGAAAGTGTCGATATAGTTAAGATAACCAACCGCCATCTATATATGGTTGATTACATTTCTACAATACACCGAGTAAACAAGCAGAATTTGCTGTCACAATGACAGATCCAGTTTATTTTGAAAAATCAACCACGTCGGTTTAATAAACGACACAAAAATTTACAATTTATTTTTTTAGTAGCATTAAAATCATATAATATTCTTAAAAACAGTTATATAAAATTATTAGTAATGGAAGCAAAAACTATAATCGTGACCGGTGGTACAGGACTCGTTGGAAAAGCTATTGAGGCCGTTGTAAAAGAGCAAAATTTACCAGACGAAAAATGGATATTTTTAGGATCAAAAGATGCAGATTTAACGTAATAAATGAATGATAGATTCTTGTAGTAATTAAATATTTACATTGTAATATTTATAGAAATTTAGAATCAACCAAAGCTTTATTTGAAAAGTATCATCCGACCTATGTTATCCATTTGGCGGCTATGGTCGGTGGCCTTTTCCACAACATGAATAACAATTTAGATTTTTTACGTAAAAATATGCAAATCAACGATAACGTTTTACAGCTAAGCCACGAATATAATGTGGTTAAAGTAGTTTCATGCTTATCAACATGTATATTTCCGGATAAAACTACATATCCAATTGATGAAACTATGGTTCATAATGGGCCGCCACATGATTCAAATTTCGGTTATAGTTACGCGAAACGATTAATTGATATTGAGAATAAAGCTTATCACCAGCAACATAATAAACTATTCACCTCAGTTATTCCATGTAATGTATTTGGGCCGCATGATAACTATAAACCGGGGGTTAGCCACGTTATCCCCGGAATGATTCAGAGGCTGTTCGAAATTATTTACGAGAAAGATGTCGAGACGCCAGAAGAGGAAAAAGTATTTTCAGTTTATGGTACGGGTAAACCACTTCGCCAATTTATTTATTCATTAGATTTAGCTAGACTAATTGTTTGGGTGCTTCGGGAATATAACAGTGTTGAACCAATCATTTTGTCAGTTGATGAATCTGCAGAAGTTAGTATAGCAAAGCTGGCAGAATCGATTTGTAATGCGTTTGATTTCAAGGTAAAATCGGAATTGTTGCAAAATCATTCATATTCTTAATTTTCCGTTTTGTTCTATTTTAGGGTAAAATAGTTTTTGATGCTACCAAGGCTGACGGTCAATACAAGAAAACGGCGTCCAATGCTAAACTAAGAGCATTAAATCCAGATTTTAAATTTACAAATTTTGATCTTGCTATTAAGGAATCTGTTAATTGGTACAAGGAGAATCAAAACATTGCTAGGAAATAACAAATTAAATATGAAATGGTCCATCGGCTAGAAAAAAACTTAAAAGTTATTTATTGTTGCCAGTTTTATTGTATTAATGTAACATTCTTGTTGCATAACTGGATGGAATAAAATGATTGTTAAATCAAAATCATTAGCTATATATTTTCCAAATTTTTAAAGAAACGCATGTTTTGGTTTAGGCCAAATTTTTAAATCGTCTTTATTTGTTTCAACGATTTTGGCAAAATATAAGGGTTGTTAGAATCTCAAGAAGCGATGGCTGTTGTCCTAATTGAAGGAAGAATTCAAATGGGGAGAATTAAACGGTTATAGAACATTCTATCAACTTTGGTTTGAATTCTTTGATTTGGTTCATAACTTTTGTATTCATTTTAATTTTCTTACAATAGAGCGGCGATCCCCCTACCATTCCTGATCAAACGCTTTGTCCCGGCTGGTATTCGATAAGACATTTTAAAATTGAAACTTTTCTAACAACCAAACGCGGCACGATCAGATAATAAATCAGCGAGCTTTCCAAATAAATTTTAGAATGCCAATCCATGATGCCGACCTGTTTAATTGATTAGAAATTAGGATTTTATGGTACAACAATTCACCGAAAATGATTATTTCAAGAAACTAAACAAACCTGCTCTTCTATTCAAATTACAATTTATTTTATTTACTTTGTCACCTACTAATACTGCACTCGGTAATAAGAAAAAAAGTGTGGTAGAAACTCTCAAATAACCAGAATTTAGTTAGCCAAGTAGGTTTAGGTTTTCAGTGATTGACATTTAGGCCATTTTTTGGCCCATTTGGCACCACGCATTCATGCCACATCATTAACCCATTCACCTATTCACATACTCACACAACTACAGTATACCACCTGCACATGCAAGAGCTCCTTGTCAACCTGTACATTGACATGGACGGTGGGTCGCGCTGAATTTTGCACTCCGAGGGTCTTAGTTTTGTTTATTAACATCACCGATTGTAATCTATGATGAAAATTCGATTTGCATCTAGCCTCTGCCCCTGATGGGATTCGAACCCAGTACCTCCCGGTCTAAGTGCCGAAGCTTTAACCACTACACCATAGTCTGGTCGTGTTAGCCAAGTAACAGTAATATATTCCTTAGATAATCCCTGGTCAAGCAGAAATCAAATATAACAAAATATTTGCTGAGGAGACACTGGACATTATTAGTGCGACGATGGATCTATAAGAAACCGGCACGTCTCCTCAGACCACCCAGACTCAACCCAGAAAATGAAAAACCTCTCGAACAAATAATCGGAAGCAACTTCACGCCGATACATCAGGGATCGTAAACCAAGCAAAGCGAAACGATCATCATAAGATATTTAAGTGGAGCAAATCATGGTCTACTCGGAACCTTTATTTTAATTGAATTTAGTACTTCCGGTGTATCGATTAAGCCTAGTAAGAGACTACCAATAAATGTACTTTTAGCAATTTGCGCCTATTTTCCACCGTTGCCAAGATATACATCTTACTTTCATCAAATGAGAGGTTGGAAAGAATAATAACACCAAGGTCCATGATAAATTCGACCCGTTCAAGGGCACCTTGACGAAAAGCATACTAATGCACGAATGGTGAGCGAGCACGAAGAACAAAGATAACTTGTTGCTAGTCGACTACTCACAAAACGCATCCAAATCATTTTGAAAACTAATAGTCAGATAATTCACTTGTAGGTGCGAATATGACCACCTGACATGAAGACGGGAGGTTTAACTTTTCAAGCTAATCAGCCAGATTTGATTGATCAATCTTGTCAAAGGCTTTGGACAAATTATATAAATCAGAGCTGACGACGAGAAGTAACATTATGGAACATATGCAGAAGGAAATCAAAATAGGGACCGTCGATCTTCCAATTAAAGTTTTCAGCTTTCCAGATTCATATACCAGATCAATTATATTTTATTGTCGCAATACTTGGCAGTTACGGGATCTGGAATCGTGAAAAACTCCATTTCGAGTGATTTAGGCCAGAGAGCATTCTGAATTACATATGACGCCGCCAAGTTGGTTGTTTTTTAGAAATCCGATTTGCGTTCGTCTTCATCGCTGCTCCAGCATTGCATTTACAGTAACCAGTGATACTTGGAGTTGTTAATTTAGAGAACTATAATTTTGTGCTAGCAGGTCCCATTAAATACAGCAGAATTCTCTTTCTTACCAAGCAAAGCGGTCTTCCGGAATCATTATTGAATCTACTGACTAGACAGTTAATGTCTGGTCGAGGAACTTAGAATGCGAACAAAAACCTTCCCATATGTGACATTCCTCATTTGATCACGTTCGGAATACGTTTTAGGAGGCATTAATCTGGAAAGTTTCACATTTGGATCCTTGGACGTTGCACAAGGATTTCATTCACTCAAATTGGATCGCTACAATATTTGATTTACATACTGCTCCAGATTTATTCATATTTTTTCTTCTGCACGGTCCCGTGTAATCAAATGAATTCAAACAAATTCCAGGCAATACCTTGCTTCTACAATAAATTTTCCGTTAATTTGGTTTTGACCGCCCCCTGACTGTCCACATATGTAAATTGCGATATCCCCCACGGATACCACTTTATGCTTCAACCATGTCCCGACTTCGCCTATCGCCACCACTTCAGTTTGATACACGCTGCAGTCGTCAAGGAGACGAACAGAAATATTAACATTAAGCTTCTCACAGAAGACCTTGCCATCTAACTTACAACCGTCCAGTGGACAACCGACAGTGGAAAAATTCCACTGTCTCGTTTTCCAGTACTGATTCATTCTTCCAGGATTCTCTCGAAAGACAGATGGTCCAGAAACCTTTATCGAAGCACGACGTTGGTTTAATATAATCTAGATTTGCCAGTTTTTCCCTTAGCGATCTAACTATCGTCGAGTGTCCCGCCTGAAGACACTTCCACTGAGAGACAGCCGAAAGTCTCGCAGCCACATTGGCTGCCAAATGCTTACCAAAAAATTCGATTGGAATAAGGTGAAACATAACCGCTAAAGGACGTGTAGTTGTTGTCTTAAGCGCCCCGCTTATAAGCATACAGGCCGTTCCTTGCACGTTCTCCATCATCCTTATATATGTTGCCTTCTACAGACCTGGTCACCACACGCTTACCCCGTACTCAGCACAGGTATTACCACTGCCGTGTAGAGCCAGCGTACCAGCTCTGGTTTCAAGCCCCATATCTTACCTATGGCGTTCCTACACGAGTAAATGGCTACATTAGCCTTATTCACCTTTTCCACAATGTTATAGGCTTCCAGCTGAGCTTGCTGTCCAAGATTATGCTCAAAAATCTCGCTCCGTCAGCAAATGCCAGTCTAATGCCGTTCACAGTAGGACGGTAAACTACCGGAATTTTACATTTTTTAATAAATAGTACCAGCTGTCTTGGAGGTCCCATTTAAAACGCAATATTTTAAAACGCGAATTATCAAAACACGATAGAGTACAAACCCAAGTACATATATCAAAATGGAACTCATTTTGACAGTTCCAACTTTCGTTACATTTTTGAGATATTTGATGGAAGACATGGAACTCGAATAACATCCAGTTCTTTGAGTTACGGGTTTTTGTTCCACAGTTCATAGTAAAACTTGTAATAAAATGGAACTTGACCGTGGAACTTAGTTCCAACAATTGTTATATCGAAATAAGTTGGAAGTAGTTGGAAATAAGTTGGAAGTAGCGATACTTGGGAGACGCGATATGGTACAAAACGCCATATTTCAAAACGTGATATTTCAAAACGTGATACGGTACAAAACGGGAATTTAGGATCGGGTTATATCGGTCGAGTGAAGGGGAAATTTAATTTCAGTTTATAGGAATTTAAAGGAGCGAGAGAATATAGGATCGGTATAAATCGGGTCGCTACGCTCCCGTCGCTTCGCAATGCACATTCTGTACCATAACGTGTTTTGAAATATCGCGTTTTGAAATATTGCGTTTTGTACCATATCTCTTTTGGTCATATCTCGTTTCGAAATATCACGTTTTAAAATATCGCGTTTCGAGTGGATCTGGTTTTTACATTATTAAAGGCACTCTCAATGACGAGAAATACTACCATACAAAACACTTGCTAGTAAATTGACTTGTCAATCATGCATACTAGATCAAGCAGAGCTATGTCCACTGACTTTCCCTTACAGTACGCATGTTGCGACATTGCACAATTTCTGGGTTCAATATTTTTTCGAATACCTACATTTACCAATAAACTTTCCAAGGTTTTCAACAGAAAGGATGATAGAGTTAAAGGTCTCAGGTCCTTTGGATAAGCATGTGAGCTCTTCCCCGATTTCGGGATAAAGACCACTCTGACCTCCGCCCATTTCCTAGGAATATAGACCAGTCTCAGACAGCCCCTGAAGATAGTCACCAGCCAGGGGATGATGACTGCCGAGTTTCTTTGGATCTCTGCTGGTATAATCCGATCCGGGCCCGGTGGTTTATAAGGCTTAAAGCCGTTCAGCGCCCACAGGATTCGTTCTCTGTTCACGATGCTCTTCACCTCTATTGAAAGTATTCATAGTTGAGCTCTAGGCTCGATCAAGTCATCAAAGCTTCCCGGAAAATGGGTCTCGATGAGGAGCTCCAATGATTCCGCACTAAGTTGTCCATAACCCATTCTAGTAAATAGAATTTTCCTAAGGCAAAATGTCTCAGAGACCTCCTCCATTCTACTACAGAAGAGTCCCCAAGACCCCCATTGTGCCTTCCTCAACTGTTTTTTGTATTTTCTTATGTCTTCCTTATAGAAGTTTCAATCACGAACCTCCCTTGTATTCTTAGCTTTATGAAAGGCTGTTCTACACGCCCTCAGATAGGTTCCCTGCTCCATGGTCCACCATGTCGGTTTCTGCCTGCCCCTAGGCTTTATCAGGGGACACGTAGCATTAAATGAACCTCGAAAACCTCGAACCTCGAAATTATAAAACTTCCAGTATAACGACACTAAGATAAAGAGTTACCTATGGAGTGCAGCGACCCATCAAGAATTGCCAGTTCCCTATTCCTTCAGAGTCGTCAATTATGATAAAGTGAGAGTTATGTTCTTTATGGGGAGCGAAACAACCAGACAAAAAATTTGCATCGCTATATTTTTCCGATTCTAGAGTTAGTTTGTTCCGGACATAGCGCGGAGATTTGAATTTCTCACTAATTATCAGATTCTACAGACTTTTAAATTCCTAAAAATGTCTTTTTGTTTTATTTTTAGTTAGGAAGCGCGATATACTCGTATCAGGTAAAATAACCCTCGTTTTATCAAAATTAATAACTTCTCAAGCCCCAGAACTATAACAGCAAACAATGCGTGTCAATTCACACTAGGGTTTATGTAGTTAAAATTTTTGATAAAACGACGATTTTGTCTAATATCCCTTTTTCAACCAAGAAAATAAAAAAATGGCTCAATTTTAGTCCAACCCACACAAATGTGTGAGTACAAAACCATAGTATGTAATGGCGTTGTTGATAAAAAATTTCGCTTGATTTGAAGTAAAACCAAGACAATTGCGTATATAGATTTAGTGTTTTTTTCGGACAAAATAAGTTAAAAAATAATTCACAAATGTGTAAGTTGGTTCAAAAAACATACAAAACTAAATTTTTGACATGGTAAATTTTGCCCTACCCGCACAATTGTGTTAGTAATACACTAAAGGGATATATCGTATTCCTTAATATCAACCAACAATAATTACTCACTCTTGTATGCGAAGCTCCTGCCTGTACACTGTTACTTTTCATAAATAAGTCTTATAGAATTGTAAATTCCTATAAACCGAAGTCCTCCTGCCACAGTGGCACTATTCTGGTAATTCCCTGGGAATAGGGAATTGGGGAAAGATTTTATATGTAATTTGTATTTAAAATGTTTTTTCTGGCATACTGAGGTTAAAAGCTAGTGTTCATTTTTTTTGAAAACAAAGTGAAATTGGGAATAATTTTCCCTACCAATTTAGATATGGAAAAATTATTCCCAATTTATAAATATTTACCCTGTTTTTCCATTATAAGCCGAGGCTTCTTAGTAAAAAAAAGTTTTATTTTTCTTAAAAATGTGCTTATTACAAGCGTGCGGCCTATTTTAGGAGTGCGATTTATACGAATGCTTAAAATTTTAGGGCAAATAGGGAAAATTTTAGCCGCTGGTTATTAAAGGTGTGCGCAGCTTTAAAAAGTTCAAAATCCCCTACCTACTTGGGTAATCTTGGGTGTTTTGTAATTTTGAAAGAAAATAGAGGGATAATTAGCCGCGGCTTTTAAGAAGAACGCGGCCTAATAAAGAAATGCGGCTTATTAGCGTTTTGTTAAAAGTTTTGGTAAAAACTTTCTTCTAAGTAACCGCGGCTTACAAGCGGTGTGAGGCTTATAATGGAAAAACAACTTTTTTCCTCAGTAGGCCGGAAAAAAACATTTTAAATAGAAATTACCTACATATAAAATCTTTCCCCAATTCCCTATTCCCAGGGAATTACCAGAATAATGACACTGGACAGAATATTATTGGGAAAGAATGACTCATGGAGTGTGTTCAGGGCACCCAATAGTTGGGAATATGTTGAATAAAATCGAAACCACCGTTATGAAAATGTTTAGCTCTAGAAATTTTTAAATCAAATTGGTGATGATTTCAGTAATCATGATAGGGGACCTGAAAGCACCCAACGATAATTCTCGAATCCTAGATCCTACAGGGATAGGCATTTCTATAAACTGGGGGTTAGCCTGCTTTATTTAATATTGAAAATTTATATAAAGGAATTTCAGCCCTTAACTTTTTAGGCACTACCTAATTCGGTTTATTTTGGGAGTTTTTTGGAAGGAGGATTTTGGAAAGCTTATATACTTTATAGTTCTTATTTTACCGGAAATTTTTCATACGAAATATGCACAAGATTTTCTAAAGTCGAAGTATTAATTTGAAAGGAAACGAACGGAATTTTATTATTATATTTGGTCGGTCCTTGATCAAATTTAAATCCCCAAACCGAGGAAACTTTAGCCCCAGTATCCTTTTTGTGTGTTACGTTTTATTATTGTGATGACACCTTTATCATAAATTAAAAACCAAATATTTAAGTTTCAACAAATAAAATTTTAAAATATATAGATTTATTATAAACATTTAAGAAATATCAATAATATAAATAATAATATATGTAGTTATGTATTTTAAACATTGCCATATAATTTACAAACAACATGATAATAATAATAATAGATAATACTTGAAACGATTTTTAGGAGGCCTGATAACATTTATTTTATAACAAATCTAGCGTAAATGAAAAATATCTAAACATTGAACCTCGTCTCCGACCCATCAGCCAACATTAACGTTACCGTACGATTATTAATCCAAATCAGTTTAGCCAAGCGCATAGGATTGTAGCGTGTGACGTCCGGTATCGAAGCGGTCGAATATCCTTTAATACATTTTGTTTGAGATTGTCCCAAGCCAAACATACCAGTACTTGTTTGCCAGAATGAAAGACGATTTTCGCCACATGCATAACTTACCAAAAATTTACCATCTGGACTAAATGCGAGTGCCGTTATTGGATGCGAATGGGCTGGTATCATTTGACACTTGTTTTGTCGTAACTCATAAATTGCTAGATGTCCGTTACTAGCACCGACCGAAATGCGACGTGTAGCTGCACAATGAGAAACTTGATTGAATTTACAAATAGCTGGACATACTTCATTTAGTGGCTTGTTTTTGAGATCCTGCGAATCAACACAGTGGAGTGCTATATCCATCACTTCGACGAGTAGCGTCGCCATTTCACTTTGCATTTTCTCAATAAGCATTTCGACGCACTGTAGTATCTCCTTTTTCGCCCGATGCAATACTGATTGGGTTAGTGGCACGCTTATTGTTTGCGCATTTTGTTGCAATGTATTATATCTGGCGACTTCACGCGCCATTGTCGTAATGAATGCAGCCGGTCTAGCGGTTGCAATTAATCGAAGAGCATGTCTAGCTGTTCTGCATGCGTCGGCCTGAGGTGTTAATGGAAGTTTATAATTTAAACTTGGAATAAGACGACTCGAATCACAGCACATTTCTAGGAGACCTAATAAAACTTTACTGACGTCCAAATACGGTTCCCATACGGTAAAACCACGGCCGATCAAATCGATGGCAGCACGACGTAGAGGGGTGTGCGCCGGTAATTTTGGTGTGGACGGAGCGAGTAATAAATGCGTCAATGCCATAGCGGTGAGACGAGCTAAATTATTGTTACCGATACCAAACCCTTCAACCACGGAACTCTTTCGACGCTGATTAGTCGGAGTCTTTTTATCGGTCGTGGTCGTGTCATTGGAGATATCCTGTCCAAATTCGGCACCAATAACACCGAGTAATACCACGGCGGTGGTTTGTTTACGTTTCAATTCTGCTAAACTCGATGGTTTGCGTACGACTTCCTCCTCTTCCTCTTCAAATTCTTCTTCAGTTTGTTCCGGCGTTTGGATTGTTGGAGATCCTACCGTACCTGGTTGGCTTGGTGATTGAGCTTGTTGTGCGATAGGTTCCGTGTGGGTATAAAGTGGTAAATACTGAGCCCAACTTTCGACTAATTGTTTTCGTCCCTTTTTACCCATGCGACCTAATTCACCAAGTAGAATTTGTTGTGCTGCTTCACGAATTTCTAGACAATGATGTTGCCACCGCCGGGCCATCATTTCAACCTGAGGTCGTTTAAAGTTTCTCGGTTTGAGTTCATCAATTTTTTCTGGCAACAAGAAACAATGATGAGTCGATAACAAACTCCATCCCTGTTTAATTTGTGCTTGATTCTGCGTGTATAGTTCTTCGTGCTCTTCATCCGTTGTCCAGGAAGCACTTGCTTTGGACGTTTGCCGATGTACTTTTTTATTGCGATCGGATTCCTGTAAAAATGTCGCCATTTTCATAGACATTAAAGTGTTGGACATGGCGACCATGGCCAATAAATGATTCGATGTTAGCGTCGTGCTCAATTCCCAATGTAAGCGACCGGTGAACAAACGTGTCAATGCCTCTTGTTTAATTAATTCCATTGGTACGGTACCTGATTTAGACTTTTCCAAATTGGTAATCACTTCGCTCGAGGTGGTTGTATTCTGCCAAGTTGGTAGCATGAGTGACATGTAGCCACCTTTTGAAAGTACGCCAAATGATAACGGTACTTTGGGGCGTAACAAACCCAGTTGTGTTTCACAAACCGTATCCAAATTTGGATCTAATCCCCAGGAGTGAAGTAACGAAAGTAGCAATTGGGCAACTTCCATTACATGGGTGGCTTCCATGCGTGGTGCTACCTTTTTCGTTGAGTCCGTAATATCTAGAAGGAAAAATTAAAAAATGTTAATACGGTTTTAATGGTGCCACAAATTCCAAAAGATACATATAAATTTTAGAAAACTGACAACATTTTTGTTAACCAAATTTATCAAAAATTAGTAAAATATTAGTTTGGTTTGTACGTAAAGCCACCGCTTAGTTAGGTTTGTTAATCAAGAAATTTAGTTTAGCGTTATACCCACAAAACAACTGTCCCACAGAACCCCCATGCTAAAGAACTAAAATTGAAAGTACCTAGATGAAATTCTAAATTATTGTGCTGGTAATAAAAGCCATCAACGTTGACGTCACGGCATCCGCCATTTCTAAACGTTTTGGAGAAGGGGTGGAAATCTTTTGAAATCTGTCTTAAAATCGCTAGTTTTGTAGAAGACCACGTACAAAAGGATGATAGCTCAACAATAGTAGAATGAAAAACAAAAGAGTTCATAACAAGAGATTTCAAACCCTTGAGTCGAGTAGGAGTAATTCAATTTCAGATCTATAAAGGTATCATCATCTTTTCTCTTAAAATTTTTGGAAAGACAAATAGAAACTCAAATTTATGAAAATTGTTTTTCTCTCCCTTATTTACTCTATTGATAAATCAATTGATTGGAAATACTCTATGGCAACCTTTTCGGATATAAAGAAAACGCCAAACCAGGTGTGATCCCTTGGATACCCGACTTATCTAATGGGGACGATTCACACAAAGGCTGAAATCAAATGCTGAAAAATAACGATTTGTGAGTAGAAGCACATCACAAGGCGACCCTGCCATCATTTGTAAATATTCTAACACTCTGAGTAACTGAAAGAAAAGCGCACCGGAATTCTATCAAAACTCGCCTACAGATATGGGTTGTGTGTCAATCTAGACAAGATTTAATTAAACTTCTTAGACAAATATAAACGTGCCGCCTGTCTGGTTTCAATTTTAGACAGGTAAGCTGGAAATTTAAAAATGTCAGGGTAAATTTGACATGAGACCCATCACTACATCGTTCATTAACCGGCTCTAAATATGTTGGCGGACGTAAAGTGAAATATGAGGTATGCCACGCGCATCAGATAGTTACTTTAACCTAACCTAGTTGTTTAAGCATTAAGAAAAAAAAGCGGTGCAATAATTGGATGTGATGAGACCGCACATCGCACAATCTAGGGAATCACGAACATCAACTAAAGCAGTGAGTCCCCTTTTAAAATCGTATTGAACAATAACCACTTAACTTGCACAAACCAATACGGCAGTTTGCGAAACTGGCGACCTCCCAAAAGTTTTCAGAGGATGTTCAATAAAAATCAAAATCATTATAAGAAATGTCACGACTGGAACAATCTATAATCAGGGCTTAAGAACGTCTAAAACAGAATTAAGGAAGAATTGGAGACCCTTGTATGATAAAATGGTCTGCCCTCAGGAAGGACCTCTCTACAAATCCAGCCACTTCCAGTGATACTGATTAAATCGGACGGATCGGAATCAAGTGTGAAATTTTTAGAGATTCCCCTTAGAACATTTCGAGAACTTATCGAGAAACCAAGTCGCTTGGCACTGGGTATATCGCAAATAAAAAACTAATTTTCTGAATAACAAATGACTGCAACAGTCGATCCAGATCATATCATATCAGCGGATATCCAAAATAATTGGGAGATTATCAGTCCATTGGAAGTAGATGGAGGTAATTTGCAAAATGTTTAAAGTTGATAATGTATATTGTTAGGAACTGGACCGGAAATAAGAGTCTTTATCATTCAAGTGGTAAAACTCGCATGGGCGCTTAAATTATCGCGAAACTGGATCCTAATTTTGATTTCTCGACTTGAAAGTGATCGGAAAGAGTTATAATTTCAAAATAAGGCGTCCTTTTATTTTACGTAAGGAGTACAAATTTTTAAATGCAGGATTGTTTACTACTTGTTTTTAGGAAGGGAAAGCTAAAGTTTTCACTTTTTTTATATTTTTTTTAATTTTTTTTTTATTAATAATAATTGCTTCGTCAAGCAAGCAAACACAGATCAAAGAGATTCTATCGCTCTTATCACTTCTTCTGATAGTGCCAGAAACAAATATTAAAAAAATCAACTTCTTTCTGTAAATATATTTTTTTTTAATGTAATTTTAATTCGGTGTATACCTTAGACTAGAGCGTAGGGAGTGCAAATTTACCGATTTTTCAATTTACCGGTAAACGGTAAATTTTGCGTGAGGTCGGTAATTTATCGATAATTTACCGGTAAATTGAATTTAAATAATATTTTGGTACTGTGTCTTAGGTATTAAACCAGTGAAAAATTAATAAACCAGTGCTTGAAACAAATTAATGAACTTTATAAAATAAAATAATAAATTAATTAATAACATAAAATAAAATTCATAATGGCAGATTGAAGGGGGGGGGGGGAGGGAGGAGGTTATTTGGAAGTTTTTATCCCATGGAATTGATGTTCTAAGTAGCCCGGTGAATGAAATATACTATTTTAAGTTTGTTTTAAATAACCCAAAATCTCGCCTTTAAATGGTCACTTTTGTGTTTGTAGTCGTAGAGGCATGAAATAACTTTTATTGTATTCTACATTGTAATGATTTTATTCTAAATAAATCATTATTTAATACAATTGGTTTAAGAAAAATGACTTATGGGCTTCTAAATCCTAAAAAATTTATAGAAGTATGAAAAACGTCACCTTCTAAATTTATTTAAAAAAACTAATGGTTATTTTAAAATTAGCCTTTTTTTAAAAATCTTGTTTATGGCCTTTCCAATGTATACTGACATATCATAGAAATCACTCATTTCATGGTAAAATACGACATATCAGGGTTAAGAAAATTCCTTTTAAGATATTAATTAATTTGAAATAAACTTCATTTATTAGATTTTGTTCAAAATGACCTCCTCATTTCCGTATATATGCATGCACGGCATCTTTTTTTAATGCCCACGGTTGTTGCGCTTTCAATTAAAATTTCTCTTGTGAGTACCTCTATTGCGTACACAAACTCCTTAGCACGTCCCCAGAGATTCAAGGATGTGAGGTCTCGGGACAGCGTGGGCTAATAAATAGGACAACCCCTACCAATCAGAACATCTTACAAAACTGTTAAAAAACAGCTCAGGTAGCTCATTCTGAACAAATTCGAGATAAAAAATATGAACCGATAAGGTTTCGACCAATAACACCAGCCCAAACATTAACGATGAATTTCCTTTGAAAAGAATCCTGCATTTTCATGTGTGGATTTCGGCTTTTACTGCCCCAATGAAGCAGATTTGGTAAATTCACATTTCCCTTACGATTGAAGGTAGACTCATTTGTCCACAAAATCCATAAATCTATAAAACTTCAGCCGTGAAACGAATAACATTAAGCTCACTCTTTTCGTGATTATTTAATATAATTAAACAAGATAATTTAACAAGAACAAAGTGAAACAGACGGGCACTTTCGGTTTACTTATTTTTTAAAATCTATCAATAACTTAAAAAACATTTTCTTAACCCTGGCACAAATCACTCTGACTAAATAATATCTCGTATTTTGACCACAAAATGAGGGGTTTCTATGACATGTCAGGGCATAAACAAAAGACTTTTAATTGTTAAAGTTATTTTTTAAGTTATTTTTTAAATTAATTTAGATTTTGACGTTTTTCATAAATCTACACATTTTTTTAGATTTGGAAGCCTATAAGTCATTTTTCTTAAACCAATTACATATATTAAATAATGATTTATTTAGAATAAAATCATTACATTGTAGAATACAATAAAAGTTATTTCGTGCCTCTACGACTGCAAACACAAAAGTGACCATTTTAAGGTGAGATTTTGGGTTATTTAAAACAAACTTAAAATATTATATTTCATTTGCCGGGCCACTTAGAACATCAATTCCATGGGATGAAAGCTTTTAAAATACCCCCTCACTTCCCTATCCCCAATTTGCCAAAAAATGCTATCGGTCCACGCGCCAACCCTGTATATGTTCATTTCCTTTCATTAAATAAAAATCATTACATAAATTTTCAGTAGGTATACCTACATTCAGTAGGTATACCTACAAATAATTACTGAGTGAATTCGAATAAAACATGCTCTCCATTTTTTTCAATGAAATACGCCCTTTTATATCCTGAAACTAAATTGCGCCCTATTAATTATAAATATATTTTTATCGAAAAAATCGGTAAATTTGTAAAAATTTACCGATAAATCGTAAATATATTTTATACGGTAAATACGGTAAATCGATAAATCGGTAAACGGTAATGCACTCCCTAGATGGGGCCCAAACCCCCACGTTTCCAGAATTTATACAATTTTTCAAGTGTTAAATTTTATTTATAATTTTAAACTAAGTAAAAAAAAATGAAAATATTTGAAAATTTTCCTGGAAAAATTGCAAAATTTTCCCGGTAAAAATTAGTTGTATTGTCGCAAAACTGTTAAGATACAATTGTTATATCAAAATTTTTATAAAAATAACACATTTATACGTATTTAGAATAAAATAAAACGCAATTTTTTTTTATAAGTGAACATTTTCCCGGAAAATAAGGTAATTTTCCGGAAAAATTTAGCTTTCCGTCCTAAAAACTGTTGATAAACAATCCTGCCTTTAAAAATTTTAAAAATGTATACTCCTTACTTGATTTTCTCGATGTATACGTAAGTAAAGTAAACTTTAGCCCAAAATAATTTGTTTACGGGGTTCGCTGTGGACTTGGTTAAATATTTGTTTGCGTCTCGAACGGTTTTGATAAAAAATAGGCGAGGGCGGTTTCGAGTTTCAACCCACCCCAACCCACGAGTTCTGATTTCTGGAAAATTCATTTAGAAGCCTCTGATCTTCTACCCAGCCGTTTTGTTGCACATCTTTTAACCGATCAATATGAACCTGGGTCTGAAATAATTTTTCGATGAAATTCTGGAATTTGCCCACTGGTAAGGAACTAGGCCATTTAATAAGCGTGTACCGAATGAAATTTAGCTTGATGGACGGAAATGGTTTTAAAATTTTTGAGGAAAGTTCTGTATGGAGTATAGCCAACCAGGACGCAACTATGCTATTTATTAACCAATCGGAAATGAAATTCACAATTTAGTTTTGTAGGAAATTCTCGAATAAGGCCAGCTTTTGTGTAATATTACCGTGCTGTGTTGACTTGGTGGGCTTCTTAACAAATAAAAAAATGTCAATCGAAAATAAGTGTATAGAATGCGGTATCACCATTGTTTTCGAATATTTTTTTGCGTGTTAAGCGTACATGTGTAAAAAAGTTATTAGTTACTCATGCGCCACACAAAGCACTAAAAAGCTCTAAATACCCGAGCGAGGTCAAAAAATTAATCAAAATTATTATGGACAGCGTGATTGAATTACGTTGGTTTTGTCCAGAATGTGTGACCGGAATGAGTAGCTTTTATTCCGTCATAGAAGGTTCTCTTCAAAGAATTGAGAAAGCAGAGAACTTTTATAGTGCTACAATCATGTTGGAACAATCGTTAATAAGTAAACCACCACCTGCATTGACGACCAATAGGGAAAAACAGTTACCATCATCTTCAAGTGCTCTGCCAACTTCTTTATTTGAGATATAATCACCTGATATACAAGAGGTGGTAAAAGCAACCTCTAATCCACTTGTTAAGGTGACATAGCACCTTCAAATTTTCAAAAAAATCAAAAAAAAATTTATGATAGAATATGTTAGAATGAACGTTTAAAAACATGATTTTAATGATATAAACATGAAAAACTCAAAAAAAAAATTATTTTGTTTATTGCGAAGCGCGCTAAAGTCTTTTTTTTACGCGGTTATCTCGAAATGACGAACTTTAAACGCGGTTATCTCGAAATGACGTTTTTCAAGTTGGCGTGCAATATTGAGAAAAAACTACTTATCCAAACGTTCTAAAATTTTAACACGTTGATCTACATATATTTCTGCTCAGAATGAACTACGGAAGGAAAAATCAGCTTTCAATTTTTTGAGTTACAACTAATTGGGGGGGCGTTGGACAAAAAAGCTGTATTTTCGAAAAAATGCCACCATTTTTTTTATTTTTTAACCAATTTTTTTTCTTTTAGTTCATTCTAAGGGTGATTTAATGCGGAATAAAACCCCGTTTTTTTTTAATCAGACGTTTTTGAGAGTAGTTATGATGCACGCCGCGAATTTTCAGTGTTTTCGGAAAACCCTTGTAGCAGACGACC
Source organism: Nephrotoma appendiculata (assembly GCA_947310385.1). Lineage (NCBI taxonomy): Eukaryota > Metazoa > Arthropoda > Insecta > Diptera > Tipulidae > Nephrotoma > Nephrotoma appendiculata. The sequence continues at coordinate 211,232,411 of OX371225.1, read as the reverse complement.
TTAGGCTAAAACAAATCTAAAAAAATTGTTTTTGTACTTTCAGTTAAATAAAATTTCAATGGAAAGTTTCATTAAAAGATATCTCTTTTAATTCCACTAAAAAAAATCTTTGAAAAACTTTTTTTTTCAATTTTGAAGGTGCTATGTCCCCTTAATACGACATTGAAGACTACGGTGGATCGTACAGTAACCCGGTCTATATCAAAGACCACGATGACCGAACAATCGTCAAAACTTGAATCATCACCTACATTGACGAACCATATGGGAAACCTGGCGAAACTCAAATTTTCATCTACGCTAAATAGTCTTAATAGCATCAAAAACTACAGCAGGAGTTCATGAATCCAAAACCATAATTGAAGTGCCAGACGAAACACTACTTCACAATGAGATCAAAGCTATCTCACCGCGACGATGGCTTTTCGTAAGTAGAATTGCTGGGTCGGTAGCTAACCTTCAATTTGAAAATTTTGTGAAGTTAAAAATGAAACTGGATAAAGCGGTTTACGTAAAAATCTTACCAAATCGTGAAAATGGATACGTCTACGATTATGCCTCTTTTCGCATAAGTTTACCTGAGGAACAGTTCACAGTTGCCATAAATTCTCCAATGTAGCCGCCCGGATTACTAGTAAAGGAATTCCAATGGAAACCTCGACGGCAAAATTTTCGTATTGCAAGTCATTCCAAAAATCTCCTATAACTCCTAATTCTAGATATTTATCTCCTGCCCTAAATCCCTTTCTACTCCTTCCTTTCCCAAGTCAAGAAAACCGTCTTTCATCGAATTTATTTACTTTTTATTATCAAAACGTTAATCGTATGTCATCTAAAGCTTCACTGTTTTATAACTATGTTCTTAAAACCAATTTTGAAGCGTATATTATCTGTGAGAGATCTTTTAATGATAATATTTCGAGTTCCGAGTTTTTTCCTGACTCTTACATAGTTTATCGATGTGATCGGTCATTAAATACCAGCTCCAAAACGTCAGGTGGTGGAGTCATTATTGCTGTTAAATCAGTAATTCCGTGCAAAAATGTTGATGTCACTCATTCTTCCATGGAACTACTCTGTGTAAAATTAAGTTTACCTAAAGTTAACTTATACATTGTTAGCGTTTACATTCCGCCTAATTCTATGTCGGACAAATACTTTCGATTTTGTGAAATCATCGACGAGCTTACAAGGTAAGGTGAGCCTACTGACATTTTTCTCATCCCTGGCGACTTTAATTTGCCACTCATATCCTGGAGTCTTGATCCAGATCTTAACATGAACATCCCTTTTAACGTTACATCCGAATCCGAAATTTACTTCATTGATTCCATTCTCAATTTAAACCTCAATCAGATTAACCTATATCCTAACATACATAATAGATACCTTGACCTTATCCTCTCTAATGATCTTAACATGTTCGACGTGAAGGAGTCGTTGGTACTATTCGTCACGAATGATGATCACCATAAAGCGATCGAAATTTCATTTAATTTGTTGGAAGCATCTCCCTGTGTACCAAGCAAAATATTCAAATTACTTAACGAATATACAGAATAGCATTAAAAGTGACCCAACATATTTCTGGAATTTTTTTAACACCAAACGAAATACTAAAGATTATCCAGTATCCATGTACTACCAAGAAAAGCAGTCAACTGACAACCAATGCATTGCAAACATGTTTGCTGAGTTTTTTCAAAGTGTCTATCAAGAAAATGTTTCAGCGTCGCCTAATCTAGCTGGTTGTGAATCTAATCTAGACATAAACATTCCAAACATATCCGGCAATAATATATTAAGAGCACTTCAGTCATTTAGTGATGGTTGTGGACCTGATAAAATACCATCCGCTGTTCTAAAGATGTTCGGAAACGAACTGGTCGAACCACTGTGCCTACTCTTCAATCAGTCTTTACAAAGTGGCGTATTCCCAACACAATGGAAAATAACTAAAATAACACCTATATTTAAAGCAGGTAAAAGAGCCGACATTTCATATTACCGTGGAATATCATCATTGTCTTCAATACCTAAGCTCTTTGAAATGATCATCTGCAAATCTCTTAAATCAATAGTACCAAAACGCATTTCAGTATCCCAGCATGGTTTTCTCCCTGGCAGATCGACTACAACAAATTTGGTTGAGTTTACAAGTAAAACTCTGAAAACCCTAGAGCAATCAACTCAAATGGATACAATTTATACTGACTTTAGCAAAGCTTTTAATTCAGTCTGTCACCTGAAAGCAATACAAAGCTTGTCGAACTTTGGATTCTCAAGCGCATTTGTGAAGTGGATATGGTCGTATTTAAGTAACAGAGAGCAATATATCGAAATAGGCGGTGTTAGATCAGGACCAATAATAGCACACTCTGGAATACCACATTATTTCGATGAACTAATATATGCTGACGATATGAAAATATTTAAATCGATTAAGACCATGGAAGATGTGAAATTATTACAGGACGATTTAAGCAGAGTAAGTAGCTGGTGCACACTTCATGAACTGCGATTAAACACAAATAAGCGCAAGGTCACATCACGAGTACACATCACGAGTAAAAAATCAATGAGTCACCTCAAGCTAGAATAAGTGAAATTCGTGATTTAGGTGTTACATTTGTGGAAAATGTATCATTCAACAAACACATAGACATAATAATCGCGAGGGGAAACTCTATGTTGGGATTTATCAAAAGATGGACATATGAGTTCACAGACATAAGGTGCTTATTCAACTTATATTTTGCACATGCCCTAGCTTATTTGGAATTTGCGGTTCCAGTTTGGTCACCTTACCATCAAATACACATCAATCGTATTGAAAGCGTATAAAGAAAATTTTTGTTGTACGTTGCTAAGAAAGATGGTTGGTGTTATGACCATAATCTGCAATACTACCAAAATATTCTTCGCTTACCTTCTTATATTGAAAGATGTAATGCTTATCAAATCATCACGTTGGATAACAGAAGAAATCAACTTGGTGCCTCGATGTTAGGAAATGTTCTTCTTGGCCACATTGACTCGCCAAACATTTTGGCTGACATCGGTTTGCATGTCCCGACAAGAAGTACTCCGCAGAGTATTTTGATTAAATTAGACAAGCACCGTACGATATATGGTGAAAATGAACCAGTTAACCGAATGGCGAAACAATTAAACCAAATTAGCATCAAGTTCGACTTTGGGTTATCCAAAATTACTTTAAAACGGATTTTAAAATTATTTTATTATTAACCTTTTTTGTTAAATCATTGTTATTTTTATTGTATATTATTAGAATCTTATATATTTGAGTAAAATCATAAGTATTAGATTTTGTGCTAAATAAATAAATAAATAAAAAGCTAGGACGGAACTAGGCAATTTATTAACCGACCAAGGTAAATTAGCATATGGTGCTGAAAATGGGACATTGTGATGATTTTTGGAGACTTGGAACTAGGTCAATATTTATAAAAAAAATTTGATGAAACTTTTTGCAGGACAAGTCGGGAAACGTGAGGCTCCATTGAATTTGCTGCGAGTTACGGCACCCATCTAGGTTACATTTAAGCGCCATAAAATTGTATATTGATGCTGATGGTTTTGTTAGGTTTCCAATTATTGTGGTTGTTACGCGGTATACTTATTTATTTTCTTGTTTTGTAAATTTTGCAATTTTTCGGAAAAGTTCCAGAAACTGGAAATCACTCAATTTGAAGCTAACCAGTTCGAAATAAATTGCGAACTTGGTGCTGCAAAGTATCGAATTAGTTTGGAACAATCCCATGCGTTATATAAAATGAGCCAAATGAATGAATGAAAGCCATTTACAGATCGGGATAACACTCGGTTTATATTATAATAATAGGATTCCAATATGAGATTAGGATAAGACCAAAAATGAATTAAGAAATAAATGAAAAATGAACGTTGTATGATGAAAATGGAATTCCAATGACAGTTCCTAAGGTGTATTTGCAAAATAACCAATTTGAAAGGAACTAACCCATTGAAATAGATCATTGTTTGTTTGGATGAAAATGGGTTTTAAATATGATTTCGCACAATTTGTTTAAAAATGGTCAATTTACGTTGTATTATGAAATTTGAATTCCAATATGAGTTAACCTTATGGTTCTGGAAAGTGGCGAATATTAATGGAACTGAACCATTCCTCAACAAATTGGAATGAGACTAAGATCGTCAACCGTTTGAATTGGACCTAGGTTTCAGATTTCCAATACGAGTTCCGGATGTGATTCTGAAAATAGCTTGTTTGAATGGAACTAAGACTTGAATGGATTATGACTATGAAAATGGGAATCAATATAAATTCTGGAAGTGATTAAAATGATCTTAATATGAGCAGATACTTATCGGATGTTAATCACAGTAATTTGAATGAAACTAAGCCAGTTCGCTAACAATTGAAAGAAACCATTTTCGTACTATGAAAATATTCTATTTGATTGTAATAAAGCGGTAGACTCACTACACAGCTAAGTGACCATTTTGAACCGAACTCAGCCATAGATCTAGCAAACAACCATAGGACTGGAAAAACAGCCAGGTATAACAGCCAAAATGTTTCCTTCTATACAAGTAGCTCACGTTTTTGTTATGGTAGGAAAACCGTAAGGCCCTGTGGTAACACAACGCACCGTAAGCGGTTTAAGTGTTCGGCAATAGCCATTACACTCTAAAGAAGGCTGTAACTACCTAAATGTGCGTGCCAATTGTAAGTTTAAACCACATATAGGTTATCAGATTGTCACTCCCAGCTCAGGTCTGCTCACTCGACAACTAACGAACTAAATATTATCCACCTCTTTCTCCCTATCAGTTCTATGGAGCATAATAGAAGAAAATATAGTGTCCTAAGAACGGTTTTTGAATGACTAGAGGTATTCTATATAGAACCCAAGAAACACAGCAGCAAAATTCCTCATATCCGGGAACAACCTGAACAATATAATCTAAAATCGTTTAATGATAAAAGATGAAATATTATTTACCGGATCTTACTATCCATTCTTTTATACACCAGCAAGTTCATGATAATTAACTGGACTATGACGTCGCGAAAATGTAAAACAATCCTCAATGGTAACTTATATTACGGTAAGAATTGCTTATATCGAATTAACCTTTAATAAAATTATTGTAAACTGAATCTTTATTGTTTTAACTTTTAAAAGATAAAACGTACACACGCATAGTTAAAATTTCTTACAATAAAAAAACCTTTACGAAAGCATTCATTACCTGTATTGATGACAAAAAAAAGTGAACAAAAAATAAGAAACACGATGAAGACCAACCCACCTTGTTAATTTGCTATCATTTTAGGTATATAAGGTAGTGGAATAACTGTTTTTCGATATAGTAGCTTTTGAACGGGTTGAGCAATCACAATACCAACAGCATCATGAGAGTACTTGTAAGGAAATAATTCCAAGATTGATTTATCTTAGGGAACATTTTAACAAAATTTATTCTTTCTTTTAAAGATTTTTTCAGTTTTAATCGCTTTTTCGCTAGCCGTCGAAAATCTTCCGGAAAATGGAAGTACGATCGAGGCAGCATCACTAGAAAATAAAGATGAGCCACTTGCACCGGAGGCTCGAGCTTTACCAGAGACAGACAAATATACAATCATTAATCCACAACCATTTTACACATCAAACGTATATCCATCACTCCAACCGATCATTCGTTCGGCGGTTCGCACCCACGAACCACAAATTGTTCAGCTCAATCAAGTGATTGTGCCAAATTACGTGCCATACACAACAACTGCTCATATTGTCGGTAAGCGTAAAAATACTAAAATTAAAATCGCTTAAGGTTAATGATTCGCATGCGATGCTGTGTGTATACATTTGACATTGACCATGAATATTTGATTGCATTGATATTGAAATTGTGTGCACACGAAAAGTGAAAGTTGTACATAACTTTTAAAATTATATTAATTTTTACTTTTCAGCTCCCACAACGTACATTAAAACTGTAAGTCCAATTGTAGAAGTACAACCGGTAGTCAGCGGTGCAATCGTTGATCAAGCTCTTTTGACCGAAAAAACTCAGTATCATTCACAAGATGAATTAGGACGTGCCACGTATGGACATGCGGAACCACTTCAAACTCATAACGCATATCAAGATGAAAATGGTGGAAAATCAGGAAGTTTTTCATATATTGCACCAAATGGTAAACTTTTAACCACCACATACTCGGCTGACGCGAATGGTTACCGTGCTAAGACAAACGCACTACCAATTCATAATAAAGCAGAAGAAGTGAAATCACGTCGTAGACGATCCGTTGTGGCTACAGCACCACTTTCAGTTTTACGCAAATCAATTTTAACTCAAGTAGTAAATAATCCGGGCCATGCCATCTCGTATCGCGTCGATCCAGTCGAAAGTAACGAGAAATTGGTAAAAACCGTTGCTTACCAGCAACCATTGGTTTATTCAGCATATCCAGCATATCCGTATTCGACACCGTTTGCATTTAGGGCACAACCAATTTTCTACAATTCAGTTGCAACGATACCGGCCGCATACCAAAAAGCAACCTTAACAAATGTAAGTACACAATTTAGGCGTTAAGCCGAATTTAAACGCGATATTTTATAATATTTTTTCATTGTGCAGATTGTACACACACCGGGACATGCCGCCTCTTACCGTGTGGACCCTAACTAAATGTAAAATAGTATATGTGTATAAAAAACAATGCGAAACGACTGACCAGTGTTTAATGTAAAATTCAAATAAAATTATTTAATTTAAAATTATCAAAACATTTTTTTTTTGGTGTAAATGAATTTCGATAGTCCCCGCTTTATAAACAAGTACCCTAATTTTTTGTTTGTTTGGAATGACACTTACCTTTGCCATTTGCATCGACCGTTTTTAAACTTTCAACCTTTGCTTGAATTTTGGTTTGAACATTTTCAGCACCTTCTTTCATTTTTTGTAATATTCCTAAACAAAACATGGTTATATCGAGACATTGTCATTTAGTGGTTAGTAAATTAATTTTTATCATTAAAATAATTAAATTATTCTCTAATTTCTACATTAAAGCACGAAATAATAAAATGCATGCGTCTACATAAATCTAAAACATGCAAACAAAAATATTTGTGAAATAAAAACGCTTAACGATATATAAATAAGCCAAAATGTGCACAGTGCAGTGTACATCTCGCAACAGTAGAGTTAAATTATAATGTCATATTTGATCGGACAACAAGCACGAATAATTAAAACCTAATATTATTGTAGGTAATAGTTATAGAATTGGAAAATTTAATTGCATAAGATTCATTCGCTATTACGAAGCTGAAGCCAAATCGTATCCCTAAAGTTGATAAGTTTGACTATACCGTTTTCGACCGCTTACCCTCTTTTTTTAAATCCTTTGCAAGGATGATGTTAATTAGGTACTTTTATTTAGAATATAACTGCAAATAGAATCATGGAACGTGTTTGTAGTAGGTCAGCAGTGCGAAAGGCACTACATGACCTCGTTTCGAAAATTGAAAAATTACTGAATAAGAAAGAGATTATCTTAAATACCTTGCTCGATATTGCAGGTGCATACGACTGAATTTGCACTATTGTGAATTGACTGTTTCCGTCAAAGTGGCCAGTTTTCACCATTGACCAATAACTGACGAACTTCAACATAAGAAGTGAGCCAAGTTTTTCCCATCTCAAGAAACAACAAAATAACCATCCCAGATTTTTCATTATGGTAATTGTTATTTTTATCATTAAAACGGCCCATTTACAAGAGCTTTTTACTAAGGCCGCGGGTGTACTATGAAATCTCGGTTTTCTTTTCTACTAGTACTAAAGTTATGATTTTGAAAAAAAAATATTTTTTATTAATTCGGACCGGCCGGACTAATAATATTTTAACATAAAATTAAGATGTCTTGCCCAAAAATTTACGAAGTCGGAGGCGGGAGTCGGTTTCGTGGAGTCGGTGCTATTTTATCGGAGTCGGAAAAACTGAACTATTTGTTTTGCCAAATTACAACATGTCTGACACGATATTTGTAGGAACTCAAAGGAACGGATAATATAAATCAACTTTTAGGGTTTTAATGAGCAGTAAACTAAAGTTTTGGTGATTTCTGATAAATTGCATAACATTTAATAATAATTTCTTTCTTTCTGATTTTTGTAACTCTGCTATTTGTTTTCGAATGTAATTGATTATAGGGGCGGAAGTCGAATGTCAAAATCCTACGTATCCAGTCAGTGAAACATTTAAAAATTTTGTCAAGCAAATTCATTAATATTTGATAAAAAAATTACGAAATATTCTTTAAAACAAATTTAAAAAATTATATTTCCAAAACCGAAGCATAATAAATAAATGCGGTCATCGACACATTCGGCCCTTTGATATCATACCGAATTGTAGAGGCTTCAATAACTCTTGCGGACACGCGGGAAGTCGCATCGCTCCTCCACCTCCGTTTAGTCCTCCGAGGGCCTGTAGAAAAAATTCCAGCAGAGCGTGGTTGAAAAACATCTCGGGAATAAAGGGGCAGTTTTACTAGTTTTATTCTAAGTGATTGATTCGAATTCAAAACTGATTTTTTGATACAGTTCTAGAGTACGGATGATAGGAATGGTGGAACTTGACCATTTCTTTACTGATTATGTTAAAACTGTTTGAACTTTGCCGATAGATATGAATTTGTGTCTTACTAAATTAAAATACGTCTTTTCTATATTAGATGATAGACGGAAGTAAGAAAACCTTTTTATTAAAATAAAATCAATATAAAAAGCTGGCTACTTATAAAACAATATAATTTTCATTTCAATACCCTCAGTAGAATTCTATTTCTTCATAGTGCAAAGTCTCATTGCATTGATGAACTTCTTGTTCTTGGCAGTATTGAGTCCCTTTGTCAATACATCTGCTAACATATCATTGGTTGAAACACATACAAAAGTTCGATACGTTTGTCATTTATCATGTCACGAATAAAGTGATGTCTTACATCAATGTGTTTGGTTCTTGGATTGTAACTAGTAGTTGTAGCTAGATTAATAGCAACTCCTGTTGTCGCAAAAAATCTTCACACACTTTGAAGTTTCGACAAATAACTCTCGCAGTAAACCGTTTAACCAAATTGCCTCCTGTGTGGCCGAAGTTAATGCCATATATTCGGCCTCAGTTGTTGACAGTGCCACTGTGGGTTGTTTTCTGGAATTAAAGGATATCGGGCAGTTTTGATATGTAAAAACATATCCTGTAGTTGATCGTCTCTGGACACTTGAGCTGCAAACAAAATACTTCCAACAGCTGACTGGTACGGCACTTCAGCCATTTCATCCAATTCCTTTTTAGTATTTGGGCAAAACTCTGTTGACAGTTTTTGATTGATGTCTATGGGCGTCGATACCGGGTTGCAATTCATCATATTATAACGAGAGAGCATCTCATTGATATATTGTTCTTGGTCAATCCAAATCAGACCATTCTTGCGATCGCGTGTTATTTGTAGACCTAATACATACCGCGCTTCACCCAAATCTTTCATCTTAAATGTCGACATCAGGTGTTCTTTGAGTTTCCTTTTCATCTCTTTGTCGTTCGTGAATATTATTAGGTCATCCACATAAACAGCAACAAGTATCATCTTATTTCCACTAACCTAGTAATAGATGCACGGATCGACTTTGGACTTGGCTAAGCCAGACTTTAACAATTCATTGTCTAACTTTATATTCCAAATGCGATACAATGATTTATTGAGACGACACACTTTGTTGCCTTTTGCATAACCTTCCGGTGGCGTAATGTAGATCTCCTCATCGAGATCGCCTTGTAAAAACGCCGTCATTGCATCCAATTGATCTATATCAAGATCAAATTTCACGGCAATTGCAATTAGCGTCCTAATCGAGCTATACCTGACCACGGGGGAATAAGTTTCTGCGTAATCAATGCCCTTCTCTTGACAACAGTCTCGCCTTATACCTTATGATCTTTCCAGTTGCGGCCCTCTTGGTTTTGAATACCTATTTACAATTGATCGGCTTTCGATTTGGTGGAAGATTCACTAAATTCCAAGTGCTGTGTTCTTGCAAAGAACTATATTCACTACACAGAGCCTCTTTCCATTTCTCTCTATCCGCTCGATTCAATGCTTGGCTGACAGTGACTGGATCATCCATTTCGATTGAATGCACATTGTAAGTCATATAGTCATCCCAATTTACTGGCTTAGGTTGTCTGGAGGAACGTCTAACTACGCCTTCATCCATACTAATCTGGGCTGTTCCAGGAGCTACATAGTCATCAGTTGTTACTTGATGAGTTTCATCATCATCTTCCTGTTCACTGGTACTGTCATTCAGATCTGGATCATTCGTTGTAGTCTGCGACAAATCTGCGGTGTTATCGTCAATTATTGACGTTTCCGGGAAAATCTCTAAATAAGTACTGACTGATTCTGACAGGTATCAGTTCCCACAACACGTTGATTTTCGTGAAACACCACATCACGACTAACTATAATCCGCTTAGTATAGGGGTTATACACCCTGTAGGCCTTCGATACTTAGAGATTTTCAAACCGACAAATATTCCCATTTTCGACTTTGGATCTAATTTTTTCCGCTTTTGCTTTGGGATACCCACCCAACACTAGCAACCAAACACTCGAAACCGCGTCATTCCATTAATTACACTACACGGTGAATGATTAATTATATACGGGGCGGTAGACACTGCTTCTGCCCAAAATTGTGTATCTAGGTGGGCATCAAATATCATGCATCGCGCACGTTCTATTATAGTTCGATTAATGCGTTCTGCAACTCCGTTCTGTTCCGGTGTATACGGTGCGATTAGTTGATGCTGAATACCTGACGTGCATATGATCTTCAAAAATTGTTCGTTGCGATATTCAGAACCATTATCGGTACGTACAATTTTTATGGTCCTTCCACTCTGGTTCTCGACAAGCCTTATAAATTCCACAAAAGTATTGACTACATCTGTTTTTGACTTAAGTATGCAAAAAAGTAGGCAAAAACGCGCCTTGTGGTATCGTCTACGAACACCATAAAATATCTTGCACCTCCAAGCGAAGCACATTCGATTGGACCGCATAAATAAGAATGTATTAAATCGAGCCTTTGATTGGCGCGAACTGCAACTTCTTTAAAGGGAAGACGTGTTTTTTTACCCTTCAAACAAATTGAACATCCATCGTGGTTTATTTGGCTAAAATTAACACCTACTGCTCGTTCTGATTTCAACTTCATTAAACTGTTGAAATTTAGGTATCCCATTCGCCGATACCATAACATTTCATCTGATCTAGACGTCCCAGCACTGGATATCATGGCCAAACTATCACACGGCCGTTTAAATATAAACATACTATTTTCATGTTTTGCTGTGATAACTACTTTGTGCGATTGATCATAAACACTGCACCCACTGTTGTCAAATACCACCTTTTTACCGCTTTTTACTATTTGGTTAACGGATAAAAGGCTTGCACACAAATCTGGAACAAACATCACTGGCCTCCAGCTGAATGCCTCCAACACTTCTGACGGTCAGACTAGAGTCATTTGCAGTTACGACCTCATTATTCGGTGGTGGCTCTGTGGTTCTTTTGAACCAATTCCCGTGTGCGGTCATATGCACTGAAGCTCCTGAATCAATATACTACTCTGATGATTTCGAGGTTGTACTCAGAAACGATGCAAACAAAGTTTTTTCATTCTAAGGTTTTGTAGACCGTTTCTCTGGACAATTAGACGCATAATGGCCTAATTTGTTACAATTGTAACATCGAATGAACTTCTTGTCCTTACTTTTGGGCTTAACGTTCTTGGCAGCTAATGCTGCATTATTTGTTATAGATTCATTCTTGACATCTTGCAATATTTTATTATTAATTATATCAGCGGAAATCTTAATTCCGGAAGCCTCAATTCCCATAATCATCGGTCTGTATTCATCCGGTAGACCCGATAATAGCAACGTTCCAGTCCATTCATCCGTCACGGCAAATCCGACACCATTTAACTTATATGCGTACGTGACCACTTTATTCACGTATTCCTCTAGACCTACTCGCCTGGTTAATCCCAACGTCTTGGAAAGCTTTCTCCAATTCATCCCATGCTTCTTTAGCAGTTTTTGTATTCTGCACATGTAGGTAAACTATTTTGTCGATCAACAAAATCAATTTTGCGCGTGCCTTTCTAATTTTTTTTTCGTTTTCTTCTTCACCTATGACTGCATCCCATAGGTCTAGGTCCTCAAAATATGCTTGTACAGCGAACCTCCAAAATCATAATTATCACGCCCTTTTAGTTTTTCTATTGAAGAAGATGCCATTTCCGACATTTTAAATGTATTTTAATTATCGCCGTTCTCTAATGCACAAATAATCGTAATCTGGACCCCTAAACCTGTTGGAACTTTGCCGATAGATATGAATTTGTGTCTTACTAAATTAAAGTACGTCTTTTCTATATTAGATGATAGACGGAAGTAAGAAAACCTTTTTATTAAAACAAAATCAATATAAAAAGCTGCTTACTTATAAAACAATATAATTCTCATTTCAATAAAAACTCTATAAGTAAGGTCTAAATGGGTTTGTAAAATAGAATTTTTGCTAAACATAATTAGCGACAGAACTTGTTTATTTCTTGTCAAATTATAATAAAATTCGACATGTGTGATGGAAATAAGATTCTAAAATGATTTTTTGACTAAGTTCTGAAATATATTGCCCTTTTTGTCCAGATACGCAGAACTTTATCAAAAAATCATTTAATAATCCCATTTAGATAGTGTCAAACCATATTCCAGAGCTTTATCAAAAAATCATTTAAGAACCCTCATTTCCATCGCACGTTACGAAATTTAACATAATCGATTAAGAAATGGCCTAGTTCTATTCCTAGTAACAATATTCCAGAATTTTATCAAATATCATTTTAAAATCCCATTTAGATCCCACGTGTCGATTTTCGACAAAATCGCTTAATAAATGGCCAGGTTTCATCCTTATTCGACTTATTCCAGAACTTTACCAAAAAAACATTTTTTGATTCCCCCGGTTAAAAAATGGCCTAGTTCCATAGCGATGGCCATATTTCTAACTTTTTCAAAAAAATTTATCTTTATCAAAAAATCATTTTAGAAATCGATTTCCATCGCACGTGTAGAATTTCAACAAAATCGGTTTAGAAATGGCCTAGTTTCATCTCTATTGACCGCTTTATCGAAAAATCATTTTAGAATCCCATTGTCATAGCACGTATCGAATTTGACCAAAATCTGTTAAGAAATGGTCAAATTCCATTTTCTAGAACTTTATCGCAAACTGATTTTTGAATTTAGTCAAAAAATCATTTGAGACCCATTTTCCTACATGTCAAATTTTAAAAATTCAAACTGGAATATCCTAAAAATCGGGATTTTTTTTCTACAAAACCGGGATTTTGAAAACCGGGTTTTCGTTACACACCCGAAAACTGCACTATATATATCTATGTCAGTGTGAAGGAAACGCTTTTCTTTGACCTCGATATTCCAACTTTTTAAAGTTATCCAAAAACTATGTATGGATTGTCAATTTCTGCAAAATAATCCTGCGATTCGGTGATGTTCTCGTTTGATCTAGACCGCTTATCGCCAAGCCACTATTTCAAGTTTGCAAACAAAGAGAAATCGCAATGCACCGAATCTGGAAAAAGGCTTCAAAGCAATTCATAGCGCAATTGAAGTAGTTTTTCTGTTATTAGACGATTCCGTTTCAGGTCATATGAAACGCCATTTCGCCCATCTTATGATACGACTAGTACTAAAAATAAAAACACACTTGGGTAGTTTTCTATCTTCGGATTTCACATAGATATTAAACATTCGTAGTAAATGGTGTTTCTTGACAGGCACTCCAAATGATTTTACTGAAAGATGTAATTTGATCATATTTTTTCATATTGAATATATTTCTGGCTTTGTTTGAGGTTAATGCGCTCTTCTGGTCTATCTGTTTACACTGTTTATCCAAGGTATTCGAACTTATCAACATCTGCCAGGGTTTTTTAATCGATTTGTATTAGTGTGTTAATGTTCTTGGTTAGTCCCGTAGACTTTCTCTTTATGATGTTAAATTCTGTGTTAACTTCCTGATAGGAGAAATATTGTGTACGGCCAGATTATTGCGTTGATTTATTGGATCTCACTGCGACCGGATGCTATACTAGATTGTGTTATCTAGTACACATGTTTGTCTGACCCCTCGTGTGTTACAGTATTTGTCACTCTGCTTCCTCTTTTATTGAATTTTATTTCGATCAGTCTATTTCGTTGAGCTTCATTATGTTCTTCGTTATGTCTATTTCGGGGAGGGGTTTCGAAGTTCACGAACAGTAGGTTCAATGATAAGCTTCATTTGTTTCAATGTTAGATAATTTTTTTTATAACTGCCTTTCGCTTTATTCTTGAATTTTTCTTATCTTGGGAAAGTCACAAGTTGTTTTCAAATCTTACAAGCTAATCAGTCGTTTCTCACGGCATATCAAAGAAATTATTTCTTTTTCGTTTCTTCCCCGTTTAGCAAGCATAGAAACAAAAGAGAAAAGAATAGTAAAAATTTCATACATTTTCTTTTTTCCTCTTTTGTCTACTATAGGAAAACGATAGCCTTCGAAAATGAACGTCGAATTCAATAATTAGGCCCCTGTATTTGTCGAGGGGTTGGCGTGTCGGTTTTAACTGGTTATACACTAGTGAGGAATTCCGTAGCTGGCGGGGGGATATTTTTGTAATTTAATTGGCCGTGATGCCACATGAGATATCAACTGCAGTAAGCCTAGAAACGGTCGTATTTGTTTTTTTTCTTTCCTAAAACCAAAATAATAAATTTTTTGTATTATGTTTGATTTTGCGGCTTTCCCCACCGGATTTTGGTTTGAAGGATTTGGTAAAATGATAAGTATCTCCCCTCTTACATAGTTTTCTTTTACCTGTATTATTAGCTTCTCTTTGTTTGTTTCTTTTTAGATTTTGACACTTGGAGTCGTGTGACCTTGGTGTTTAGCTTGTCTCTGCGAAGGAAGTTTCTTCTGGTTTAAAGAAATTATTTTTGCAAATTTTACATTTGACGTTTACCTACGTTTGAAGAGGATACTATTCAATTATTTAAAAAATTTTGCATGTAAGTATTGTTGTGGAAGTGCGCCACGACTCACGATGTCTACCGAGAGTATTTCTTTACCCTCGGTTCTATTAAAATCCATGCTTCCGACTAGGTCAAACATGTTTAATGTAGTTAGTGTGAATGTTCAGAGTCTTATTTTAAATATTGACGAACTTCGTCATACTTTTAATGGGGTCCCATCAATTGATGTTATTTGTTCATCGGAAACATTTTTACCGTCCAATATTTCCAATTCTGCGCTGGTCATTTAGAGGCTATAAATTGTTCAGACGGGATAGGGCAAATCCACCGATTAATTATGGTGGGGTATGCATTATGTTAATGAGCATATTAAATGTAATGTTGTATCGGTACGTCCCTCAATTTCTCAAAGGCTCGTTTCTGACTTTGTCGGTATGATGAGGTTTTCATTTCGGGTGATTTTAATTTTGATTTCTTAGGAGACTTTATTTTCTCGTGGCTATTTAAATATCTTAACCAGCATTAACCTTTCGGTTTATAATACTGAAGCGCCTACTTACTCTTACGCTACCGCAAGTGGTGGTTCTTATTCACTTATTGATCACATTGTCACTTCTGCTGATAATTCCATTTGTTTTTTCAATCAATTGTCTCTTGGTATTGGCTCTCATCGTGATCTCCTTGTTTTTCTGTTAATTATTACTCTCGACCTAAACCTAAAAGTTTAAGTTTTAGGAATTTTTCTAATTTTTGAATCTCACCATTCATCAACTTGAGGTTCTATTTGTTGGGACAATATTTTTTCTCTTAGTACTTCTACCGATCAAATCGACTAATTTAATTCCTCTATTATGTATTTAGTAATTGTTTATTTTATACTTAGATACCCCCTTGGATGACGCAAAAGATTTTGAGTGCTATTTCGGTTCGTTTTCCAAATATCGTCTTTGGAAAATTAGCTCTAATTCTTGGTCTTATTTAGCTTATAAGCAATCTCAAAATAGAGTGGTAGGTTTAATTCGTATCGATAAGTAACATTTTTTCAAGGATAAGTTAGATCCTTCACTTCCCTCTAAGATATTTTGGCATAACATGCGCAACTTGAGCCTTGGTAGGGAAAGGGGCCGCTTCTGTAGATTTCAAAGCTAAAGGTTTTAACCTTTACCTTATTAACTCTAGTCCCACCCATATGATATTTCCAATATTGATTTAGTGCCCGTTGAACCCCTAAATTTTTCTTCGTTTACAAATATCTACTGTTGATTTTCATGCCGCATTCTGTAGTTTAAAATTAGTTAAGCGTATTTCTCCTATTGTATCGAGGTACTTGTTACATATTTTCAATGTTATTTTAACGACCTCTTCATACCCCGCTTAGTGGAAGATGAGTAAAATTATTCCTATTCCAAAAATTAGCAATCCTTTTGAGTTTTCCCATTTCCGTTCTATTAGCATTTTAAGTTCTCTGTTCAAGGCGTTTGAATTGGTAGTAAAAAACCAAATTCAACCTCATATCGATAGCTTTAATTTGCTTAGTCTTTTTCAATCGGGTTTTAGAAGGTTCCACGGTACTACCACTTCTTTACTGAATGTTTGTGATGATATTCGTCGTAGTATGAGTAAAAGAGAAATGACTTGCCTTACTCTAAATGGATTTTTCTAGAGCGTGCGATTCAATTAATTACCAAATTTTGTTTAATAAGGTTATTTCGAACTTTACTTAATCTCTCTGTGCAGGCAGTGTTTTATGACAATTCT
Organism: Nephrotoma appendiculata; assembly: GCA_947310385.1. Taxonomy (NCBI): domain Eukaryota; kingdom Metazoa; phylum Arthropoda; class Insecta; order Diptera; family Tipulidae; genus Nephrotoma; species Nephrotoma appendiculata. The sequence continues at coordinate 211,215,453 of OX371225.1, read as the reverse complement.
TTTTCTGACTTCTTACCGTCTCTTCTGGCGTTTCTCAGGGGTCGGTTTTTGGTCCTTTACTATTCTCAATGAACATTAATGACATTGCATGTTCCATTCGCCATTCTTCTTTTCATATATTTGCTGATGATGTCCAAATATATAGGAGTAGTCGCTTATTAATGATGATTTGGTAAGAATTTATAATTGATCATTATCTAACTGCCTCGCTCTTAATGCTCTTAATGCTAGTAAAAACCAGTATATTATAATTTATAAAAAAATCTATAAATAATTCCTTTATTCCTGGAATTTTTCTCGGTGATTCTTCAATTCCATTCTCCAATACAGTTAGTTAGAAATTTAGGTTGCATTTTTAATAAAACTCGTAATTGGGGTGATCATTTGATTAAGGTAAGCAAAATGGTTTTTGGAATGCTTAGTTGTTTGTATAAAGTTGCAGGGTTCACTGATATTTTTGTTGCCATATGATTTCTAACAATAAAACACCTAAATTATGACCAATTGACACTGGCTCTGCTGGCTAACCGGTCGCCGAATAGACCTCAAGAGATTTTTATAAGTAAATAACCAAAACGGTCTAAAAGCGCTAATAAAAATCCCGATTCGCTTGCAAAATTGTATACTGAAGGTTCCCAAGGAGTAAATACCTTTAATTATTTAGTCGATTTCTATCTCATCTAAAACTCAATAGTAGTGACGAAAGATATAATGCAGAGCAATGGCTGCCTATTATTTTGATTAGCAACAACACAAGTAATAAATAACGTGGAAAATTATTTATGAAGAGATAAACCAAGTCGACCGCAAAACAGTATGTTAAGTTTAGCACACTATCAGAAGCAAAACGACGATAATCATTATTGATAACTAGCGTTAAAGATTAATTTTTAACTATTAATAAAAACAAAGATACGGGACAAATACTTAACTTGAAAAACAATGTGTCAGCTCATATAGTTAATAAAACAAACTATCTCTATGTAAGAATATTCTAATCGATGTACGAAAATCTACCGACCTATGTAATTAAAGGGTCCCTAATTTCAGTAAAAGACCAATGTTATAATTTTCCATTAAAATTTCTGAAAAAGGCCTTTCGATTCATGAAAAATAGTTTAAAAAAATTCGATTTGTGCAATTTGAATATAAATAAATAAATAATAAAATTGCATAACAATTAAAGCAACATCTAAACTATAAATATTTCACTATATTGATTGACTATATATGTTGTAGCAATTCAGCCATTAAAAAAACGATAAAAATTTAATTTAAAAATATAAATGCAGCAAGCAAACGAAAAATGTGCATTAAATTTATAAATTTGCTCTAATTTTTTGTTTATTATTCTAAACAAACCATGTTTGTCTTTCTCTTTAAGAATTTTTTCCATATCTCCTGCTTTATTTTTAACTCGTCCAAAGAAATCTTAATTGAAAACAATAAGTAAACGGTATATGCAAAACATTTTAGTATTTGTTTTTAGATAAAAATCATTATTAGGATTACGTAATTACTGAAATGGAACAGATCTGTATTAAAACGTAACGTACCTGATATCTTTTTACCGGCGTCATCTTTTTGACCTGTAATCGCCGCTGGTACCAAAAGTCCCTGTTCCTGTAATAATGTAAAATTAGTTTGTGTTAAAGTTTGATCCCCAAATCTTTGTTACCTCTAACGTAGTTTGGCTCATTGCCGCATACTCCTCACTGTGCAACTCGAATATTAGTCCTTCAATATCAAAAAATAGGATATGGCTCTCAGCGTCTTTTGGATTTGTACGAAGTCCCTGTATTAAAAGTGGGCTATTCCTATTTTTCAGCAATAGTCCACTATCGTTGCTATGGTGAGAATGCAACTGCTGCAGTTGATGAATACCACGTTGAGTAGCGTGACGAATAGCTTGCAGATTTCGATGGCGCAAGCCTCTAAAGAAATGTACTGCTGGATTGGCTAGTCCCATTTCGGATGTTGAACTGCCTGAGGCGGTCGCTTCAGCGGTATTTTCATCACACGCCATTAATACTTCCTCAGCCAGCATTCCGTGCAAAACACGATCTAAATGACCCGTATCCATTTGCCAAACGTAAACTGTACCGTCGGAGCATCCGACTACCAAGAAGTCATCAAGTGGACGCCATTTAATTGTAACCACCGGGAATAAATGTCGACTGGCGAGTGTGACACATTTCCGCTCTTGCAAGCTTAGTAGTGTAACTGAATGATCCGAGGCGACGGAACAAATACATTTTTGGATTCTTGGCTGCAAATAAGCGATTTTATTAACAATCATATACTAACGCCGATGATTAAATAATACTTACACTGCACTCGTTCGGTGGCACGAGAAGTTGTGTAATTTCTCCGGCATGGACACAAAATCGATGGAGTAAATTTCCACTGTACAAATCCCATAGGCAAACCGCAAAATCAACACCGCCCGATATAAGATGCGATTTTTCATAACGAGGATGCGCCAATGATGGACACAGTAAGCAATTAACACGACCTTTGTGGCCCGATAAAATTTGATGTGGTGGCCAATCGTGATATTGCTGATGGTTTCCATGTAACAATTGCAACATAACAGTTTGTGTAGCTGGCACAATAATAATAGTGCCGTCCTCGCGTCCTATTACCAATCGACTTTGTTGTGGCAAATATATACTGGCAGTTAATTTTATCACTGGTTCAATCGATTGGTTTAACTGGTCTAGAATGCCAACTGGGGATGGAACCATTTCATTCCATGATTCGGTCACACTCGTACATATCTTTGAACTAATCACTTTGGCAGATTGTCCTTCATTTTGTAAACGCTTAATTTCATCTAATGTATAGTCGGGCACTTCCCACAACGTCACATATCCCTCGGAATCGCCACGCAATAAATATCTTTGTGATTTACCCCCTATAGTGGTGGTTACGAGTTTCATCGAAGGTGGACATGAAAGTGGTTTTTCGCCAGGTTGGGCAAGCACGCAGTACAGGAATGGCGAATCTTGGCCAATCGATGGTCCATGGAAAGATTTATTGTCCGGTATACTACTGTAATTTTAGTAAAAACAAAATAATATTAGTATTTGAGGTCAAAACAATTTTCGTATCTTGTGAGTACACAGAATCAATAGCAGCTGATTAATTGATTGTCACAACGTTATAAATCTACAACAGTTATGTAATTTATTATGACATAGCGGTCGCAATAAGAAAAAGGTAAATTCAGATCATTTTGGATTAGTTTCGGAAGCAATTGAAGAAAATTATTTTTAATCAGTTGATGTAAATAATAAAACGACGAGCGGCAAACTGATTTCATTAAGACTATCTCGAAATTTGCGGACACATTCGAATATTTACGAGTAGAAGAGAATTATAACATGCAAATACATTACACATCAATTTGAAAATAAAATTCTACCTAGGATTTACATTTTTTCCGGGAATGATGCTATAAAATTTAAAAAATATTACAAAGCAAAAAATTATAATCGTGTAGATGATGGTCGCACCCGGTCGCATATTGTAAACTTACTTTGCTGGCAATCGGTAAAGATATCCTTTGCCTTCGTCTGACCATAAAATAACACGATCGTTTGAAAGAAAATCACCACCCATCCAACGTTCTCCTGTTGGTGAGATTACACTACACAATACCGTGAAATCGCCTGCATCATAAATTTGCCAATATTTGGCGCACACGATTAAAACGGTTCGTTGATTTTGTGAGCAGCAGTTCATTGTGATTGCGTTTAAGCATCGAATCTTGAATGAAATATTATTTAGTAGTTACTTAGAAATTTTATATGTCCGACGTTTTATTACTTGTTTTGATTCATTTTCATAAATTGGCTCCGAATATTTATTTTCATTCCCAAGCAGAGTCCACACTTTAACGGTACCAGTAGTTGTAATTGCGAGCACCACATCATCCTTTCGTTTCGACGGCCGTAGCACATGCAATGCTGAAATCCAATCTGGACTTACTTTAGAATTTAAGCAGAACAAAACTTCCAGACTAAATGGATCCATAACCATAATTTCTGCATAGTATCCATTACAGAAGAGACGAATATCATCAGAATTCGCCATATGATAGGCCTGAATATTTGTATGAACCTGCGGTAATTTAACACTTTCACGGCATTTGCCATCGACCAAGTCCCATGTACACATTTCACCACTTTCCGAGGAGCTGATCAAAAAATTATTATCCTGTATGATTGAGGCCCGGCATAAACATAGCACGGGTGCCGAGTGCCCGACCAGTAAGCATCGTGGAGTTATTTTCAAGGACTCGGGATCCACTTGCCACAAGCAAATCTGTCCGTCGTAACATCCAGTTGCAAGAGTTCGTTGATCGCGCGATAAAAATACACTTGAAACGCAATGCGTCGGGGCGAAGGGTCCCCATAATATTACAGGAACGACTAGGCTAGTGGAAGCCATTGTTTAATAACTAAATTTATATTTTCACAATTATTTTTTAATTAATTACTTTTTGCAAAGTTCTATTTGACATTTGTCAGATGACACAAAAAATTCTAAAAATCAATATTTTCCAGACATTGGGACTATTAACTCAATTTCTAATTTTGTCTTTTAGTTTATGCACAAATACTTTATAATAACAAATAATGCAAATATTTGTTAACCCAATTAAAGTATAATTTTTACTAGATTCGTTTTTATAATTTTATTATTAATTAAAATTTGTTATTGTGTCAACTTCATCACCTTTGCGAACGTCAAAATACTACGAATTATTTTTACAAGTGTATCGCGATATCGATAAGAAAATGTCGTGATAGTTGCTATTGAAATGTCAAAATTGTGTGAATATTCACAATAACGATTTAACAAAAATCTAAAACAACGGCGCCTGCGTTGTCGACACTTTCAAAATGTTTTTAGTTTGGTTGTTTAGAAAAGCACGTTTATGTTTGTTCTTAAAATTAATTTGTGATTTGTAATAATTATTCTGGAAGATATTTTAATTTTATTTGTATGGGCAATATATTCCTTAAGCACAGCTTTGTTAGAGAGTTCCTAGAGATAAGATCAACTCGAGGGATGCTGAAAAATGCTCTAAAATCATAATCTTTAAAATTATGTAACTATCCTGCGAAATTTGTTTGAGATTTGTAGTATAAGTTATTTAGGAAATGTGTTTTCTGTGAAAATGTTATCTGGCAAATCTTTAATCCCTCTTAAGGCGTTTACGGCATTCTCTGTTTGCTAACCATTTAGTTTTTTACAATGACTTAAATTACGTGGATGGAAAACTTTTGAAAAGTTTTAGCTTCTGGTTTTTACCAAAGTTCCTATACGCACGCAACAAACGGATAAAAATATGTAATGATTAATAGCTGTCTTGAATGCGATTCCGATTTATATTCGAACTGAAACATGAAGTTTTTCTGTGCAGGCCAATTCTCCGACATTTTGTAAATTCGAGCATAAGTGCAGCATGCAGTTCACGATTAGTGCTCTAAAAAAATCAAGACTCCGTGCACAGTTATTAATCAGCTATCGCTGACCATCCAGTGCGGCATAACGAAAACCACGACCGGATGACCCGCAATCAAACATTCTAGAGCAGTGGGAAGTACAATTCGAAGAAGACGACCAATGATTGGCTCGTAGTATTACGAGCTCTCAAACAGAATATCTTCGAGGCGGAAAAGCCACAACCAATTTTTTCGGCAACAAAACGCGAATATAACAGGACCTGCATCGAAAAAATCAGCTTAATCGGAAAACGGAAACCCGAGAGACTGTTTTGCCAACGCCAAAATAACAGCCATCTAAATCATGAATGGAAAGTTGAGAACAAACGTGGCAGATGTTCTTTCAGTATGGTAAGCCTACTTCCAAAATCTACCAAATCGAAATAACGAAGTAACACTTATCCCAGATATTGCTCCACTAGGCGAGGAGGTATTTGTCCCATATTCTAGAGTAGAGGAAGTAGACGCAGCTATTAGTAGATTTAAAAATGGCAAAGCACCTTGTCTCGATGGAATTTGCGCAGGTCTATTAAAACACGGATGAGCTACTCTCTTGCATATTTATAACCACGTCAAGATGATCTGTTACCAAAGAAGCTGCCTGAGGAATGTAAGACTGTACTCATATGTCCGTTGCATAAAAATTGTGACCGTCTGAAATGTAAAAATTTAACATTGCCTACAAAGTGCTCGCTACTGTTGTACTTGCCAGAATCATTTCCCTCGCCGAAAATATTATGAATGACTATCAATATTGTTTTCGCACTAACCGATCAACCAGTGCTTTCTTTTGGAAATGTAAAAATAACAAAGTCAAATTCGCTCATAGACAGCGTACGTCATTTACAGTATAGACAAAAGCGTAAGAGGTTAATTTTCAAATAATTACCACTTCCTTAGCATGTCAGACAAAAATTCTTTAAACGGAAATTGTATGTAAATTTTTGTCCAATTCCGTATGCCCTGAATTAACAGAATACTACTATAGAAGAATATAAATATTTTAGGGAAATGTATTCAGGTCATTGTGCAAAATTTTTCGTAGGGGCATTCTTTTGATGACTGATTTAGCAGCAGGACTCACGATACTCAAAATTCTCCAAAGACCAAGGTGTTCCAGGTCTTCCCATATATTGGGGAAGTACAATGTATTGGTCACCTTAAATTGGTGTCTGTCGTTGAGGGTATTTTTTCACTGAGTAGCAACATTTGATGTATTATTTCGGGCAGGCATTAGAACGATAGCGTGTGTAATACATATTAATTTGAGGAAGCCGAAACCAAAAGTTTAAACTAATGCCGAATTATTATCAAACAAAATTTTGATTTATAAAATGATTGCCAATGCAATAAATTTACATAAAGTTTTATTCAAATTTATCATAATGGCACTGATTTTTTGATCTGGGATCAAATTTTTCAATTCATATTTAACGAAAATTTTCGATAACATTCTGGCTTAACTGGCCAAAAACCATACCAGACAATTTCATTCTGTGGCTGCATCCATTTTCCCATTATTTCTTGTTGGTTTTATTCATCGTAGATCCGAAAATTTTGTTTATTTACAAACCCATACAGTTGAAAATTTGCTTCATCGCTAAAGTTGACTTTATTGAGAAATATCGCATTTTCAAACTAACAAAAGTAACCAACTTATCCAAAGTTTGATGGCTTTATTTTTAAAGTTATCTGAATCTTGTAATCTTTCAAATGAAGATCTTTGTGAAAAATTCTGAATAAAGTAGTTAGTGGAATGTATATTTGCTGTGAACGATTCCGAATTGATATTTTGGAACTCTCATTAACTCGCACATACAGTAGCAATGTTTTCTTCTGAACGACCACGACGATGGTACAGTTTGCTTTTATCATCCTTTATCGACCAAGTTTCCACAAATTTTTTTAATTTGTTTTTTAATGGCCAAAATTGACGGACGGCATTGTTCAATCGTTGTATATCTCTCGATTTTAGAAAATATAGAAAAACAGCATCCCTAAAACCCAGATTGATAGATTGATTGAGATAAAACGTCCTATTTTACCAAAAGTTTATTAAGTTAAAATTTCGGTTTATTTAAGTTTAATTAATTGTGGTATATTCGTGGTAAAAGAAAGTTGGATTGTGGGCCACAATAAATACACCGCTCCATATTTTACTTTATTTTCCGTAGTTCATGTAACAAAGTATAGTAAGGCTGAAAATGTTTGACCTCGAAATTTTGCTATAAACGCTATATTGAAGTAATTTGAAAAGTGGATTTCGATGTGATGTCCGCCGGTCTCTCTGTCTGGCACTCTGTGTCCGCTCTACAGCTTAGACGGATTGACTGACTTGGATTAAACTTCGTACTTAAGTTATTTCATAAATTGTGGGGTGTGTTGTCCACATATATTTTAAAAAGAATAGCATTTAGATGATAAGATCGAATATAAACAAAATATTTCGAAATTAAATTTTAATTTTTTTTATAAACCAACTTTTTTTTCTACATAGTACCTGTTTGTTCAAAATGAATAGTTGGGAAATATGTACGTCCGCAAATAAAAACGTATATTGTACGGAGTATAATTGTGCCAAAGCTTATTTGTTGGAATGAAAACTTAAATTTATGTTCTGGCAACACTTTTTGTTTTGGTATTGTCAATTGAAAAAGTATTTTTGTAAAACCTCTCTTCCGGTTTGATAAACAATAAAACTAAACGTGTTTCATACTTGGTGTATTTACATCTTTTATTTTCTGCGCAACCCAACAGGTTATGGGCCCAGAAAAAACGTAATTATTTGGGAAATTTTATACATTGAGAGTTGAGAGAAATATTTTATTTAATTGTTGATAAAAAAATGTCTTTGAAGAACTTGGCATTGGTCGATCGTCTTAAAGATCAGAAAAATTTCAATGAGTGGAAGTTTGCTGTCGAGAATTTGTTAGTGCTGGATGGTTTATGGAAGAGTGTAGAGGGTCCTGAAACCGAGGTCGATAAAGTTGCTCAAGCGAAAGCAAAACTAGTTTTGTTGGTTGATCCCAATTTGTATGTACACATCAAAGAGACTAAAACTGCAAAAGATGTTTGGCAAAAGTTGATATCAACGTTTGATGATTCCGGTCTTACAAGAAGAGTTGGACTTTTGAGGGAATTGATGACTACAAAGCTTGATCGTTGTTCATCGGTGAATATGTGAACAAAATTATTGGTACCGCTCATAAACTTAATTCGATTGGAATGAAGGTGGATGGCGAATGGGTGGGTAGTTTATTGTTAAGTGGATTACCTGAAAACTTTCAACCCATGATTATGGCAATTGAAAGTAGCGGAATAAAATTATCAGCTGGTGCGATTAAAATGAAATTATTACAGGATATCGATTCGTATAGTAATTCTAATTGTACAGTAGATATGTCAAACCAAAGCAATGTCTGCGTTTAAAACCAAAAAGATATACAAGTCCAAAGGACCAAAATGTTATGAATGTGGGGAATTTGGCCATATAAAGAAATTTTGTCAAAAAGATATGTCGAAAAAGGATAATACATTAGCAGCAAAAGGTGACGCAAAAAGTAAATTTGTTTTACATGTAATTTATGCCATTCAAAAAAAATCTTAAGAAGAACCATTATGGTATGTCGACTCAGGTGCAACGTCACATATGATGAAAGACTTTGATTTGTTTATTAATTATGTCGAGTTTAAAGAGGAAGATTCTGTAACTGTGGCAAATAATAGTAAATTAAATATACTTGGAAAAGGCGATCTTGTTCTTAAAGTTAGTGTGAATAATGAAGTTTTTGAATGATAGAAAATGGGAATCGAGTGCATTTTGTAAAAGACAAATGTTTTATTTATAATATAAATAATCAGTTGTTTGCGATAGCATTTAAAATTGAAAAATGTACAGTTTGTGTATTTCTTCTTCAGGTAATACTTGTTGTTTAACCGTGAGTAAAAATATGTAGCATCGGAGACTAGGTAGGTCATACAAATTCCAAAAATTTAGAGAATCTCAAATCTCAGTCCACAGTCGAATTTGACAATAAAACAAGTGATTCGTGCATTTCGTGTTTGGAAGGTAAACAATCAAGAAAGCATTTTAAGTCATCGACGGGCGTCACAACTGATATTTTTCAGTTGATTCATGCTGATGTGTGTGGATCTAAGGAAAAACAATCATTGGGAGGTGCAAGGTACTATGTGTCATTTTTGGATGATTTTTCAAAAAAAAATTATTTGTGTATCCAATCAAAGCAAAAAGCGATGTCTTCGAGAAATTGTTAATATTTAAAAATATAGTTGAGAATCAAACTGATAAGAAGATTAAGGTATTTAGAACGGATTGTGGTACAGAATTTTGCAATACAAAAATGAAAAGATGTTTTCAAGATAGCGGTATGGTACATCAGACTACAGCACCTTATAGTCCACAACAGAATGGTAAATCGGAACGGATGAATAGAACCATAATCGAAAAGATTCGGTGTCTTCTTTTGGATGCTGGACTTGAAAAATGTTTTGGGCTGAAGCCATACCAAGTAGGATATATCAAAAGACCCCTGAAGAAGTTGAACAAATGTTAAACCAGATTTGTCACATTTGAGAGTGTTTGGATGCTTGGCAATGGTATTTGTGCGATTAAAGTGGGATGTTGAATCTATTAGATGTATCATTAGATGTGGTTGGCTATTGTGATAATAGTAAAGCGTATCGATTGTATAATCCTAAATCACAAGATATAATCATCAGTAGAGATGTCACGTTCCTGGAAGATACAAAATATTCAGAGGTAGATATGTCAACAAAATTTACTAACGATATTAGTTCCTTCTCAGATGATCAAGATATAGTGGGGAATTTATTTGGAAATCCCGATCATAATGGGAACGGTTCAGATCAAATTCTGGTTGTTGATGAATTTGATCATGTGATGCCAGAATTAACGAATGATATTAATGAATCTAATGTATCTACATCGGAATATGTATCAGTCGGGTTTGCAGTTTAAGCAGCAATATGGCTTAGGGGATTTGAAAGAGAGATAATGAATGAATCGCCAACTACATTGTTATTATGTGATAATCAAAATGCGATTCATCTTGCATCAAATGAGTGTTATCATCCCAAAACCAAGCATATTGATGTTCGTCATCATTTTATTAGGAAACTCATCCAAGACGGTTCTATAAAGCTAAAGCATGTAACAACAGAAAATATGATTGCAGATATTATGACCAAGCGCTTCCTTCTGTTAAATATTTTGATTTTTGAAAATTAATGGATTTAATTGAAATTTAGTTCTAGTGGGGATGTTGGATAAAAACTTAAATGTATGTTCTGGCAACAATTTTTGTTTTGGTATTGTCAATTGAAAAAGAATTTTTGTAAAACCTCCCTTCCGGTTTGATAAACAATAAAACTAAACGTGTTTCGTACCGGATTCGAGACTTCTCGAAACGCGATATTTCAAAACGCGATATGGTACAGAATGTGCATTGCGAAGCGACGGAAGCGTAGTGACCCGATTTATACCGATCCTATATACTCTCGCTCTTATCGATTTTTAAATTCCTATAAACTGAAATTAAATTTTCCCTTCACTAAATTCGGAATTAAGTTGATTTGACATAATGTACTATCTGTGTGCAAAGTACAATTTACTTTAACTACATTCGGAGTTGAATACAGCTGCCCTATTCCTGAATACGATACGAAAACGAAAGTAGAAGATTCATATTCAATTTCAAATAAGAATCGTACGAATCTGATTCAATTCAAATATGAATTTCGTATTTTCGTTTTCGTATCGTATTGAGGAATAGGGTAAAAATTTACATAAAAAATTCATATACGATTCATAATTCGTCATATAAAGCAAAATAAGTAACATATAATTCAATATTTATGTAAAAAATAGCTATTCGTACTATGGGATTCTTCAAAACAATCCATATGAATTCCTACGTCACGGGGACGGCATTGCTTCCTAACATTTTTTTACTCAAGGCACATTTACGTTGTTTTCCTTCAGGTGTCCGTTCCATAATATGAACTGGACCACTTTTATTTGATTTAACACTTCTATTGTGAATTGAAGATGTTGAGGGTCTACCCATATTGAACGGATTCGAAATAGAGTTTGGTATCTTGCTGTGCTACAGTCAAATATGTCAACACCTCCCATGGTTTTATTGTATCGGCTTATTAAATAAGGTTGCGGTATATCCACATGTCCCTTTTGTGTTTTGTTGTAACGTTTCACCGTTCCCAAGGTTCAATTGGTTGATGATTCGATAACATTTTTACAAAATTATTGTATTTCCAAATAAGTGCCAAAATCTCATTTCGTTTGTCAAATTTGTAATCATAAAACCCACGCATTTCCTTTTTCAAGCTATGATCATTTTTAGGGTATTTGTATCTGCGTTTTTCATTCTCATTCGATTGTATCTAGCTGTTCCGGTGCAATTAGTTCGTTTTTTGGACAGCAAGCCACCGCTTATGTCTGCTGAAGAAACTATCTATGTATAATTCGTGCTTGGTTGGCTCAATGAATGCCTCGACCATATAACTACTCTCTCGCCAACTCCAGTAACAGATTGACATTGCTCAAACTGGTTATCTCAAGCTTGTTCTTTTCCCTGATAAACATTCATCTTAAAACAATATCAATTCTCTCCACAATCTATAATCCAATGTTTCAACCCAAATTGTATTGGCTTTCCCAGAATAAATGATGAGGAAACGCCAAATTTTATGAAATTTTTATTGAGCATATCAATGAGCAGGCGTATTTTAAAAACTTTGTCGCGGCAATTAGGATCTATATCGGTGTTGTTATTGAAATGAAGATTGCGCTTTATTTCGAAATATCTATTTCTTGTCATACGTTTTAGTATAATTTATCTATCGAGATCCTTATCCTTCAACCATAATACAACTTTTTTTGAGAGATACTGTTGTATCCCGTATACGTTAGAATTCCCATAAACTTTCTGATACGATCGACGGTAATTTAAAAATTGTGAACATTTTTCTATCAAATAACATTTCAAAAATCTCAACAGCCGATTTGGATTTTAACGCGTTAGTTATTTCATTCCTACTTTCCGCTGATAGGGCTGGATATTCCTTAGGTACTTGGTGGTAACTGTGCAAATTCAATAACACCATCCAATTCGTTCACTTCATCATCAGACATTGTGTAACAGGTTACATCCACATTTAATTGTAATAAAAATAACCCGTTGCAGACTATACCTCCGCTAATCCACGCAGCATATTTCAGCCGGCTAGCTTTCAGTGGCTGGGGGGTTTTTTTATGTGGAACGAGATAGAGCTAGAATTTTGCTGCATCGTGTTGATTACATTTTAAAGAGGTTTTAGAATATACTGCAGAGAGAGAAAACGGGATCACATCACCAGCCGGTGATACCAAAATTTAGGCAACCATTTCCATTATTAAATAAAAAGAATTAATTTTTTTTTATACACTAAATATTTTATAAAAGTAATCTTTATTGAAAATAGATTCATTCAAAACCGAAAAAAATTGAAACTAATAAACGAAATACAAGAAAAAATGTTAGCCCGCCAATGGCGGCTCAAAATTATAAAGAAAAATCGTTTTAATTAAGCCTTACATAAAATTAATAACATGTACTAAATTCTAAAGAACACAATAATCTGGCCAGATTGAATCAATTAAATATATACTTGTATTCATAATTTGTTTATAAAAAAAACTAAGTCTTAAAATTATCTTGAATTATTTTCTTAACTAAATAATTGAATGCTAACTAGAAAAGTATTAAATATAATAATATAAAAACTTACGATTTGATTTGTATGGATTATCCGAAGCGTTGCGGATCCGATATCGTAGTTTTTGTCTCCTCCTTGGTAAATCTCGTCGTAACATTATCAATCAGCAAACTTCGTAACCAACGGAAAACTAACTTGGTCACTTTAACGGCGACTAGCTTGAGCGTGATCGGGTTTACCTTGATCACCTACGTTTGCATACGTATTGCATATAACGATTTGTATGCGGATTAATATTTTTATATATATATATATGTATTCATATTATTTATATTATTATTCGTATAGTTATATTTTAGGAAAAATAATTAATTTAAATTATCTAGGATAACTAATGTCCATACACGGATATGATGTCGTACATGCATATCATTACACACTGTTATAATTTCTAAGTGCACATGCTCGGTAAAATAGTTTTTTTTCCTTATTTTTTTAACTGTTCGTGCACGAAATATTAGTTCTCACTTTATTTATATTTAGTTTTAATTATTCACGGTTACTCAGGTTTTTGTATTAAAGTTTTTCTTTTTGTTTCAATGTTTATTGCAATTCAACTGAATTTTCACCCACAAAATTTTATTATATTTTTTTTTCTTGTTCACTGTATATTTTAGTTATCTATATTTTATATTGAGCGTACTGCTCGGTCACAATGGTTAAGTACAACTCCCGATCATCCAAAATTTTTCTTTTTCGTTGACCTCCCCCAACCAAAATTATATAATCCATACCATCACAAGTAATTTTCGATCCATACAAATCCGGTTAATCAATATATACTTCCAGAATTCTACAGCCCTATGTACAAATTATGTACAAAAATATTTTTGTACTTAAGTCTTAACAATAATAATATTATTAGTACAGTCACACAGTTAAGTGTAAAACGAGCCATATCAAAACGACACAAGCTGAATGAATCTGTATGTTGTTCGACGTATGAGTTTGATTTGAAAAAATTGATTACGTAACAATTGCTTCTAGCATTGCTGCAGCTTCGGCTATGGTAAAAAACTTTTTATGATTTTTGAATTTTATATGAAGTTTAAAAACACATAAAAATTTTTTTTTACTTATTCCACTACACAAAAACCGATAGTTTAGCTAAACACCAAAACTGATACTCGCCACTCGGTTAAGATATAAACCTATCGTTCTAGTAAGAAAAAGTCAGTAGATTTTAGAAAAAAATGTGCATAAGCTTTTCTCGTTTCGAAAATATTTTAAAAAGTTATGGATTTACGAAATCGAAGAAGAATGAAAACGAAAGGAATACGTTTAAATAATAGGTAGGAGAAAAATTCATGACCTTTTTTCCGGTAGATGGCTTTACATTCATATATCTGAGTAACCATTGATCGTATCGGGCAATTCTTATGTTTTTTTGAAAGGTAAAATTTTGCACTTTTTGCTCTTTTACATACAAAACATTAAAATCGATGAAGTGAATAAAAAGTTACAACATTTTAAACAAGGAGGTAAATAATGAAAAAATTCGATATCTTTTACAATTTTATTAAGACAAAGGTAAAAACACAGCTCAAACTTGCGAAAAAATGTGTGCTGTTTATAGAGGAGGCTTTATCAAAATCAGCAGCAAAGAAATGGTCTGCGCGCTTTCGTTCTGGATATATGGATGCCAAACATGCACCTTGCTCTGTACGACCAACCACTGGAAAAGTCGTTGAAATCATACAAAAAAATTGAAGAAGACCGGCATATAAGCAGCCATGCAATTGGTAAAGAACTAAATATTGATCACAAAACAGTTTTAAACCATTTGAAAATGATGGTTATTGTGTATTTTGATTCGGAAATAACTTTATGGGTTGCAGTGTGTTTGGTTTTCATTTTAGAAAAGCGGGTATCGAGCACTCATGATTATTTATAAAAATGATTCTTTCCACAATTTGATTTTAGAGAATAACTAATTTTACTAATACTCCCTCATCCAATTTTATTCAGAGTTTAGTTTTTTATTATATTTATTTGTTTTAATTTGGATTGCAATTTAGTGTAATCCGCGAGGTTTATCAAATGTTAAAATCGAGGTTTATCAAATGTTATGAAACTGTGTAAGTTGGACACTCAAGGTACCGTAAAAAATGACCAACTTATAAAGGTGTCTAACTTGAAAAGGTTTTAAACAAAAATCAAATTTAATAGCTTTACGGCGTCCAACTTAAAAAGGTGTGCAACTTAACAAGTTTGACTGTACTATTATTCATTTCAGTTCCTGATTAAGCTTATATATTTAGTTTTAATGAACATTTTTCATTACAAAAGATTTTTGAAGCCGTAATACTTTCTAATTAAAAATAAAATTTTAATTTAAAAGTCAAAAGAACAGACAGGGTAGGAATCATAATGGCTATCGGGTTGATAATAAATTTGATATCTCAGTCGATATTTGACTTTGAAATTACAGATAGCTTGCAAGCTACAGTGTAAATTTGAAATGCAGTTAAATATTGATGTACATACTTAGATAGTTTGTCAAAGATCATGGCATTTCTTTAATTAAATTATTTTCTAGTTTGTTTTGGGAGACTGTAAATTGGTGAAGGTTTTGATTTTGTTTTAGGTTGGATAAATAATCATCACTGGTTGTTCTTTTTATGATGTAGCTAATACATTTGACGACCATAGAATATTTTCGAATGTCTTATTTTAATATTTACTGAATTATTTATTTTATAATTCAAACATTGAATAATTGATTGGGTTATTTGGTTATCAAGGATCCAACAGTTGTGCTAGCTACTTATTATTAATTCTGTTATCTTACAGATTCCTGATTGCTTTAAATTTTTTATTCTAAAGTTTAATTCTGGTTTAGTATTGGGGCTCTAAAACTGGGCAGGTAATTGATATATTACCTTACAGATTTCAGTTTAGCTGTTTTTGAATCAGACTTCATTTGGTCACATTATTTTTATTTTTTAAATAAACATTTGTATTATACATAGATTAGGGATGGCGAGGTTAAAAGGCTTCACATCACATTTAATTTTTTTTTCATTTAACTATTTTTTATAAATAAATCCATTAAATTAACAGATTCACAAAGATTATATCCGTTGAAGATAAAAAGGTCGTGCGTTCCTTTCTTGCTTTGATACGAGTTCTACAATATTTGGTGATTTCTGGATTCGATTAATCAAAATAAAGATTTAATTTGTTTTAAGAGAACCAAATTAATTTAGTTAATACTTATCATAACATTACATTTATTTTATTCAAGTATAATTTAACTCTTAATAATGACAGTTTTTTCAGGAAATTTACTCCAACTCACTTACTGCAATTATAAATTATAATTTTAAGTTTTTTTAGGATGCTGATTACTGAATATTTATATCCAAAAGAGGGAAAAAGAGGAAAAAAAGGAAGAGAAAAAGGAAAAGGGGGAAAAAAGAAAGGAAATCAAAAATGATTGTGTTGTCTTGTGCGCTAACCGACTTACATTATATTTCTACTAACAATTTACTAACTATTAACTACTTAGGTATCTAAAGTCTTAATAACTAATAAACATTTGCCATCTCTCCATCTTGTTATATGTAAAAGAGTGAATGGATGGGCCCGGCGTTAACCGGGAATCTTACTTAGGTTTGGTTGCACCATGTTTTTGGAGAACCAGTTTAATTTAGTTTATGGAAAATTCAACTCATAATAATAATGTTTTATTCCAGAAAATTT
Source organism: Nephrotoma appendiculata (assembly GCA_947310385.1). NCBI lineage: Eukaryota > Metazoa > Arthropoda > Insecta > Diptera > Tipulidae > Nephrotoma > Nephrotoma appendiculata. Next base: position 211,198,417 of record OX371225.1, on the reverse strand, counting down.
CTATTGTATATGGGTACTTAATTAGTTATTAATTTTTTTTCAGGATACTGAAAAGTGGATAACATACGACAACGTTGTGCGAGAAAGATCATGGACGAAAAAAGGTGCAGCTTCCCAAAAGGTATCAAAGCCAGGGTTGACGCCAAGAAGGGTAATACTTTGTGTTTGGTGGGATTTGAAAGGAATCGTGCACTATGAGGTGCTTTCACCGGGTCAAACGATTGATTCTAAACTTTACTGTAAGCAACTAACGCGTTTAAGGCAAGCAATATAGTTAAAATGTCCAGAATTGATCAGCGCCCGATTGTTCGCCTCTAAACCACAGAAATTCTATAGTGATGGGATCATGGCTCTACCAGAAAAATGGCAAAAGGTATCGATGAAAATGGCACATAATGCCATGTTTAATAAAGTTAATTTGAAATAAGAAAATTCTTTGTTTCAACGACATCCAAAAAAAAGGTCACGAACTTTTTATCCAACCCTATAAATTAACCATATAACTGCTACAGCTAATGAAGAAAAGTTTAAGGAACTGAACTCGAGAACTATCGTCGTTTTCAAGGAATGAATCGTATTGAATACACGTAATGAATGAATGAGTGAAATGGTTCTGGTTTTGCCATCCAATAAGAAGGCCACACGGTAAGTGAGGAATAGAAGAATATCCCTGAAACCGAAATTCGACATTTTAATTACTTAAAATAGTATACATTGACTGAAAGTCATATCACAGCACAAGTTATTGATGCAACATTTTGATAATTTTGCATACTAATACCTAACTCCCGTTGATATCGTTTAATGTAGGTAAATATAAAAAATAGTTTATATTTATATATTCTCATAGAATGGTCAAATACCTTTAAACTAAAAAAATGCTTGTCATCCAAGAAAGCAAAAGTAACGTCAAAAAGAAACGCACGCTTACGCACGATAAACTTTAAGAATCATTATAACAATCGATTAAGATATACAATGGGGCCGCGATCTCAGCTATTTATATACAGAATATATCAAATCAATTTTCACTCATAAATACTTATCATGCTCGTATCATCTACCAGCTACATGTTATTTTCTGAAAATATGTACAAAATTTTAAAGCTATTGTTTCAAGAAATATGTAATTTAAAATTTTTACAAAAGAAACTGAAAACGGGTTCGTTGCTTTCCTCTATATACACACATTTTACAAACGTTGATGTCTTTTGATGGAATTTTTTTTTTTTCTTAAATTCTTATCTTTTATTTGTTGTGTAAATCTACGCGCAATGTACATAATGTAATCGTAAGATCGCGTATACGATCATAGAAAATTTGCTATCATTTTGTGTAATCAATGAAAAGTTTGTGTTGAAAATTGAAATAATATTTGAGTATAAGGTAGATACAGGTCCAGAATTCTAGAACTCGTTATGCTCATAAATGTTTATTTACCATTTTGGTTTGTTTGAACATAATTCTGGATTCTAACTGCACTATATGCTACATAATAGGTATTTAGAGTAAATATTTAAATATTTATTTATGTACTATACATTAATGGAATTATAATGAACAAATATTATCGGTTCCGTCGCCTTTTTCATTTATTAATTTGGTCGAGAAATGTCTTCACCTGTGCTCGTACGTTTAGTGCAAAATGCTTACTATTGATGTTGGTATTTACTTACAACTTATTTGTATATGCAAATATATAAAGGAAAGAATCAAAAATGCGACGAGTAGGTATATGGTGTTTCAAAGTAAACAGATAAAATACATAAACATCGTAATCTTCACTCATTTTATTTAAACACTTTACACAAAGTGACCAGACGTTCATATTATAGCAGGGTGCACAATTCATGGACTCGTGAACTATGATTATATGGTATGGTATGATAGAGGCGTACAGGCCAACCATAACGGTGATCCTAGATACGTTACCATAATCCTGAAATATCAACAATCAAATAACAAATTATATCTGAATTCGAATAATATTTCAGCATCATGCAGGTCCGGGCCCAGCCTGCATCCTTAACAGATAAGGTTAGTTAGGAAAGGATGTTAGTCACAGAAACAAATAGGGCGAATCGCAGCAAAGTCATTTTCTAACAACTTAAATATATTAAAATGTATAGTCTCAATTAAATTCATCGTATAGATTAGATTTTGTTAGTTTATTAATTTGGGTTAGTTGTAGTTGAGGTAAAGGATACTAATATTCATCATATGTATTCGGTATCAGTCATAATAGACTGGTAAGGTTATTTAATTCACATCTACCGTGGCCGTTTCATCTCATCATATGCTGTTTGTAGCCTTATTTTGCCCTATCTTCCCATCCAACACCATCTAACAGAGGGAGAGAGTGGATAAGAGTACGTGGGTGAAAGACATTGTTTTGCATTTTTAGAGGTTTAGAATCAAATTATGTGATGTACACCAAGCATTAAGATTTGTCAGGTCGGACTGAAAATCAATTGCATCATTGGCGAATGAAATATAGTTTTGAAAATTTTTATATCGTCCGCATAAATGAGAATGTTGTAATAACAGACAGTTGATCACATCGTTTACGAAAAGAATGAAGAGCATGGGACCCAAATGGCTGCCTTGAGGGACCCTGAAGAAACATCAATCACCCTTGAAGTGAAACCGCCAATTTTTCCAATTTGAGTTCTGGATTCCAGATAAGATCTAATCCAATCAACTAGTAAGTAATTACAATCCAATGAATTGAGTTTCCGCAATAGTAAGTCATGATCGATCTTGTCGAAAGCCTTACAAAAATCAGTGAACACAACCTGCACATTATTACCATTTAAAAGAGCAGTTGAAATACAATTAGTGAACAAAACTAAGTTAGAAATAGTTGACCTACCTGGAAAAAAATCCATGTTGTTTTCAAGAACATTCATCTTAACATGAAAGAATATTTGATCTTTAATTAGTTTCGCAAAAAGCTTTGGTTAAGCTGATATAATACAAATACCTCTATAGTTCTCCACATCATACTTCGAGATCCAGATTTGAAAATCGGCTTAATAAGTGAGCGTTTCCATACCATAGGGAATCAACCTTCAGGGATATTTCTAATAAACAGAACAGCGATGTGGGAAGAAATTATATTATCGATTAATTTTAGAAGAATAGGTGGAATTGAATCAAAACCGGCACTTTGGTTAATATCAATTCGGACAAATCGGATAAAATAGTATCCACTTCCAAACGAAATATTGAAAATTTGGATTTACTTACAACATTACTCAAATTACTAAGATTTGATTTCGAACTATAAACACTCTCAAAGAAATCAGCAAATAAATTACAAGTATCCTGTATATTATCACAGGAACGGTCGATCAAATACATCGTGGACGGATAACCATTAGATTTAGTTTTGTAATTAACAGAATGCCAGAAATGACTTGGCTTTGATTTAATTAAAGATTCAATCTCCAGAATGTAACTGCAGTAAAGAAATCGGTTTAGATATATATATATATATATATATATATATATATATATATATATATATATATATATATATATATATATATATATATATATATATATATATATATATATATATATATACTTCTTACGCAATACCGCAAACGAGTTGTAATTAACAACATTAGGATTAGGATTAGTGTTTCCAATTTCTCGAGAAATTTTCATGATTAAAATTTACAATTAAATTCGGGTTTGCCTTAGTTTTATATTGGAAATTGTGTAATGCTATCAACGATTAACATATTTATTTGAATTAAAAACCAAGTTATTTTGTAAAAATAAAATATCGAATTATATTTCGTAATTCATTATAATAAAATTTCAATTTATTTTTTCCATATTAAATTAATTCCATATATAAATAAAATTCCATATTAAAATTAATTAAAAAAAAATTAGACTCATTTTGAAATCGTTTTCTTCATAAAACTCTTCAAAAAACATAGAGCATTGATTGTAGAATTCGCCAATCAATTCCTTTTTTGTGACAAAATCATTAACAACTGAGAAATTTTGCTCATTTTGTTAGATATACGTTTTAAGGTAGATAAAATATCAAATAATTGCTGTAAATTGTCAATTTTCTTGCCTGTGTTTTCAAGAATCGGTAATTCTTTGCTCAATGCTTGCAATTTATTTTCTCCTACTTCAATATCATAAGCGTTGACGGTTTCTGCGATGGATAGCTGCAGTTGCTCCTGTAATGATAATTTTTCCGTATCTGGTTGAACTTCCAAATCAATTCGTTGTATATCAAAAATCATGGTTATCGATTGAATTGACAGGCGCAAACGTTCGAGATGAAAGAGTTCTTGTAAGTTTAATCATTTCTGTTTCCGACACTAGAATGAAAAATTGATTCTTTCCGTTTTATAAGGATCGTCGATTATTCAGGTGTTTTAAAAGCGAAACCAACTTTCAATGTTTATATCTTAATTACGTTAAGGCGCTTACAACTTATTAATGAGTTAATTGTTTCGAGGCTATTAAATCAAAATTTTAGATCCCCTTCAGCAGTTAACATCGTTGAATCTGTAACCATTCACATTGGTACGGAAAATTTATATTACCGGATCGAAATTCAGGCGGTCGTCTCTGGCCGGCTATGGCTCATAGAAAACGGTCGTGGGAATTTTCGAATTTCAACTCCGGTTTTGCTAGACCGCACATAAGATATTATGAGAAACCTGTAAGGTAAATTGGCAGACAAGAGAGGAAAAAAACACTCGCACAACAAAATTCAAAAAATGAATTTTCACTAATATCATGGATCATGGATGCCATTGCCATCCTATACGCGTCACTTACTAACGTCACATCTCTACACAGAATATGTTTATCAGAATATTGTTATAAATATAATAATAAAAATAAAAAGACCTTGAATTTCAGTTTGATTTGACATAATTATTAAAATTTAAATGATTCAGCTTTTACATATTTATAAAAAAAAAATTATAAAAAGATTTGTAATAAGTATTTAGAAAAGGAAAAAAACGAAATCACAATCAAAATATGAAATGAGGTTATGAGAAAAAAAATTTTTAGTTTAAAATTTACGAAATATACCTAACGTTTTATGAAATATACAAAGCGTAATAATTTTAAACTTATTATACATTTTAATTAATTTTTGAATATTCGAAACCAAGTAGAAACCAAAAAGAAATTTCAAAGATACTAAAACGGATCCCTTAACTTAAGTACTTATAAAGGTTTACAATATTCAAAAATTTATTAATTTTCTTAAAATATAAAAAATATTATAATTCAACCTTACTTATAAAAATAACTTGTTGAGCGCCATTTATATGTAGACACTATGATGTAAACGAAAAAATTGAGCAGTGAAATTTTTATGTTATAATTTTTATATTAATTTATTTTTAGTTTTATTAATTAGAATTTAATTTGTAAGTTTAGTTATTTACATGAATAAAAGTTTCCAATAGATCTGCGTTCATTTTATTCAAACTTGGCACTTTCATATTAATTTTATTTACGAATTCTGGTCCGAATAATCGTAATGATCACTGTGATTTTATTTTATTTTTCACATAATATACAAGTTAAAAATATTTCACGTTAATGTATTTTTGTTCGGTTACATAGTTCTAATCACCGTAACAATTATTATTATTATATTTATTTAGTATTTACGGGACTATAACATCGTCATTACAGTTAATATGTTATTTCTTCTATGCCCCAGTGTCACAAATCTTATCTTATTTTTAATACACTTTTCACTATACAATTATTATTTAGTAAACTTTTAATTATTTATTGTAATTTAACTTAAAAATTTTTACAATTCATTTTAGATTTATTTTAATTAGTTTAGGCTTAAATAAATTTAAGTTTTTAGGTTTTTATTTATTTAATCATCCAGACTCGACTGACTCAAATTTTTTCGATCTTTTTTTTCCAATCATCTTCAAAAAATATTTTTAGTTTTTTTATTTACAACCCCCCCCCCCCCCCCCCCCCCTTTTAATTATCCCGTAAAACAATTAATTTATATCGCATATTATTGCAAAATGTCGTTTTTAATTGGGGATCATCTGAACACCTTCACAATCTCCCTAATAGATTCAATAAACGTGTCGTATGATGGCGTTAGCTGCAAGTTTGCTTTCTTTAACGAATTCTAAGCTGATATCAAGAGTTTCTTCTATCTACATCTGTGTCAGTGTCATCATCTAACACCGGTTGATTATCACTCTGCGTATTTGAGTGACCTGTGGATTTTTTGGCACATAGAGAGTTTTTACAATAGCTAAATGTAATCTGTGATTATAGGATAACTGCTGATGTGTCGGGGACAATTTTAAAAAACTCTGCATGACAGCTGCTCCATCGCTCATGACAGCAACACTATCTCGTTCCATGGATAAATTAAAAATACAAATTTTATCATTGACAGTTCTAAAGTTTTATCGGCTGGTCAGCTTCCACTTATGGTTATTAAACCAAAGTTATCCGAATCGGTGGCATTGTAATTCAAATGTACATCCATGTATCGCTTGTTGTTGATACTCGTTCACTTTTCGATAGTACACTAACAATTTTGCCTGATGACTTGAAAGCATTAATTTTATTTATAATTTCCTGCACTTTCTCATCGTTAAATCCAATAGACAGGTGTTTTATCTGTGTAGGACTCCGTGGAAAGTTAAAACGTTTTGCACACATAGCTTCTCTAATTATGCGACTCTTTCTAATATCTTGTTCACGTGGTGCGGAGTGGAGGTCATAGTATGAGTGTTCACCTGGGTGTGGATCGCAGTAGATCTACCATAATGCCTCTAGTGAAGACATGTTGAACTATTTTTGGACATCATTTTTTTCCTGAAAATGTTTTGTTGTGACTAACGCGTTTAATGAAAATTATTTTTTTTAAATTGTTCGAATTGTAAATATGGAAAATATCAGAGCCTATATATACTGGCCATGACACGTTATTTTAACACAGTATTAGTTTTGCCTGTTCGCATACCTCTTTAAAATTTTACTTGGATTTTTTTTAGTTTTGCTTTTATAAATTCGTTTACCGAAATGAAACGAGCCAATTAAATTGTTTGATTTTCTTTTTGTTTTGCTTGTTTGTTACAGGGTAGTGATGATTTATTTTATAGTTTATAGTCGATCTGTTACTCTTTTACTCTCATTAGTTATGTTGTGCTCTTCTGCAACTGCAGTGCAAATAATAATAATAATATAGCCAAGAGCCAAATATTAAATTAATAACAAAATTTAATTTTAATACTAAAATAACAATCATCTTATATAACATATAAAACGTATATAACATATAAAAGTAAAAAACGTTTTAAAATAATAATTTAAGTTTAAAAAAGTAATTTAATTTATAAAAAAAATGTTTAGGGCAAAACTAAACAAATATTAAATTTTGATACTTTTCCCATTAAACATTAAACATGGCTGTCGCAAACTCACAACAAATATATCCCTACACACGTCATGTCACCATTAAGCGTGTGCTGATGTGCTCAAACTGAAGTCAAGATGAGAAGAAAGATAAAAATTTAAAAATTATCATTTAACCACCATAGAATTAGAATAAATTAAACAGAATACATGAAAACAACTGTCAAGTGAGACATTTTATTTTCGGTAAAATATTGTACTTATAGTATTCCAAAACAAAAAGTAATTATCAAAAGAAAAGCACGTAGAATATGCACGTAGTAATAAGAAAAATGCGACACTGTAATATAACATCTGTTTACAAACGCAAACGCAAAATGAGAAACCCCACGCCGGCAATCAAAATTGTTTACTTAACTTTCTTTGATTTATAACTTAAATTACGGATAAATTTACCACAAATCACTTTCTTCTTAACATAATTTACATTTTATTTTATAAAAACACTTAGTAAACTTACTGATGGTAAGATACGCCTTTTTGAAATTTTTTGGGCGTATTTTTGAACTTTTCACTATACACTTCATTTTAGTTAAAAATTTATAATTTTTTTTTCAAATGATACTATTACATAAACCACTAATTATTTTATAATTTTTTTTATTATTTTAATGAATTTTAATTAAAAATTTTAAAAGCACAAAATTAAGTCGTCACCATAGGTTGTGTCATTGGGCACATAAATAAACAGCTTATGGGGTTTTTCATTTTGAGATATGAGTAAGCCATATGCTTTTTTATATAACCATCCTTCACTAACACGCCTCAAATGAAATAGCAAATTTTATATGGGGAAAATCCAAGTACCCGTTCTAAATGTCTACCTATGTTAACCACATGCATATACAAAAAAACGTAAACAAAGATTTAATTGGTTCATGTGACTAGCGCTACACAAATCAAAACGCAGCAAAAAATCCAAACAAAAACAAATGAAAACAAAATAAAAAATTTCGGATAAATAGGATAAACTTTATAAAAAAATGAAATTAAGAAATAAAAGTTTTTAAATTTTCAATAAAAATAATCTGAAACTGTACTTAGATAAACTATGATTATGTCATTGAAAAATCATAATAAAAACTTAAGTATTTAAGGAAATACAAGTGAAATAAAACTTGCCTGGCAAAAAATCACATGTGATCGATTTTTTTTACTATGGAAAAGTATACGCGCGCTTGCCTGTCACTAAACCCAACTCAACGACATTTTTTTTATGTTGTCATGGCCATTTTTATACTGGCTCTGAAAATATACATAAACAATCTTATTTAAAAATAGCATAAAACAAAGTTCACGATTGGCGCAATTAAAAAAAGGAAGAACAAATATAGAAAAGCCAACGAACAATTAATTTTACAACATCAAATGCAGTTGTCAACATGTTCATCACTTTGGTGCCATAAATTTTTGTTAACAATAAAAGTTGATTTTGGAAAACTTTATATGAAACCCAAAGTCACAAAAATGCATGGAAAAACATGTTGTTTAATTTTACACAGAACCAGTGGATTGATAATTTTAGAATGACGAAAGAAACATTTGACTTCATATGTGATGTTGTGGATGAAGTTCCTACACCTAAAACTAATGCTGGTGCTGCAAATAATCAACAAAGTGTACCGACATAAATGCTTGCATAGATTTTGCCAAAGTTTGAATAAACATGTACAAAAATTTATTTATATGCTGAATGAAGAAGAAGCGATGGAGTGGAAAAAATCTGCAATATCCCACAGATTATAGGATGTATTGATGGTACCCACATTCCTATTCTGGCGCCAAAAGATGGATATAGGGACTTCGTGAACCGCAAATATTGGCCTTCGTACAATATGCAGGCCGTTTGCAACGCACAATTAAGGTAACAAAAATCAATTTTCTAGCTACTTAATAATATTTAAAACCCATATTTTAGATTCCTCGATATTAGCTGTAAATATCCAGGTAGCTGCCACGATGCCCATGTCTTTGTTAATTCTGGGCCCCTATTTCTGAATACGAATACGAACAAAAATTGTACGAATTCGTATTATTAGCATTTTTGAATACGAATTCGTGCAATTGTAACACGAATTCGTACCTACTTGATACGTTCACAAATTTCCCTTATTTGACAATACGAATACGAACAATTTTTGTACGTTCATGAACTAATTTTTGTACGATGAATATTTAGTTAATGACTCCATAGAAAAACCAAAAATGTATTTGAATTTCACATAAAAAATATTAATTTAAAATAATTTTAAGGAAAATCTTTTATTTTAAAACGTAAACATGGCCTTATAATTTGTTTACGTCAATTTAAATGAGAGTATAATTATTTATGAATTATTCGTAGTCATTTAGCACGTACCATTCAATTTAAACTTAAGAGGTTGAAGTTGCAAGACGCCTAATGGGGCATTATCACCCACAAGAAATTATTTGGTGGGTGAATTTTATTTTCGATCCTAACAATTTTGTCGGCCACTCAAAAATACAAAATATTTTACTTCCACAAAACTCTAATTTTATTTTACTATTTATTTGTATTTATATGTATTACAACTTAAAAGAATACCCAAACCAAAAGTGATGCTTTTTTGAAAACCTAGAAGTAAAATTTATTACATCCATTTCAAGTACAAATTCAAACGTCAAAACTCAAAATACTGTCCAAGGTCGTGTTTTAATTGGTTTAAATACCGCATAAAAAGTTAAAAAGTTAAAAATTTATTTGTGGTAAATTTTTTTTAACTTTTTATCTGTTTCAAAGTGGTTAAAAATTTTGACAATAACATGGTTGCTTATTTTATGTGTAATTGTGAACATATATAGCAAATTTAAATATGAAAACATGTAAAATAAATAGTTTTAAATATATATTAGTCACTTATGGTCAGTTTACATATTTATCATTGCAATTTTTCTCAAAATTTTTACATGGAAAATTTTTGTTTACAAACAAATCTTTTTGTCAGCCAAATGTTTTTTCTATATAAAAATTTTATCAGCTCTTGAAGCGAATAAAAAGTTTGATATTTTTATTCACCACAATTTTTAACTTTTTAACTTTTTATGCGGCATATAAACCAATTGAAAGACGCTCCAAGTTGTACAATTTTATTGCAGGTAAAACGATTTAAAATAAACTTCCCTTGTAGCAAGGACACACACCAAACAATTAAGTACGTTCGTATTCAGAAATACCAATTTAAATTCGTATCGTACAGAACTTGCGTAACGAGTCACGATACGTTTCGTATTCAGAAATAGGGACCCTGGTCTTTACTAGAATATAGCTAGTATCCTACCAAGCGTACGTTTCTATTATTTAATGCTCTAATTTTAAAGTTATATTTTAAAATAAAAAAAATTTTAGCACACAAAAGAAATGGAAGTGAAAGCTATACCATATTTTATTCTTGGCGATCCTGCATATCCATTGCTGCCATGGGTCATAAAAAATTATCCAACCACCGTAGATAAAGAAGAATTTTTTTTAATGCATATATGAATACTGGTCGAGCTAAAATTGAAAATGCATTTATGCGGTTCAAAGCTAGATGGCATATGTTGGCAAAAAGATGCGATTTGTATTACAAAAATGCATCTAAGATCATATTGACATGTTGTATATTACACAACATATGTGAAAATAATGACAAAAATTTAAAAAACATGATGTTTCCTCAGCCGCCAATTATACATCAACAACCAAACCAGCAAGCTGCTACAGCGAATACCAATACATTGGAGGGAATTGAAATAATAAATCATCTAAAATTATAATAAATCCTTTCCTCTCAGAGATGTTTATCATTTCTAAGCAATCTATTTATAATAAAACCTTAATCAAATTCCAAATCAGTATTATATATATATGCTTTTTAAATTTTATTTATGCATATTGAGTAATATATTGAACATCTTCATACACATTTTCTTCTTCGTCGTCCGATATGGCTGGTAGATATGTTGCACGCGTTCGTGATCGTTTCAATGGCCTTTCTTGTTATCTATATCTTAGAGGCTGAAAAATATCCGCTAATGATTCCAAATATATTTTTTGGCGTTCATCCTCCCTATCCTGAATTTCTAGTTCCAGAGCCTTTTGCTTTTCAAATAACTCTTCTTGTTTCTTAAAAACAACTTCTCGGTATGACCTTCCAACACAGTTTCTACTGGTTGTGTTTCTGATGTGTCTACACCAAAGGATAAACACACCAAATTAGTTGGACGATTTACATAAAGCTGGCTCATTTGCTCCATATATATAAACTTTGAAGCACCACATCCACATTTTTTTAGTTTTTTTTTTCTAAATTATATTTAGATTTTAAACTTTTATATTTAATTTGTGCTTGCTTAGCAGTTTCATTATATCCGTGTTTTTAATTTTATCACAATGTTTTTAAATATTTCACCATGTCGTAATGTTTTTTTGCCCATTTGTTTCATAATATCTACATCTACACATATTTTTAAAAATAATTTGGTCTCATTATTTTCTCACACACACACACACTTTAAGTTATCACTATGTTCATTTTTCATTTCTAAATTATGTTTAAATTAATTAAAACTATTGATTTATCACAAATTCACATCACAATTTCAATGTGAAACAATATCAAATGTCAAAATATCCAGTCTACTCCACTACGCTAGTGTTCACGTGGTTCGGATTTGCAAACCCACTACACTTTACTCCTCACATTTAGTGTGGAGTTAATAATCCACTCCGCACTTCATTTTTCGGTGTTCACGTGGTGGATTTACAAATCCCCTACACTCTACTCCACACCACGTGAACAAGATATAACTTGACGGAAACTAAAACCATCAATAGCAATCATTTCTGCAATATATTCCTGATTCCTGCATACTAGGCCGTTTCATAAATTTCTCAATTTTTGGGGTAGCAACGTCGTATTTTATTCGCTTTATGTTTCTAGAATCACTGCTACTAATACCAACACTTGTGCTTGGTTGCAAAACACAATATTCTCTTTTTAAATGATGTATGACGATTCCACGAAGGCCGGTGGTTGCTGATCCCTTACATAAAAGTAATTTTGGGCATATAGCTGATTCCCCATTTGATTTTTTTTAAATATTGCCACAAGAGAATATAAAACATAAAAATAGTTAAATATATTTCGTATTTCTAATTCAATAGTCCAAAGTATACTTACATAAATATCTAAAGTAATCTCTAAAATATTATGCAATGTTACTTACCGTTTCTACAGAACTATTTAAATCGCACGTAACAAACGTGCAATATTCGCACATGCCATACAAATTTTCTCGTTTTTGTATGTTGACGAATGATCTTATTTTCGTTTGAATAAATTGTGAAGAGAAGCAAAATAGAAAAGAAAATTATAAATGTACTATTTTTGCATGTTAGAACAAACTGGACAATTTTCGTTTTCTGTTCTGCAGAAATCTAAATATATTTCGCGAGAAATAAGAAATATTAGCATTGTAATTTTCGCGCGAAATTCTCGAGAGAAAACACTAATTAGGATGCAATTTATATTTCTTGTGAGCCTTGTCCTTTCTATTTTTTAGATTTATCAATTCACTATTATACCACGGTTCCTTCTTAACGCTGAAAGCTTTCTGTAAATTTCTCAATACCTAAATTAATAATTAACGTGCTTGAGAGAATTTTGCTAAACCATTTAAATAATCCGCAAACTATTTTGTTTAATATTGCGCTTATTGTATTCCTCCAATCGTAGATTGTTTGTTGGCCGATCCGTGTGCCGTTTCCCCCGTTTTTTCACAAATTTACTTATTTCTTACAATTTACTCATCAACAAACAATTTTCAAGTATCTGGTCACTCTATATAACCATAAACGTATTTTATACGAGTATTAACGTAAGAACCTTATAAAGAATATTCAAGTAATCAAAAAGATTGAAAAACTTAATAAAAAAAGACGACGAAAATAATAATAAAAAAAAACTTCTCCAACTTTAACACTTATACCAATAAAATTCTTGAAGTTCAAATCAGTTTATGTCTGTTGTTCGTCGAAGGTAGAAGAAGAATTTAATTAATCGCCGTCGACTTAGTGGAATGAAAATTTGTTGTTAAAGTTAAAAAAAAAATATATAATAAAATATTGTACCGTTATTTAAATTTCAAGAATAGTAGAATCAAGAAGTTGCAATTAAAAGAGTTTTTCTTTTGGGATTTTATTTAGTTGGTGTTGTTGTTTTTAAAAGAAAAGTTAACATTTTTTAATCAAAAAAAAAGAAAATAAGCGATATAATATAAATAATAAAATAAATTGTTTTTTGTTAATTTATCTCTAATATTTTATAAAAAACAAAAAAAAAATTAATATTGCAATTTGCAATTTAAATATTTTCTTCAAGATGATTAAATATAAATTTCTAGGAGTTATGCTGTTTGTGGTAAGTGATACCTATTATACGCTTGTATTCGAAGAGATCATTTTGTTAATTTTCCCTTACGGTTATTGATTGAATTTTATTCTAATGTATGTATATACGTTTTAAGCATTTGTAATTCTTCGATTATTATTTTATTTCATTTGCTATTCACTTAAAAATATAATTTGTTCTAATTGCATTTTAGACAAATGATATGTATACCATATGCTTATTATAATTAATTAAATAACGGTCCTTTATTGCGCTCGCTACACCATACATACTTAAAACCACAATTTAAAATCGCAGTTATATTTCACTTTCTTTGCGCGCCTATATAACCGCCAATATTTTATGTTAATAATATTGATTGTGCAATCGAGTTTTAGTCTTTTACTGCAAATGTGCGGCTGCAATGACCTGGTCTACATATTATCTCGATAGCTTACTTCTTATGATAAACACGATGTTGATGATGATGGCCTTATAAATATCTAAATTTAGAAAACAAGTAATTAGTATTACATTAAAAAAAATATTGTTAGTTTTATTACAAGAAGTAGATAAGTAAAACTAAACCATACAGTATACATATAAAGAACAAGATTTCAAGATAAGCGCGTTCTTGTATTTATTGTTATTGGATGTACGTTTATAAACATTGTAACGAATCATTGTAATTCATATAATGTGCGTTTAGAATTAGTTAAAATTTTAATCGTCTTCAGGTTATGATTAGAATACGTTTAATACAGAACCGTTTTGTGGAACAATATTGACGTAGAATTTGTAAACCAAAATTCCATTTTTTGTTTTTTGTCATAATTTTATAGGTTGTGACTTTTATGGAATTACTTTATGAAATTGCACACAGTTGAACGTGAGACAAACGGTTTTAATTTCAAGCTGAGTTTACCATATAGTTTTTTTATGCTTGACCATATTTTTCGATATCCAGTAAGAATAAGTCATGCATAACAATGTAATCTAATGGTTTGCATATACAAATTGTATTTTGGTCGCATAACATCTCTTATAACGGGTTTTATTTGGATTTGTTTGCGAATTCTATAAATGTACAACATATACGTCAACCGGGCCAAATTTTATCTCAGTTCTTTAGTTTAGTTGAGATAAGGGTGCACACGTTTGATTAAGTTGACAGTACAGAGGTCCTTTGGATTTTCATTATATTCATTGGATATCCGAAGAGATAGACGATTTTAACTAGCCAGCCGTGGTTTGTTACAGCTCTCGTTCTATTTGGCTATCCAATTGATGAATATTATGAAATTCCATGCGTTCGATGTTTTCTAAATTGTTCAAACTATCTATTCATTCATCTTGTAGTGACTCGTCCGCCAACGTCCAGGACTTTCCCGGGTTCTTCATCGGCGTGGGAGGTTCTCGCGGACACTATCATCACTAGCATAGTTGCCTTGACTTGACTTAATGTTCACTCTTAACCACCTTGCAAAATCTTATCCAAATCACTTTAATTAAACATATTCACTTTTAAACTATAAAACATTTTATTGATTATATGTAACAATAAGGATAAAGTTTAAATAAAAATTTCATATCTATAATTTTTTTTATTTAAGTGAAAAAAAAACAGATAAATCCTAATTGCCCGTTTATAATAAAAAAAAAACAATTGCAGTATTAATTCACTTACCCCAGGTCCCCAGCCGATCCACCTCAAGAGCTCTCGCAGTGTCGCTGGTTATTGGTGATTATATTTTCATTATTGTTTCTAAAGGAATTTATAAAATTATGAACTTATTATAAGGTGGCATTTAGGAATTACATTATAATTTTTATGGTAAATAACTGAAAACTACACTAAATACTTTACGTGTCTATCGACAACTGCATGCAAAAAAATGATGAATGTGTATAGGTGATGAATCTCGTAGTAGCGGTTCTACCGCGCCTCGTGGATGTGTATATATGGTAGCGCTTGTACCGCGCTTCGGAAATAAGATGACGTAGTTTAATCTATATGGCAACGATATACCGCGCCTCGTGGACGTAGGTGCGACACTGATATTTATCACAGCAATGTATACCGCGCCTCGTGGATATGTGTGCGACGCTGGTATTTTTCACAGAAATGTCTACCGCGCATCGTTTTTTTTTGTTGTTGGAAACAATAGACAATTTAACGAACGAGAAAAAAAAACCCATAAGACCAATCAATGTGGGTGCAATTATTACAATCTTTTGTCGATATTGATGAAATATCCTTTTATTGATAGTGTTGGAAGTTGTTTGGTCATTCAAGGTAACTCGGTAAAGTGTTACGGCAATATACACTATCGCTCAAAAGTGCGTTTAGGCACTGCCAAAAGAGCATAAATGCCTTATTCCATGGGAAAAATCTGCTGTCAGTAAAAATAAAAGCGAGAAAAAAATATAGTTTTTACGGTTGTATACGAAACAAAAAATGTTGTCAGCAAAATTTTACTGACAAAATAATTGTGATGGTGTGAGTTTGTTCCCATAATGCTGCTTTAAAAATGTAAACTGAAGTATTTTTTATGTCAGCATTATTCACACATCTACAAAAAATATATGAAAGGTTCGAAATTTTTCTCACATTCATACAAAATTAGTCGTTCGCCATTTTTATAGTCAAGTGTCAATTTGTTTTTTTTTTTTGAGGTTAAATTTGTTAACGTTCGTGGTTTTTGTGGTACATTTATAAAAATTAAAACTATTAAATAATATAAAAAAATCAAAATGTACGAAATTGTACAAATTAAAACTTTTAATTTTTAGGTTATGCCAAAATGTAAAATCATATAATTCTACTATAAAAATGAAACAAAAAATATTTCCGTTCTTTGTCACCCTTATGAAATTTTAAGATATTTTTGTTTTGCGTTTTATAGTTGTTGTATCAGTGTTGACGTTTGATATAGCTTTTCGATATTTTAGTGAACTATTATCCGCTTAACAGTCTTAAGTGTTGTTTTAAACTAGTTAATAGACTACTTATTAGATTCTTTTGGTTTATATACAAAATTAATACATATAATTACAACAATAACTATCTAGTTGCCGAGCTGTGCCAATATTCTCAAAGTATATCCCGGTTGTAGTATTTAGCGTGGTGATCTCAAATTTAGATAGTTGTTGATTATCGCTGAACATACCCCAAGTACGCTTAGTAATGGCATCATTGTAAACCACATTAATCTAGACTGAAAGCATGGTCGAATTCTCCTTCTTTTTATCTGAGGTTGTAAATTGGTTTAATATTCTTTGCAGCCTTATTTACATCCTCCTCTGTATGATCTCGCGACCCAAGTCTTGATAGTTTTTCCCCTTTACGTGAGACGTCTTCATGTGATATGCGTTTCTTGGAGTTGCACATGTTGTTAATAATGGTTGGCAATGATGTAGTTGTTTTAATAGGATCGTTCTCGTTTTCTCTCCATAATATTTTTTGATATCTTCGGTACACTTTTTCGATATCTGCTGTGATGGCGACTTTATGTTTCATCCATCTTAACAGGATTGATATTAGTTCTTCTTGTAAAGTTGGTCCAATCAATTGTTGGTCATTGAAGCTTTTGTTGTTGCTCGTTTTTGAAGATGCATCAAACACAACGCGTAGATTTGTGGTTGTGCTCCCTTCTTTGATCACTGCATGATGGGGTATGTAGTATTCTTCTGTTTGCGGTTTTATTCCATCTTCGTCATTACAGAGTTTCATGTGACTTAACTTTATGTACTCTTTGATACATTCCTTGTAGTCATTAGCAAATGTTGGTGATCCAGCAAATTTTTCCCTAATTGCAAATATCTAGCTAACGCCCTCATTTTGGATGCCCCGATACCTGGAGGGTTTGTTTTGAATGGAAGTCGTACTATATATCTACCATTGATGTCTCGCTGCCCACACCAAATTATTAATATAAGGCCAGCTCGAAACTGTATTAACTGTACTCTGGTAGGTTCCCAACTAATTTATCAACACCCAATACGCTCATTTCCAGATTGAATTCTGAGGCAAATCTCTGTTCGATTTGGATTTTTAGTCGTTGATCTGATACACCAGCTTTAATTCCTCCTATTCCCTTAACTTCTACGTGTGTTCTTGTACCCTATATGTTTAATTTCTTGGTGGCCTCGCGAGTTATAAAGGACGCTTGAGACCCGGGATCGATGAGTACTCTCAATAGTTCCGGATGATGCCCATTCGTACGAATCTTCACTAATGCTGTGCTCAGAAGCATCTGTGATTCTGATGTTGTACTGTTCAACATGTGTGTTTCGACCATCGGTTTTGCAGGTTCTGTAGTTGGGTAATTAGAAGCTGAAGCTGCTTTCTGTTGATACTTATTAGCATCTTTAGTGGGACCTTCTCTTGTGTGAAGCAGAGTGTGATGATTGCACTTGCACACCAAATATTTCGCTTCTGATGAACACGCTCGGGAAAAACTATGATCGCCCAGACATGTCCTACACAGATTTTTCATACTGCCTATCTTGTTGCGATTCAAAGTGGACATTTGTAGAAATGATCTGCATTGCTCCATTTTATGTGTTCCTCTGCATTTTATGCACTTCTGTACGTTTGTTGCTATACCATTGTTAATTGATTGGGATCGTTTTTCCAAAAATAGCAAAAATCTGTTTAGCTTTTACCCTTTTTAGGGTCTTTTAATGAAGTTTCATAGATTCTGATTGTCTCATTGTCTAATTTCCTTTGCAATATGTGCGTGATCAGTGCATCGAACTTCTGATCATCTTGCAGTATGTTGTTTATATTATGAATGACTTCTTTTGTTGTGTCATGCATCGTTCTGATCCCTGAAGCATTCTCGTTTGTTATGTTTGGCTGATTAATCAACTGGTTGAAGTATGTTGTTGTTAACATTCGTTGATTGTTGTATCGCTTGTTTATTATGTCGTACGCTACCCGATAGTTATCTGCCGTTGATTCTACGTAGTTTATTAATCTAGCGGCTGGACCTCCTAAATGATTTTTTAGGTATAGTTGATCTTGTGAGTGTCCGTGAGCTTATCGTTATTGTGAACTAATTTCTCGAACGTATCTGGAAACCCTTTCCATTTCAAATAATCTCCATTGAAAACTGGAATCTGCATTGTCCTTTCGCCTGCTCTATGTCACTCTTGCCATTGATCTCTCTCTCGCCCTGGCACTATACTGGCACTATATCTCATCAAGGGATTTGGCCGCCTCAAATGAAGTTTCATAATCATATTTTCATTTCGGATAATGAGTGATTAATTCATTGATACTAACCCAACCGGGAAATATTTCCCTTGCCACCACCGGGAATCAAACTCGGGACCTCCGGTCGCTGAAGCAAGCATGCTGACCACTTTGCCACCGGGGCGGCCATTTTTCTCGCTTATAAACAAAATGGTAAGGGATATCGGTGTGAACACGTGCAGTTGCATCTTTTGTGTTAAGCAGAAACCAAGATTCAAGCTTAGTCTTTCCACTACGCGAAGCCAAAAGTGGTTCTTCTTCATGACCTACTTCAAAAACAACTCGTTTTTGATTTGGAAGGTGAACTGGCAGTCTCATTTTGAAAAAATCAAAATCTCAAATTTTGAAAAAAAAATCACACGGATAATTTTTTTGGTCACCCTGTGCGTGCTCGTGTGAGTCAGTCAGTGACATAAACGTTTATAATATAATATATTATATGAAATCACATTGCAGAATACAAAAAAAGTTATTTTGTGTCTTTACGACCAAAGTGAGATTTTGGGTAATTTTAACTTAAAAATATGATATCTCAGCTACCGTGATACTTAGGACATCAGTTCCATGGTATGAAAGCTTTCAAATGACCCCCACCAATCTGCCAAACAATTTTGTCGTTCCTCCTGACAAATACTCTGTACATTTTGGTTTATTACATTTTGTAATGTAAAAAATACATAATTAAAATAATCGTTGCACAACAAAGAACATTTATTCCAATTCAGTTGATAATAAATCCCAGGTGCGTTAACCTCTTTTTTTTAATTTCTTTGTTGAATGTTACGGATAGCTCTTCGATTTAATGGTATATAGTGCCAGCATTAAGTTGCTTGTCTTTTAAATTCACACTTACTTTAGACGTTAACCACCATGTCAACAAACTTTGATCGGTGTTGGATTATATGATGACCTATATCTATTTAACAACATCAAATATGTTTTAAATATTCTATTCTATATGTCATCTCGTACGGAAGAGTTATATCTTAACGTTGGATTACTGTTATTGTACGGATTTTTCATTTTCATCTTCTACGCTTTTACAAGGCGTTTTATGCAGAGTCTGGTTGTAAAAACTCGATCATGGAAATAATATTTTACATGAAACACTCAAACAGCCTGATAATAAAAGTCACTTGCATTTCTCTGCTTCTTCTTTACGACAATTAAATATATTAATATTTGATAATGCCACCAAACGGGTTGGCTTTGATGAGAATAATCTGGTCCAATTGTGTGAAGACACTAACACATTTACTATACCCCAAACAGTTATAATTGTTGTTCATTGGGTAGGGAAATTATGTTAGATCATCAGACTTACAACTCGTTAATCAATACCTATCATAAGGGAAACTTAAAGACTGGTTCCGGGTATTACAAATATTCAAGGTGTATCTGAATTTGTTAAAACAACCATAAACTGGGCAGTGATCTTGTTCTATGTGCACAAAAAAAGGACTTACACGCTGGATATATTAATTAATTAACATTGTTGTTGGTACCTGTGTTAAACAACGTGTTCTATCTAATTTTTAACAATGCGGATAAAGACTACATCTCCCAGCTCAAAATACCAGAAATCAGTACAGTCATGACGATTCGTGAAGCACACATTCTTATCTGTATAAGAATCCTTTCTGAACCACTTGAGCTATTCGATAGTGACTTATGGTAGACTATACACTCACTATTAATCAAGGATCAAATCTGTACCACTGTTCAAATGGTAAATCAAAATGTAAACAAAATGGCATCAAAAGCATCACAGTTGTATAAATTCGTCTTAAAATCAAATTACCTTATATATGTAATTTGTGAAACTTCGTTAAAATCCGGCATACAGATCAGTGAATTTTTGGCCATGATTATGTTGTTTACAGATGCGATCGTTCTCTCGAAACTAGCTCAAAGAAATCCGGTGGTGGTATATTGATTGCAGTACATTCTAAATTTTGGAATGCTCTAGTAACCTTACCGGCGTCGAGAGTCGAATTGGCGTAAGAATAAAAATTAACCAATCAAATCTAAATTAACAAATTTAATCTCAATTTTGGAAATACTTTAGGAATAAACACAAAATTGAAGGATATCCTGCTGGCTGCTAATATGACCAGCTTCTTAAACGCTGAATATATAGCTGACATTTTCTCGTCGTTTTGACCATAATTTACCATTCCATGAAAATGTGGCCCAGTGATCTTCGTACTCAACAAGATGTATACGGATTACAAAATACGCATCAGTGAAAATAGATGACTTCTATTGGGCGCGGCTTTAATTGGTAACGTTTTGCTTGGTTATAATTGATTCTGCTTACATTTTGGAAAAAGGATGCAGGACATTTCAAAACCACGAATTCTTAGCACTAGAACATCATTCCATAAACTATGGAGAAAACAACCCCATTAATAGGTTGCCAAAACCATTAAATATCATCGATGGTCTATGTGACTTTAATTTATCAAAGGCAACTTCAAAAATATCCTGAAGAATTATTTTAAAAAATTTTAAATGTTAAATCAAAATTTTGATTTTGATATTTTGTTTTAAACTGAACGTTCTGTTTTAAACCTAAAATTATAAATGAGGTGTAAATTTAGCTAGCAGAATCACTTACGAACATGCTGCTGCTAAACAACTCCAATGTTCAAGCTAGCGACCAATATAATCTTAACCGAGGAAACGCTAATGAAAACCCATTTGATTCATGATTGTGCCTTTCTTGATTGTTTTAGACTTTAGATTTGGTATTACTATTGCTTTTCCGATCATTACTTTTCTAGTCCCTTGTTCCGGTTCATTAGCTTCTACAACCCATAATTTGGGTAACCCAAAACTTCCCTGCAATTTTCCCCAAATAATTGTGTTTATATTTGGACATCGGTGGTCAATTATTACTCGCCTGATGGTTATTACATTTGAACTGCTGAACCGAAGGTGCATCTTGACAATATCGTAGCTCATAATCTCTTGTCCAGCATCCAACACGAAGCAATTCCTTCTAAACAGTTTATTCCTAGAATTATACCTAATCGAAAATATCGACGACCAGTACTTCGTTAGCTGACTCGTTTCAGTTTAGCGACCTTTTACTAGATTCCTCGTTTTTTAAGAATGCTTTATATTCCTTTGACTCCCGCCGAATTAGAGATGGTAACCTACACGCTATCGTCGGAATTCCCAGCAGTTCCGAGAGGTGTGGCCCACCTTGTCACATGTTAAACAAATAATTCTACTGCCACGGGATCTACATATCGCCTGCTCAATATTCCTCTCGATGTTTATTTCAACCCGCCGTACCTTAAGTGACGGTTTGATAATGGCTGCACAAGCAATGGTTTCAGGGAAAGATACTTTCGGTGACTAGCTTACGGCTCCCCGTGTCTCCGGATCCTGAATGGCTTCACTAAAAGCATCTATTTTGGCTCTTTACATATAATTGGCGGACATATTTGAGTATGCTAAATGTGCCAGTCGCTCGTTCACTGATGCGTATTACTCTTGAAAGGCTTCTCCGACATTCTGGTAGCGTTGAATCATTTCCATGCGATATAGTTCTCGATTATGGTCACTTCTCAATTTCCGATCCAGCGCCTTTAATTATCTCACTGTAACTGTTGCGATTATTTTCGAAATTTTTTTGTAATGTCTCAGATGCCATACATTTAAGAGTTTACATTTACCGTTTCAAATTGGAATTTGAAAATCCTAAACGAAGTTGTTCCATCGAATGTCGGTGGTTTGAGTTTATTCGAGTTTACTACCTGGCTTATCTGCGATGTTGTTTCATTTGCTTTCAGACAAAGAAGATCTTTTTCGAGACGTTGAGCCTCAAACTGCTACTTCTGTTTAACATTCTGGCCATTCGACTGCATCAGTTGAACTTTGTTTTGTACTAACTCTACTTCGACGCGTACTTCTAGAACATTTTCGTCTATTTTCTTTTCGAATCTTTCGTTGCCAATTTTAATTTCTTTAATTTCTTTTTTCATTTCCCGCGTCAAATCTTACTTCGCTAATCAATTTGTTCCATCAAATCTTGTATTGTTTGCTGCGACTCTTGATCTACTTTTTGGTTTTTTCGATCAACATTTGCGCAATAACGATATTTTGAGATGGCCCGGGAACTTCCTCTATCATCTCACTTTTATTATCTAGTTTTTCCCCTATCACCACTTCGAACTCATAATTATCCGAGTCTAACCCTAGTGTCTCCATACCATCACCTAGTCGTAATATTAGATCATTTTTGAAACCACTCGTAGCTAAATTACGCTTCTTTAATCAAAATTTTAACTCTGTGACCATCAAATACTTAACACTCATGTTCTAATATTTACAATCCCACAACCTTTACCAATTGTTACGAATTTGCCCGGACAACAGTTCGGGCGCCGTATCACTGGACTGTGAATTCAGTTATAAATTTGGTGGTTTATCACAATACTCGAAATTTACACCGCTTCCAAAATATTCATGAAAATCGTATTGATGTGACCGATAGAAGGTTGGTTTCGAACTAATAAAACTTTTGCTTAAACCAGCGAACATTTAAGAGCTTAAGTTGCACGCTGTTTGTACCATTTCGATTAATACTATGTCATCAACATTTTATAGGCTGCTCGTCACAAATAAAAAACTGTGGCCCTATTCTGTCTTTCCCTGGGAATAGGGAATTAGGAAAAATATTTTCATAGCAATTTTGTCAAAATTGTATTTTTCTGGCCTACTGAAGGAATAAGTTTAGTGCAAAAATTTTCAAAACAAAGTGAATTGGGAAACTTTTGTTCCACAAAATTTTTATTGGGAAAAATATTTTCCCATTTCACTTTGTTTCAAAAATATTAACACCAAACATGTTCCCTCAGTAGGCCAGAAAAATACAATTTAGACAAAAATGCTATGAAAATATTTTTCCCAATTCCCTATTCCCAGGGAAAGACAGAATAGGGCCACTGGCCTCTAAAATTTTGGTGGTCGTACCGCTCTTCAAAAACGAGGTCCAAACGGAGCATAACTTAAGCTCTTAAGTTCTTGCTGGTTGAGGATTTTGAATTCTTTGAATCAAAAAATTCGGTCGTCTCATCAGACTGCAGTGACCAAATTACAAAAATATTGAATACATAAATTTGAACTTTCTTACAAAGTATAATCACAATGCCTTAGTGAATTTTAATGATTCATTACTTGATTGAAACCAAACTTCTGCAACGGCTTGGTAACCTCACCTCGATGTAAAAATATAATCTGGCTATCAACCAGAATAACCCAAAAAATCATGAAAATAAAAATAATTTTGCGAATATGTACTTACTTAACAATTAAAAACACAACAACAAATAATTTTCATTATTATCACTTTCCACAATTTGCATTAAATCACAATATTTCACTTAAAACACTACTAATAATTTTTCGCACTGTTCACTTTCACTTTTAATCTCTCGCATGCCGCATCTCCTCAGCTCCTGAATGACAGAACTGACTCTTGTGTTCATTGCACCCGTATTTATATACTAGATCTTCTGTGAACTTTCAGTTCTCTTCCAGGCTTATTTTGTTATAATCTGCAATACCACCAAACTGTTATAAAAATAAGTGTAATGCTATTACTTAAACCCAGATGTCACTAAATTCACAAAAATTTCATTTTCTGATTTGATTGCACATCAAACCAATAGGCGAGATTGTAACAATATTCTGCTATCTCGTACAATATTTCGAGTTGATGTGTGTGGGTCCTCTGATACTGCAGGTATAGCACATTAACATAAGTTTCCGGGTGTCTCGTTAAACTTCCTATGGGCCCGGTAGAGCGTAGCCTATTTGATAAACGAGTGAATACACCTCTGGATACCGTTTTGTGTATAATCTAACCATCTCCCGTTATTCGCCGCCGTTTAGTATCATCATATCGAACGCTTCTTTATAAAGGTACAGTATGTTTAATTTTTTTTATTGATTTATAATTAGAAATTACAGATATAATTCTAATTAAAAATCAAGATCAGTTAAATTAATTAAATTAGAAAATGCATTTTTGTTTTAATTTTCTTAATAAGTCAATCAAGAATTTATATTCGTACAGTAAATCTTCAAACTTCATTAAGATAGCAAATGGGTAAAACAGATCCTACAAAAATGGCTCAGAATTTTGTTTGTATAAGGGTCTTCAGCTGACTATCCTTAAATACCTTGCCCGTTAAAAATTTCTGCGGATTGGGTGATTTCAGTAAAAAAAAATTATTTCAAATTTACAATTAGTTTACCATTGCTTTTATCTACTAGTACAATAGTTACACATAATTTTCCTTTGTTACTTTGCTGAATTTGGTATGTGAACTAAAAGAGGAGATCTAAGGTGAAACAAGTACGTTTTATATTTTTTTTTTTTTGTTTTGCAATTTAAAGTTGTTGGACACTGTTCTTTTCCTGTTTTACAATTTGATTTATTTTATCAAACATAAAAATAACAATAAATTTTCAAATCTTAATAACTAATTGAAGGATTTGTATTCCGTTCATTGTGACAGGCGTACAAGTAAGTTTTTATTTAAAGTGAATGTTATGTGGGTCGATTTCTGTTCATTGCCCTTTACCTTCCATTGACCTTTATTTTCCGTTGTACTCAGCAACAAGCTGAATTTGCGAAGACGTTGGTAGATCTGAAGTGAAAATTAAACATAACGTTGGGCCAAGCACACTACTTTGTGGTACTCCAGCCAGAATGTTTTTCTCATTCGATTTAGAGGTATTGTATTTGACATAATATTTGCGATTTGACAAATACGACTTCATAAGTTGGTAAATTTCTGGCAATTTAAGATAAATAGTTGATAATTTTCAGCACTCAGGGATATATTTTAATTCGTAAATTGAATTGAATATTTGAGCCAGTCGTCCAAAGGAACAGTCGGGCAATTGTTTAAGCATTTCGCCTGTAATCCCTAAAATTGATACAATTTATTTTATTTACTTTTCTATTTTGGTTTCATAGAGCATGTGAATGTGGAATAAAAATATATCTCGTGTGGATGTGGGTTTGTGTGGGTGGTGTGGTTATGGGGGTGGTAGGAGTGGTAGTGTGGGAGGTGGAGGGTGGACTGAGGTGTTTTGGGCTTGTGTGGTTGGTAGGCAACAAGGCTTATAGAGGTGGTAGGCTTATAGAGTTCGGCTTCGAACCTTTCCCGTCTTTTTTTAAATGAATATGATGAACAATAATAAACTTTACCAGTGGCTAATTCTTTATCTTAAATTTCCTCACATTTGTGATTGTTATATTTTCTGTTTGAACCACAAACCATTCAAGGTTTGGAGTGAATACACTTTCAAGCAAAGGCTTTATTCACCGTAAGAAAGACGAATTGGCGTTTTTTGTTGCTGAGGCCGCTTAAGGTATTTAATGGCCTTCCATAATGAATAGTTTGTGTCCGAATGGGGAGATAATTCTTTAAGATAATTTTGCACATAATCCATCTTGTTTTTTTGT
Organism: Nephrotoma appendiculata; assembly: GCA_947310385.1. Classification (NCBI taxonomy): domain Eukaryota; kingdom Metazoa; phylum Arthropoda; class Insecta; order Diptera; family Tipulidae; genus Nephrotoma; species Nephrotoma appendiculata. The sequence continues at coordinate 211,171,815 of OX371225.1, read as the reverse complement.
AGTTTTCTTTTTGCCTGATTAAAGTTATGCTTAGCATCTGGCGATCGATAAATTTGCCAGATGCGTCTTGAGCGACGTTTTTCTGTTAACATTTTTCTATTTCAGCGGATGTTACGGTGTGTCTTGTATGTTTGGTCTAAAGAATTATTGAACCCTTATGTTACGAGGGCTCATTATACGACATTTGTTCGGCCTCTGCTCGAGTATGCTAGCCAGGTTTGATCCCCATACCATGAAGTGCACATACGAAGAATTGAAGCGGTACAACGTAGATTTTGTGCTTTGCTCTGCGCGGATTACCTTGGGTGGACGTTTACAATTTGCCTCCTTATCTCGACCACTTGGAGCTTATTAACTTAAAGCCGCTAAGTAAGCGACGATCTGTTGCAGACATCGTCTTCATTCAACAACTGTTATCTGGCGGTGTAGATTCTACAGCTCTACTCGAAAAGGTATATCTTAATGTAAATAAGCGTGCTTTGAGAACGATACCAGCGCTCAGAATTGTTCCTCACTGAACGACCTACGGCCGGAATGAGCCTATTACAAGAATGCTGCACGAGACTAATAAATAGATAAAGCAATTTTTGTTTTATTTTTTGATTAATTGATTTTTTCTTTTATCTATTTGACTTAAATACTCTATCGAGTATTTATAATTTTTATGCTCTCTCCATTTGCGTTTCTTAATTTTATTTTTGTTTAATTTTGTTTTTTTTTTATTTCTCTCTTTTTTTTGTTTTCTTCCAGTTTTAAATTTGCTTGTCCTAAGCAGACCAGCGGTCGGTCTTTGCGGCGGGGTATCATTCTCCTAAATTTAGTACATATAAATTTAGTCTTCATTTTTCTAATCATAGCTTTTTTAATACATTTTTTATTTCGATTAATATTAATTTATTTTTGCCGTTTTCTTTCGTTTTTAATCTTTAATTTAGTAAAATGATGTCCTTGTTTATAATTCCTTGGAATTATATTCAAAAAATAATAAAAATGTTGATGGTGACTCACCGTCGTTGGGAATTATTATTATTAGTATTATTATTTGCTCTTTGGTTAGACGGGTGAAAGGGGGTGAAGGGTGAAATAGCTGCGTTGACTAGTAGATCATTAAAGATTTCCATCGCAATGTTTATATCGTTAGTCGTCTGCTGTGTAGACGTTAGGTCGATATGTGAACTGACGTATATCTTGAATTTCAACCAGTTAGTGAAGGTGTTCGTTAGATAGTTATTTAAAGAACATGCCTTTTGGTCGGCCTAGGAATGTAGTAAGACCGCGGAGAGTGGCCAGAATATAATTCTAAAAATGGTTTGCCTTGGATTATTTCTCGTTTTATTTTACTTGTGATTGCAAATTCAAGGACGTCAGCGATTTTTCGATGATAAGTAAGCCAATAAGTTGGATGGCCACACGACAACATCGTAGTGGTTTTCTTGGATTACATTCATTAATTGACGTCCCCTTGGAATAGTCAACCTTGAACCCCAGTAGGTACGTTTGGCATTAAAGTCGCCGGCGAACATAAAACGTTGACCCAGAGTTGCAAAAAATCTTTTGTAGATATCTGCCGAAACGTTATGATTTGGAGGACAATCTATTTTTTTTTGAAGCGGTGACTAAGCTTTCTTTGTCGAGGTCGATACATACAAAGGTTGCAATGGCAAATTCAGCAGTTTCTCCTCGACATCTGCCCAAGGGATGTTTTGTGTTATAAACTTCGTAGCCATTAATTCGGGTTTCAGAAATTAAGAGTTTGAGTTGACTTATACCGTTTGCATTCCAGTGGCATATTTTCAGATAATTTATCGGAGACATTCTAGTTTCTGGATGATAGCGGTCTGATTTTGTAGCATTGCTTGTAACATATTTTGCATTATTGTCATTAACTGCATCATGAGTTGCATGCAGTTATTCAGGGTAGGTTTAACATTTGAGGATTCACCTTGAAGAACGCTTGTGTATGTTGGTTTGTGATACATTTCTTCCTTTTTCAAAATGCTGTCGGACGTATCCAGTTCAACTTTGACCATTGTTTGTGGTTGCTTCAAGCGGTTCATGATCCTATTTCAATTCTGCATCTTAAATCCATCTTCAACAAGCGCAGCCTGGATTTCGGTTTTTTCAACATGAACATCGATGCATTTTATAGAGCATAATAGTTTCTGTTGTGAGCATTGTAATAATTAATGACTTCTCTATAGTGCGTTGATCTCATGTGTTTGAATTTTTACTTCGTGTATTTTGCCTCGAACTAAATTTGTTACGTGCAATGTTTTTCCATTTGTGGGCACGCTTGATTTGAGTTCGTGCACCACCTTGTGTGTATCGGTTTCGTGCAAGAAGATTGAAAGTGACTTGTATTTTCGATTAGCCTGTTTTTGAGTATTTGCATTTACAGTTTGGCTCTCGTCCGAATAGTTTTCCCATTTTTGGGCTATCACTTTTCCGTTTTACTGTAATATAACGTAATATATACTGTAATTCTCTTTAAGTCGCTACTGTGCTTTTCGAGGAGTAATTCATCGGGTCATCTATCACTTCCGGCTCCACATTCAACATTGAAGTTGAAATTGATAGTTTAACAGTACTTGCGGTAGGCGATTATATAGGCGATCTTTTCACCATACCCCTTTTTAAGAAAGGATTGTTGAATTCCGTAAAGATGTTTGTACTTCCGTCTGCCGTACTGGATGAACTACTTACCAGACTAACAACTTCAGTGGTATTGTTTATAGCTGTATGTGGTGTCGTAAGCAAGCATTGAATCACTACACCACATGCGGTTGCTAGATCTCGATGGGCATCCAATTCCTTGCACCATATCTTTGTTTTGGTTGGTTGACTCCATTGAATATTTAGATTCTGCGTTCCTTCCCTTAGCATTTTATACCTATTGCCAGACGCTTAAGGATTTGCTATAGGTATTTTCTCCTCAAGGCAAGTAGATCTGGTTTTACTGCGCCCGTACTCGTGGGGCTACCCAATGTGCAGCGCGAGGAGCCCCATTTTGTAAGATGACCCTTTAAAAATAAGGATTTGAAATTAGTGTTTAACAATTCTTTAGCACCATCGTACATAGAAATTGCGTGTTTTAAGCTTTCAATAATAAAACGGTGGCACTCTAGATATTTGATAGGTTCATCTTCGTTTGATAACCGTTTTTATTATGAATTATCGAATACCCTTAATCCTATACAGATGTGTAACCCAATATTACCTCCATTAATCTTAAGGGCTAATATGTTGTCTAAACCTCAAGGGGAATTAATTTTCTAACCTACTAACCTACCGAGGTGCTCAAACTGTCAAATAAACAATTTAAAATCAGAGCATGACCAAAGTAATAATTTTATATAGTAATAACCGGGTGATCTACTTATTGGTGTCCAATAAAACGCAGATATTAAAAATTAAACTTCTTTCCAGAAAATATTATGCAAATTGGCCTACCATTTAATAGAAAAGTTAGTATTTGTACATATTCTTTGCGAGTACATTTCCGGAGGAGAAACTATTTCATGAGAACCTTACCAAAAAACTTACACGAATTCGTACTTAAAATAAAAATGTACTTACATAAATTAAAACGCAAATAATAAACACACTTAAACCTAAGAAAGTGGTTAAATTATCGGAAGCTTGTAATGATTTAAAAAAATAAAATTTACAGGTTTAGAGATCTCACACACGATCGCGTCTTGCTATCTATTTGTACAATAATAGAAGGTTGGGTAAATTATTATTATGTATTATGTCTTCAATCATATCAAATATACGTAGCTACATACATATATACATACATTGTTTTTTAAATATAATAATTGTAAATTGTAATTTTACCATCTTCTTATATTTCACGTTTCTTGTACAGGTATCTTATTCTTGCTCAACTTACCTTTTTCCATTCTTAAATCAGATTTTTGTTTTTTTTAATGTTTACTCGTAAAAGAAAATGACAGAAATTAATTTAATTATTTTAACAGCAACAACAACAACAACGCGACGACAACAAGAAAATTAACCGTAAACAAAAAGTAAAAATAACGTACATTCTTAATTAATAGGATTCACATTTTCACCGCTATGTTATAACTGATTAGATAACACAAAGTATATGAATCTCATAAGTCACATGCATGCGACCATGCGAGTTTTGCTTTCTTGCCCGATATTTAAACTCGACATTTTATGACATTTCATATGCAATACGGGTTTGGAATGTGCTGTGTCGAGTGTTGGATTATTAACATGGACTTTTTTAATTAGTGTGGCATCAAATGTTGCAGTAAATGGGCGAACGTTACCATAAAACAAATGGACAATTAATTCAAAGCATTTTCCGAATGATGCATAATTTAAGATACTGTTGAAGATACTGTTTTATTATACGACGAGATAAAAGAATAATTTTACCCGTTAATTAGCAATGGAATCTATGAAATTATGAATTCTAAGTAAAACAAATCTGATTGTGACGGTTATATATTTTATGAAACTATTTTTAGATCATTTACACCGTAAATCATAATTGATTAAGAACAGATCGAGATCCAGTTTGTATGTGGAGTGGAGTGCAATAAAATAGGAAATTCTCGCGGAACAGCTTATGCAACAAGTTATAACCGCAGATGTAAAGAGAAAGTATTTACGTACAACTTTTACGTACTGATCGTTTTCTTAAATTTTTATTAGATAGAAACAGGATAGAATTTGAGATAGGATTGGTAAGACTTGAAGCTATGGTATACCTGGTACCTTCAACTAAATTTTACGATTATAAATTTATGTTAAATAGGTGTGAAATTGTTCTTTAAACGGAAATTAAAAATAATGTGGAAAATTGGAGAATAATGCACATTATTCTGCAATTTTTTACATTTTGTAACGTTTTCGTTGATGCAACGGCAGGCAACCAATATAATTTGTTTGACCTAGTACATGAACTATGAACTTTTTGGTAGGTTCAAATTTTGTGCTAATCGATTCCTCCTTTATTGAATGTCAAAATTTATTGTCATGGAATTTTTAATCCATACCCTTTAATCCATACCCTACGATGATTTGAGGGTAATTTTAATCATCTTTTTGTGTAGATACCACTATACCCTCTTCCTATATATGGACATACGATTCTAAAATGTTCAGCTTATTTCTTAAAATTCGAATGTTAAGGTAAACAATATTGAAATAATTTCAAAATTTTCCCAATTCCTAAAACACACAATTTTAAGTAAAAAACGAAATTGTGGATGGCTGACCAACGTGCAGGCGTCAAAATTCCTTTATGGAATTTGATAGCTATAGAAAGAGATAGAAACAAACTTTTATTCTCCTATTATCAAGGCAAGAGCTTCAAATCAATTGTACAAATTATATAAGTTTTGTCTGCCACCTATTGCTGGGATTTTACATTAAACAGTCTCAATTTGTCAATTAAACAGTCTCAATTTGTCTATCAAAAAATTATATAACACAATCCGAAAATTAATTGCCGCTGATTTATCGAACATTTTTGACCACTAGTGTTGTCACTAAAAATTTTAGATTTTAAAATTATCATACAAAGTTTGGCTTATTGGGTATAAACTTAATGTCAAAAACTTAAGTAAAAATAAGCGTTTTTTATTAATTTGCAATTAATGCACATATTACTTACACACAACTGTTAGATGAAACTTGCAACGTGAATTATTATATCAGAGTATGTTTTAAATATTTCTTGTATATAATACTCATGACACTATTACTTAAAATAGTTGTTCATCTTTTGCTTATTGAATTTTATCGTTAAGGCTTTAAAGGTTCGCTCTATATATTTTGCGGAATTTCTCCTGAATGTGAGCGTGAACTACGTCGGTCGATACTGGAATAATAAACGTATATTTTATAGTTTTACTAACTTTATTTGGGATAGGTACAAAGGACCGAATGTCGAAGGGCCGAATGTCGAAGGGCCGAATGTCAAAGAGCCGAATGTGTCAAAGGGCCGAAAGTGTCGAAGGGCCGAATGTCGAAGGGCCAAATGTCGAAGAGCCGAATGTGTCAAAGGACCGAATGTATCAAAGGGCCGAATGTCGAAGGGCTGAATGGGTTGAAAGTCCAAATTTTTTGTTTTCTTTTTAGAAATATAATTTTTTAAATTTGTTGTTTTATGGAATATTTTGTAAATTTATTTTTATTAAACATAAATGAATTTCTTATGAATTTATGCGATACATTTTGGTGAAGGAAATTTTGTCATGCGCCACCAGAGACATTCGGCTCTATGTGTCAGCCTTCTGGTAATAGGTATATGGTACAAAAAATAAAAAATAGGTAAATTAAATAATTAAATTAAATAAAAAAATAAAAAAATATGTATATTTCTAAAAACAAAAATAAAATCAAAAAAAAAAATCGGCCCTTCGCCCATTCGGCCCTTCGACACATTTGGCCTTTCGACACATTCGGCCCTTTGACTTTCGGCCCTTTGACTTTCGGCCCTTCGACATTCGGCCTTTCGACACATTCGGCTCTTCGACATTCGACCCTTCGACATTCGGCCCTTCGAAACATTCGGCCCTTTGAAATCATTAATCATACCCTTTATTTTTGTTTAATAAAAATAAAATAATAAACATATAGATTATTATTTTATTTTTGAAATGTCCACTATTTATTGTCACAAGAAAAAAAAATCTAACTATGTATGTATATTTTTTTTACACACATGTGCGTTACATATTTTTATTCCAAAAATTGTACTTATATTACTTTTCACATCTAATATGCATCTCGGTTAGCATTGAACTGGTCGTCATTTTTCGTTCTTCTTGGTGGTGATAAAAATAACTGTCTTTCACCTACCGACGGTGTACAAAAATTCCTTTGTAAACGGTAGACAGGGCTGCGAATATGGTTTATTTTTTTCAGAGCTGCGAACATGTTATTATTTTTTTTCCTATCACGCCCCAATACTCCCCTATCAGTGAGCGCTTAGCAAACGCTGCTAAATAAACCTACGCAGACGTTTTATTTGGTTCCCTAATCTTGCTTGAGACGTAAATTGTACTTGTGGATTGAATGTTACATTATTTTTCTGTTGGTATTTGTTGCACCTCATCCGGAATTTCACTACTGGGGTAACCGAAGATGTATCAATGGGACTGGAATCGAATTGTTTTGAAAAACATGGTTTTAAGATGATTGATGGAAATGTTTGTTTCCCTATTTCTCATTTTTACTGTAAAATATTTAAGGTCTCGCCGTATTACAAAAACGTATGAGCATGAGTTGAGGTCTTTGAAGACGATTATGTCACTGCTACCATGTCTTGTTGCCGGGGTAGACTGTACGCCTCTAAAGTATTTTTGCAGTTGCACTTCAAACTCAGACACGTTTGTTGTTAGTTTGGATTTCACAAAAAAATCCCCCGGTAATCTCAAACACTCGCCATGTATCAACTCAGCAGGAGAAACTTCTAATTCTTCCTTCAATACTGTTCGGAGACCCAGAGATATTATCGGTAAGGTTTTGGTCCATCTGCATTACTATGGCAAGGGTTATAAGCAGTGGTCCGTTACTTAAATATTTTGGGATTGAAAATTACATGGTGGCGTGGATTTACGGACTCTATTGTTGAATTTAAAAAGATACTAACACATTAAGAGTATCTGTCTTTCATTGCTGTCACATTCCGAGTGAGCGCTGCTGTTTCGACAAGAATTTAATGCTTGATCTGGTGAACGGCTTCTACTCCTATGTTGGACTTTCCTGAGACTACTTAGTTGTTTGGATAGCAAGTTAACTTGTTTTGTTAAACTATCAATGGCGCAAGAATTACTTGGAGAAATTGTACTTCCAAGATCTTATCTGCTGTGGTTGATAGTTTCTCCGAGCTGTTTTCTTCTAAACTGGTTAATATTGACTGCGCTTGTGACGGTAAGCGCTGAAGCCACGGATTTTGTAATACCTCATCTTGAATCTGCGTTCCAGCCCAGCTTTGTATTTCTCTCAATAACTGCGACGGTTTTCTATCTCCTAACTGAAGTTTCTTAAGTAATCTATTTAATCTAATCTTCTCCGAGTCACTTAATCTCTCTATTGTTTGCTTAATATCATTATACTTTTCTTTCTCTGGTGGTTTTTTATTTTGTATCTGACGCATTTTACTGTATCGTTGTCTATAGCGCTGCTACCAAATAGCTATATTTCGATTGGAATCGAAATGTCGAATTGTGCCTCCAACTGATGAAACCATATTTCGGAATCTTCTCTATTAAATGGGGAAGTTTTAACCGATATTCTAAAATTCGATTTTTTTATCTTCTCGTCGTCAGACATTTTATTTCACTCAATTAAACATTTTATTGGGATAATCATGTATTAATCCCGCAATTATACATCTAAGTTTATGCTAAAGAAAGAATTAGGTCAATTAGTAATATGTTATGGTCAGAAACACGATGACTATGAGTAAGAAAAATACGATGACGTGTTGGCGATCAGGGAAGGACGTGGTAGTTTACGCAATGTAATCTACGTGGTTGTCAACACGTAATTTATTACATAGATTACATAGCGGTTTTCTGCGTCCATGACATCGACAATGCAGACTACGTCAACAACCAAGGAAATAACATTATAAATTCAATTTTCTCATTATTTTTCTTCATTTTACTTCGCCAGTCTGACAAAGTAGTTGTTTAGCTATTGGGTAATCGTCTAATGAAATTATTCATTAGAAAATGAATCGACTTCATAATAAAGTAAGTTTGCGCACTATTAAAATACATGAAAATTACATTAACAATTACTTAAAACTATTTCTAACTGTTTTAATGAGTTTCTAAATCACAACAATGAGACATTTACATAGAAATTGAACGCCATCTCTTATCAAGTAAACCAATTAACGCGAATGGAGATTTTTAACGACCATGACAGTATTTAGGACTGTTAATCTTTTTGTGAATCTTTTTTTACATGAAATTTTAGCACGGCATACTTTATGAAAATAAAAATTAACATACAAAAATAGACCTAATAAGTTTAATTTTTTTGCCGTCATAGATCCACTTATAGTTGTCTATAAACAACTATAAGTGGATCTGACGGCAAAAAATTACTGACGGCTTGTTGAGGATATTTTTGTATGTTAATTTTTATTTTCATAAAGTATTGACAATTAAAGTCTCATGGATTCCATCTAGTGGATTTTTTTAAACCAAATGAGCTATACTTTTGACGTTTGTTTGTTCAAACCCTCAAAACATGGTGAATCGAAAACGATGTTTTGTAGAAAGAAGTTTCATAGTTTACGTATCGTTTTCGAATTGCAATGTTTAGAGGGTAACAAAAAAACGTCAAATAATAGCTCATTTAGTCACATTTTTTTCCGCTAGATCAGCGCTTTTCTTACTTTTACAATCATCAATGCCGCAATAGAATAAATTTGACAAAATTTATTTTTTTCTGTGAATGTTTTGACTTGAAGTGTTAAATTAATTTATATATGAAAGTAGTTCAGTTCAATGAACAAAATATTTATAGTAAAATTCAACTCCATATTTTTTTTTAGTTTGGTCAAATTTTAGAAGATGTCAGCAAAATATATATAGGGTTCGAATTTTTATAGAGATGACACTGTTAATACTTAATTATGGTTTTCAAACAACAATTAACTTTTTTTTGTTATGCGACTTGGATAGAAAAAAACTGTACTTGTTATATTGTCAATATTCTATATCCATATTATGGATAACATATCGGTACATAACATATATTTTATAAAGTTAAATAGTGTATTTTATTAAATACGAATATAAAACTATAACATGGTGTCAAACCATAACATGGTCCAATCATTTGGAAGTGGTGTGTAAAAAGAAATATAATAATAAAACGGGAAAGAAAAGTGACCTTAAGGCGGTAAACGAAATAAAAATCTCAAATAATAATAACAGTGATAGTGAGAGTTCATTTACTATATCTACCGTGATTGAAACGAATAAGGGTAATAGCCATACTGATCTAACCTTAGAATTCAATGGAGAATGGTGAAAACTGACATGTGATTTAGTTTTGGGTGCACAAGCTTGTTTGATTGGGCTAAATCAATTACGTAAATTAACTAATAATAATTTTACGCTAGATGACTCTAGATTGGCTTTAACGGATAATGGTGGTCATCCGATAGATGTTTTGAGAAAAGTAAAGGTACCGTGCCTCCACAACAATAGAAAATATTCAATAATTTTTCAAGTGGTCGATAACACTCATTATGCGTTATTATCAGAGAACGTGTGTACTCTTCTCTATCTTATTCATTATGATAAATGTGTTTTGCAGAATGAGCATGCTGTGAATAAAACAACAACGATGACAGTGTAATGTTTGTTGATAATGATCCGGGGTATATAAGTCTTGTAAGTCAAGCCATCCAAATAATTCAGACGTATAGCGACGTATTCTAGGGTTATGGACTCTTACCAGGAGAAGTGGAAATAAAAGTGGATGAAACAGTGAAGCCTTTCATTCAGTCTCCTCGTTGTATATCCATGGCACTACGAGCACAGCTAAAAGATGAATTAGATGAACTTATTAAAGAGAGTATAATCGCACCTGAACAAGCTAACACAAAGTGGGTTAGTAATATATTACTTGTTAAAAAAGCGAACTTTTTTAGGATTTGTCTAGATCCAATACCTCTAAATGGCGCAATAAACAGGCCTCATCGTCAAAGTACAACAATTGATGAAATCCTGCCTGAGCTAGGAAAAGCATAAGTATTCTCTACTGTCGATACAACCAAGGTTTTTTGGCAGTTGAAACTGTCAGAATCGAGCAGTAAATTAACAACCTTTTGAACTCCGGTTTGGTCGAATGAGGTGGTTGCGATTTCCTTTTGGTATATCATCTGCTCCGGAACTTTTTCAGATGAAAATGTATGAAATCATACAGGACTTAAAAGGTATCGAAATACTAGCTGATGACATATTAATTTATAAAATAGGTGATACTATGGCCGAAGCAATACGAGGTCATAATATAAAATTGGAAAAGTTACGAATACGTTTGCGTGAGAATAACTGCAAACTTAACAAAAAAAGATTAAATCTTTGTTGCTCAGAAATAAAAATTTTTGAGCATGTGTTATCAAATACAGGTTTGAAAGCTGATGAAACGAAAATTTCAATAATAAAAAATATGCCTTCACCTAAAGATAAATCGGATTTACTAAGATTTCTAGGAATGCTGAACTATTTAGGATACATAAAAAATCTAAGTGCAGGTAGCTCTGTTCTTCGAAAATTAACAATTGAAAAGTCAGAATGAAAATGGACGCAATGTGTATTTGCATGTGTACGATTTGATCAGCTCATGGTTGACAATGTAACGACTCTGATTAAAACCGATCATAAACCAGTCATATCAATATTCAAAAAATCACTGCTAAAAGCACTAAAAAGATTGCAGTTGATGCTTATGGTACTCCTGCGCTAAAATATTGAACTGAAATGGAAGCAACGAAAACAAGGAAACTTTGAAACAAGGTTTTCAAAGGATTTTGGAAAATTTAATTTAGTCGAATCACTTAAAATCACGGAGGAAAGAATTGATAACATCAAAATAGAAACCATGAAAAATCAGTCCTTTCATGATGAGCAAAAGGTGACTCCTTTCATTTGTAATGGATGGCCAAATCGAATACATAAAGTTCCTGATGATATACGATTATATTACAAATACAAACATGAACTTTCAACTCAAGATGGATTAATATTTAGAAAATGTAAAGAATTAATTCCTTATAGTCTACGGAAATTAATGGTTGAGAAAGTTCACGTTGCACATAACGGCATAGAGACGTCGATTAAGTTATCGTCGATTAAGTATGTGTGAATGGTTATGGATGTGGATCAAGAACTTGACATTTTAAAAGATTTAACACCGAATTCTGTAATAGAACAATGCAGAAGAAACTTTAGTCGTCATGGAGTTCCTCAGCAAGTCTGTACTGACGACGGAACTAATTTTGTCAACAGACAATTCAAGGACTTCGAAAGGACGTGGGAATTTAAACACATTTCGTCATCTCCGCATTATCCAAGAGGAATTGGTCAGACAGAGGCAGCGGTGAAGATTGCTACGAGTTTAGTAAAGAAAGCCGAGGAATCTCATCAAGATAATTGGTACTGTTTATTGTGTTGGCGGAACTCTCTGAACAAAATTAATTCCAGTCCAGTTCAAAGATTGTTCTCAAGAAAAACGTGGAACTCGTTTAATGAACAATACTAACCAAATATAATCGAAAATGTCCCTGAAAAGATAAAAGCGCGGCATGGTGAAAATAAATACTACTTTGCCAGGAAAACAAAAATCATTCAAGAATTAGAAATAGGACAATCAGTAGCGGTTCAGGTATATCCGCAAATTAATACGGAATGGTCACTTGGGGTTATTGAGCAACAGCTCAAAGATCGTTCTTCGATCGGTAAGTCACAATGCTATGAGTGGTTTAATAAATTCAAAAGAGACGATGTGAGAAACGAAGTACGTGGGAAACCACAAAAAAAGTTTGAAGACAGTGAATTGCAAGCATTCCTGGATAAGGATGACGCGCAAACACAAAAACAACTCGCGGATCAATTGAATGTGTCACGAGAAGCCGTCTCCATACGTTTAAAAGCCATGGGAAAGGTCCAAAAGCTGTTAAAATGGGGTTCGCATAAACTGAATGAAAGGCAACAGGAAAACCACTAGCGAAATGTTGCTCGCCAGATACAAAAGGAAATCATTTCTCCATCGAATTATAACTGGCGATGAAAAATGGATTTATTTTGAGAATCCAAAGCGCAAAATGTCTTGGGTTGATCCAGGACAACCATCGACATCGACTGCAAGGCCAAATCGCTTCGGACGGAAGACCATGCTCTGTATTAGGAGGAAACCTTCAATACTGAATGCTATTGAATAACCATTAACATCATATAGATGTACCAAGTGCTATATATAGCTATACATATTGAATTTAAAGTGAATAATCTACTCTAACCTGTTGTACTGTTTTGCGGCGGGAAGTCAATATAACGACGGAAGTTATATACAATCAATTATTTTCTAACTGGATTATAGTAAATCCGTCACTTCATACTATTACATCGTTTGATTCACTTAATTGTATTCTTTATATAATTCGAGTCTGTATATATGCTAATTAATATGTATAAAGGTTTCTAGCCCACCTGTGTGCTATGTACACGATTCTAATTATATTGCCAAAAATAGAAGTTTGTCGAATCGTACACGAAAAGTCAAAGTACTGTTCATTGTTAAATAAAAAATTTAAAATATTTATGAACCGCGGACGTTACCGCGAGAAGCACGTAGAAAGAATTTTTGGACAAATCACTTTAATTAAAATTTTTTTATAGAAATCACACAATTAATCTTCATAAAATGGTGTGTGCGGCATGTGAACCATTTCTATTCAATATAAATTAGATTTGCGATCGCAAACAATACGCATGTGTAGTCATGTATATGTAAATCGTGAACTAAAACCACTCAGGTTATATTAAAAATGTTAACATCGAAGAAATGTACCTGCATATACATACATTATATGAGTATATATAGGTCAAGTTAAGAACACCAATTTAAGAAATAAATTAAGACGCGCTGCAAGCGATGCAGTGCGGCGTGTTTACATTCCATTACATAAATAATATTTAATTATAAAATTTCTCTGTCGAAAGTAAATTATATTGGTATTTCTCTTGTACGCGCGTACATTTAAAGAAAGCCGTGTTAAGTATACGCACATATGACAGACGTTTCTTCCCATGTCAAGAAAATAAATAGGTAAAAATTCATTAATTATAATTAAATTACATTACGTGCACATACGAGTATATACACGTTCCCGCTTTACTTAAGGAACATTATGTTAATTCGAAAATGTAATAAACAGACTTGTTGAACAATTTGTTAAAAAAATGATTTATATATTTAAGTACAAGAACCATATAATGATACATTAATTATGATGTTCATGTTCTGTAAATTGTATTAATTAATTTAATGGTAAATAAGAATATATTTGTATGAAAATGCATTTTGTTTTAAAATGTTGCATAACAAAAGCTGTATTGTTCTTCAAGTGTCTCTGGTGTCATTTTTAGATTTGTATCCGCATTCTTCTTTTAATTACACTACACGTAGAATAATGTAAATGTGCTTTTATGTATTAACTTTTAATGCGTCGATTCTTGCCGTTGTTGTAAATGGAGAGGAAATGGAAATCTGCAATGCAACGATTTACAAAACATCCAGGGCTAATTTTCAATTAATTTTAATGGAAATTTATTACTTTGATGTTCTTACTTAGCAATAAATTTAACATAAACTAAAATATTCACCGTCGTATCTGATTTTGACTAGACAGGCACGGTGACCTAGTAATGCATGTCAGTTTCCTGTTTATTGTTTAATTATAGAGTGTCTCTAATTACCAGATAGCCATAATATCGTTCTATTTTACCTTTCTCGTTAATGATTCACCTTTTATGCTGAATACATGAAACACATCAAGCGCAGCGCAACACAATCCAATAAATCCACACTAACGGCTGCGTATGGGCGTGCACACCGGGCAGCGCATCAGTTTGTTTTGTTTTAGTATTAATATTGACTGTGTCAATTTTATCGAGGTTATGAGTAGCAGGAAAGAGCAGTAAATTAAAGCTGCTGGGTGTGGAACCTATTGATGTCGCGAAAGATGCAACTTCATTCAATACAATTTTTTAAATTTAAATTTTTCTATTAAAATAACTTAACATTTGATTTCTTTTATTGGAAATACTTATATTTATAATCCAATTATGATTTTGGATCATTACATAAGCGAATAAGCCAATTTACATAATAATTAATTCACCTTTCCTGTTACCCCATCTTGTTATATGTACAAGAGCGTGTGGTTGGGTCCGGCGTCAAGCGGGAATCTTACTTAGGTTTGGTCACATATTCCAATCAGTTAATCAATCAGTTGAAATGAAATGGAATTGGTTGAAAATCCAGCTAACACTCCATATACCTGAGGTTGTATTTGGATCTCTAGGGATATTTTAATTGGCCTTGGAATTCTTAATATATTTGGTCAGAATACAGAATTCTATAAATTGTCCCCACCTCTTGATGGGAAGCGCTGATTAGTTTTTCTAACTGGCATGGTTCTCAAGAAATTCACCAAATTTTCTTTAAATTACCCATTTTTCTCAGAATTGAATTATGTCTAGTGCGGTTATCTCATTTGATTTCAATAATTCAACCTAATTAAGGTTTCCATCTTTTCAAAATTTATAAACCGGCACCGAGGTAAAAGTAATAAACGCGTCGTTTCCCTTAATTATTATTATTTTTATTTTTTATTATTATTTAATCTTTGCAATCCGTTCTGGGGCCGAAACCCTCTCGCAGTTCGCTTTTCACGTCACGAGAACGTACTGCTAATAGGTTTTCGTAACCATGTGCACATTGCATAGCTCCAAGCCACCCTATAATACTGGCATGTAATATGGTTCGGCCCATCAGTTCTGCACTTCGACAGGGGCTCATAATTGTATTCATTTTCTTCACAGATTGTAATCTGGTGGTAGCCTGAAATCTGAGTCCTCGTGTGGATTCACCAAATGTAATTTAAGTTCATGTATGAGATATATAATGTGTACATATATTTATAGGCGTTATTATTATTTATTATTATAATTTATGTAATTAAAATCGAACTCTAGAACTTCTTTTAAATCTGTTTCGGGATTTTGACGTGTCTTTTTGGTGGGATTCTGCAGTTTGACCATTCTGATTGGACCTTGGCCGTTTCCCTGTTACGGCTATTGCCGGGTCACGTGTGTGGAACTTGGTGGAGATTTAACTAAGTTCTGCGTGCGTGATTTGGCAGTGGCTGGGATGGGCGTGTGGCCGGGTTCGGTTCGGAGTTGTCGGGCTGTGGGGCCTCATCGGAGGGACGCGTTGGGGTACCGATGCAGGTTGATTGGTTCTTAGTTTATTAGAACTCTAGCCCAGCTCTACAAACTAAATTTGAGATAACAGCATGATTCCTAACCGATAACGGCATGATTCCATTCATTATTGCCGAATCCCAAAATTTCGTTCAAATACAGCTTCGCACACCAAATTTGACCATCATTTGTTGAGAGGTGGCCTTGTATAATTGAGCATTATGCTGGAGTGGCAATCCAATTCTGCATACCACGTTTCATGGTGATTGGTTGAGGAATGGTAAAGTTCCTTTGAGTATGGGATAAATATGTCCTATGTAGACTTGGTAACCAAATTAGTAACGCATTTGAATTTTTTACGAAATCAGCTAAATTTATTTGAAATATAAGCATTAATAGTTTTCTAGGAAGCATTACCTTCGGGATCCTTCACTTATTCGTTGCAACTTTTTGAGTTTTTTGTTTTTTTTTTTTTTTACTATTTCGTGGTTGCTCAATTCAAGGGTTAAATACTAATGGATTTTAGAGTAATTGTAAATACATATATTGTAGTTCAAATAACTACATATATGGTTTACAAAAATTCTATTGTAAGTTGAGGAGTTAAATTAATAAATGTTTATATTATTTAGGAAGCCGGAAAATTTTAATTTGGAATTAAATCTCAGGAGGACAGAATCTACAGATGCTTGTGAAATAATAATATTTTTTTGAAATATTAATTGCTGATTTTGTAGACTAGAATTGTGTTGTGATTGTTGGTGTCTATAAACAGAACAGGCCGATTCAATCAATCAATTTTTGTTTCGGAAGCCGAAAAATATTAATGTAGAATAATATTTCAGGAAATTCCACATGCACGTGAAATAATAATATTTTTTTCTCAAGTTGCTGCACATATTAATTAATTAATTAATTATTAATATAATTCAATTTATTATTCACATAATTCAATTCAAATAACTATGGTTTCAGGAAATTATATTGTAAGTTGTGGAGTTGTAGAGGATTAAATTATAAATATTTATATTATTTAGGAAACCGGTAGATTAATTAAGAATTAATTTCAGGAATCTTTAGATGTTATTGATTGATTGATTGATTGATTGATTCTGAATGCACGACCAAGTTCTTACACAGGAGCTCCCGGGTGACGCCGGGCCCACCGTACACTCTTTTTTACATATAACAAAACCGAAGGATTGGATAGGTTAGTTAAGTGGGACAGAATCGGCCCGGTTACAGACACCTAGGTATAGCCGATAGTTAGTAACACAAAGACAGCACAAAACTAATCTACTTGGGGAAGGATAAAGGTTTAGTAGGTTAAATGGATATTGATGGTATTGGTCATCAATAATTGCTTCTTTAAATCAGCCACCTAGGAAAAAATGTTATTATTTCACGTGCATCTGGAAATTTCTTAAAATGTAATTGTAAATTAATGCAAAATTTAATTGATTAAATCGGCCCAGTTGCAGACCCCTAAATAAAGTCGATAGTTATTAATGCAATGACAACACTATTCTAATCTACACAATTAACAATTAATATTTCAAAGAAATATTATTTCACGTCTGTTAATTTCCTGAAATTTAATTCTAAATTAATATTTTCCGGCTTCCTAAATAATATAAACATTTATTAATTTAATCCTCCTGCAATTCCACGACTTACAATAGGATTTCCTGAAACCATAATTATTTAAATTATATCAAACTTAGTCTAAAATTCATTAGTATTTAACCCTTAAATCGAAAAAAAAAAAAAATAAAAAAAATTAAAAAAAAAAAAAAAAAACAAAAAAATTTCATATGTAAGGCATCCCAAAGGCAATGGTTCCCGGAAAAATATCAATGTTATTCAATGCCAGATTAACTACCGGATAGGATATTTCAAACAAATTTAATTTAATTCGCAAAAATTTCAAATATTTTATTAATTTGTTCACCAAAGAAGAAAATATTCGATTAATTATAAATAGAAAATATTCGATTATAATTACCAGTATAATTATAGTGCACAGTATATTTATATCATGCTAAATGGAATTTAACTATTCCTCAACCAATAACTGTTAAATATGGTACGCAGAATTGGATTGGCACTCTAGCATGTTCAATGGAACTAAGCCAACTCAAAACAAATGATGATCAAATTCGGGGTGCAAAGCCGAATTTGACGAAATTTTCGGATTCAGCTATAATGAAAGAAACAGGCCGTTTCCAATTGAAATTTTCCAGTTCAGCTTGCAGAGCTGGACTAGGATTCTAATAAACTAGGATCAACTTGTATTGGGATTTTAATGTTTCTTTTTGATAAAGTTCTAAAATTCGATCATTCTGAATGGAACTTGGCCATATCCCGACCAATTATTGTCAAATCAGGTAAGCAGAATTCAATGTGAATTTAAAAATGGGTTTTAGAGAAGTTCTGGAGTTCAGCCGTGCTAAGCAATGTCTTAACTAATCATGTGCGAATCTGATATGTTGAGCTGAATCGGGATTTCAAATCCGAAAATAATCGGCCAAAGAATTTTCCTATTCCTCCATTTACCCGTCAAGACAACCCGTTGACAGATGACCCAGCCGAACTAAGCCTCTCCCAAATTAATGCTAATTGCTAGAATTGCGATTTTCTAGAATTATGCCCAAAAATGATTTTATGCATCTTCCGCAGTATACCGTCTCAATCAAACAAAAACGACCATGATTTATGTGAGGTGATGACACGAACGGAGGATAGAACCACGCGGAAGGCTTTTTACACAATTGGTGCATGAGCAGGTCGTTGATTAGGATTTAGAACTCAAATCAATCGATATTCGTATATATCATTCCCATGCAAAGACGAACCTGTTTCGAGAAATATTATTGAGCCAAAACTTCTTTTAGATAAAATAGTGCAAGCAGTAAGCAATCTAAAAAAAACAGTCAACATTAAAAGGCCGAAGGATATCACATCAAAGATTTAATTGTCATTACAAATGGAAATAAAAAATTAAAACCATTTTCCCTTTGCCATGCCGGAACACATATGATTTCTCATCCCTTTAAATCAATCTACAAAAAAGTCATGAATATTTATATATTATACCAGAATCCACCTAAATATAAGTCCTGCTCACTCCTCTCCTCTACATACACATACACATACACATAGATACACATACACACACACATTCATACATACACATACACACACATACATACATACACATACTCATACACATATACTCATACACATACCCATACATATATACATACATACATATTATATACATACATACATATTAAATACACACATCTATATATATATATATATATACATACACATACATACACATATATATATATACATGTATATATATATATATATATATATATATATATATATATATACATACACATACATATATATATATATATATTACAAATTAAAAGAATTAATCATAAACATTTATACATTAAAGTATATTAATATGATAATATATCAAATTAATTTTAAAATATTAAAATGATTATAAAAAGGTAAAAACAATCAATCATATTATATAAATATACAAACTAAACATATACATAAGTATAAATACATATGAACCTACACACACACGCATAAACATACACACATGCATATGCACACAAATCCACACATACGCATATATCAGGGTTTAAAAAAGTCGCTCGTCAAAATGTATTGTTCACTCTACACCGATCGAACAGTGTCATGTCCCTATTCCATGGAAAAAATCTGCTGTCACCAAAAATAAAAGCGAGAAAAAATATAGATTTTACTGGTTGTGTACGAAACAAAACATGTTGTCAGTAAAATTTTATTGAGAGAATAGTTATGATGTTGGTAGTTTACTGCCATAATACTACCATAAAAAATGTAAATTGGAGTATTTTTTATGGCAATATTTTTCACACATGTACAAAAAATGTATGTAAAGATAAGAAATTTTTCTCACGCTCATACAAATAAGTCGCCCGCCATTTTTATACTCAGATGTCGATTTGTTTGTTTTTTGTGTTGAAATTTGTTAACGTTAGAGGTTTTTTGTGGTATAGGATATTAAAATTAAAATACATATATAAAATAAATCGAATTGTACGAAAATAATGTACAAATTAAAAATTTTAAGAAATTTGTAGGTTATGCGAAAATGTAAAACCATAAAATTTTACTATAAAATGAAATAAAAAATATTTCTGTTCTTTGTCACTCTTATGAAATTTAAAGTTTTTTTTGCGTATTATCAGTAAAAAAAATTACTGTCAGCAAATCCTTCCACGGAATTAATGCATTATTTGTAAAACTGATCAACAAGAATAATGTAAAGGAACAAAAAATATTCTGTTCAATAGTTCACGCATGCGATCAAAAAACGATTCGCGAATCAAAGGAAAATTAAATCATTGAAAACATATACAAATTTCCCCGCCTGAGATGAAATTATTTTAACTTTGGGAAAATTTTGATCGGAAGCATCCAACATAATAAAAAAAACAAATTATGAGTAATAATGCGAAATAATTACGCTCAAAGATTGGCTTGATTCGCGAATCATTCCCCGATCGCACACGTGAACCAAGCATTACCATTCACTTATCAAGAATAAAGTAAAAAGAAATGATATGTATCATATATTGGGTCTGTTTAGACGATGAGTATTTCAACAATCATAATTCAACATTTGCGTTTACACGATAAAACGTAGTTGATGTTATTTACTTATGTATGTGTAAAATTATTTTCATTTCATATTATTTCTTCGGAGAAGCATCGTCAAAGCGGTTGTCAATTTATGCGTATATTTTTTTAGTTATGCTATAAAATATATTTTTTAAATTATTTAAATTATTTTAAAATATATTTATATAATTAATATATGCGGAAATGCAAGTTAACTACATGGGCGTATTTTTCAGACATTGCGTTATTATTTTTCAGTAGAGTTTTTGATAAACAATATACAATTTGTTTTTGAATTTCTTTCAAAACATTGAAAAGCCATCGTGATGTTAATATTAATTCATGTTGTTTTTTTTGTTGTGTAGTCAACGCTGCCGCGGTGCGTTTTTTTAGAAATAAGACAACTTGCAGAAAAACGCATTCTATGCGGATTACATGTACATATTTCATTTTATTTAAATTAGCGTTTTCTAATTTAAATGCAAGCGTCTTTTCGTACGTCTGTTTTCATCATTACAATAATTTATAATTATAGTTTATAAAATTTGTTATTATATTTTTTATAAAAAATAAATTGATATTTAGGAATTATATAATTATGTTATACAAAAAAAATAAAAATTATTTTTTTGTTGAAAACCCAACTCAACTAAATATTTATTTTTTATGTACGGTAGATGCTTTCATGTTTTGCGAACGAAAGACAAATTGGAAATAAAATCTGTTTTCAGAAAAAAAAAAATTGGACCGAAATTTTTTTTTATAGCTTTTTTGTTTGTGTTAGTAAATTACAATTCGTTCAACACCTAAAATTCAAGTTGAAAAAGTACGCAAAATTTTTTTTTAGATTATAGGCAAGGGGGAAAGGAACGAAGAAATTTGTGTTGAATTCAACACTCGTGTAAACAGGACCATTCGATCGTTCAATACAGGCAACAATACATTTTATCCAATCAGTACTACAATGAATTTTCGCTTTCTTATTAGAATAGAAAAGTAAAACCAAAATAGCAATAGATCCCGTTCACTAACACAAAAAATAAGATCAACCTTTTTAGTTTCTCATTATTCGCTCACTAGACACTTTTTGTTTTTTACTGCATAATATTTCTGAAAATTCATTTTACTATTCAAGAGCGAAGAGAAATTAGCATAAAAAATTCATTTAAAAATGAACGGAAAATGAATGATAAGCAACTGAAGAGTATTTTTATTTTCATCCTTTTTGTCTTATTTGACTTTAAACTAAACTGCGTGAATGTACGTACATATATCCATACACACACACACAATCATAAACCATACGACACATATTAAAATGCGCATATTAAAAAATATTTATATTAATAAAATTAAAATGTATATAAATTTTTTATAAAAAAGTAAAAATTAAACAAAATATAAATTAAACAAAGTATAAATAAAAAATATGAAACATAAAAAACACTTAGCTTGTGAAGCGTTCACCACTGCTGCGTCAGTGCGTCACACAAATAATAAAATAATTAGTTATAATAATTTAGATATTTTCACGTTAATTCACGTTTTAATTTACTAATATTTATTTATTAACACTTTATATTATATATTTAATTTAATTAAAAACTTTTATATATAACATATTATTTATTTATTTATTTAAACCAGAAAAAAAAAAATTTAAGTTTTAATTTTCTATACAGAGAAAGACAAAAACACGTCTTTCTCGTACGACGATCGATCGCCGACCCGGGCTACTCTTCAGGAATCTTTAGATGTTATGAAATAATATTTCTTTGAAATATTAATTGCTGGTTGTGTAGATTAGAATTGTGTTGTCATTAGTTCATGAACTATTGGCTTTACCTATGTATTTGTAACCGGGCTGATCTAATTAATCAATTTTGTTTAGGTAGCTGAAAAGTATTAATGTAGAATTATATTACAGGAAATTTCCAGATGCACGTGAAATAATAAATTTGTTTCTTCAGGTTGCTGATTTAGAGAAGCAATTGTTGAAGACCAATACCATCGATATCCATTTAACCTATTAAGCCTTTATCCTTCCTTTAGTAGATTAGAAGTAGATTAGATTTGTGTTGTGCCGTACGATCGCTAGGTGTCTGAAACCGGATCGTTCCGTTCTTAAAAAAAAAAAAAAAAAAAAAAAATACCTTTCCTATCCTTCCTATTGTTATGTGTAAACAGGCTGTACGAATAGGCTCGGCGTTATCCGGGGCTCTTGGCTAGCACTTGGTTCTACAGTCCAATCAATCAATCAATCAATTACATAAGCGAATAAGCCAATATTTAAATTGGCTGCTCTCTGCTGCTTGGTGTGTTTCATCCTTTAACCAATCCAATTGCATGAAATGCTTTATGCCCCGCCTACTCTTGCTAAAGTCAATCGAGTTGAAATATTTTTTATTTTGAGCAAATAATTTCCTCAAGCTTGCCAACCAAAAACTACAAATAAAACTAAGGGCCAAATCGACAGACGACAAACCACTAAACCTCAATAAATTGAGACTTTAAAGTGGTGATTAAAGTTGTAGTCGTGGATATCAATCAACAACAATCGACAATTCAATTGACGTTTAGTTGTGAATTTAAACTTCAAATTTCGAAAAGTTTTTATTCTATTAATCATCAAATTATCAAAACAAATAATTTAAAAAATTATATTTATAAAAACAAAAAATAAATTCGGCCCTTCGACCCATTCGGCCCTTCGACATTCGGCCCTTCAACACATTCGGCACTTCGAAATTCGGCCCTTCGTAACACAGTCAACTGCACTGTCGATATGAAGTATCGAGAGCATTTGCAAGTCTCTCAAGGCAGTTCATTAAAATGTCGGCGACTCAGGAAGAACGATTAAAATTACAAACGGAATTTTATAATTTAAAAAAAATTCCTCGATGCATTGGATGTATTGACGGATGTCATATTCCGATAAAATCACCAGGAGGAGAAAATGCAATGATTTACCGCAATAGAAAAGAGTATTTCTCAGTAACCGTCAAAGCTGTATGTGACACAAAATGGAAATTTTTAAACGTAGTTTCTAGGTATGTCATAACAATATCATAAAATTTAAAATAATCTCAATTACTATAAACATATATTTTGGATGGCAGGGATCAGCGCACGACCATACAATTTTTAATTTTTCAATTTTGAATTTGGTAATGCGGTATTGATCGGAGATTTAGGGTATGGATGTACCAATTATCTAATTACACCATATCGAAATCTGGAATCTCGTCAGCAGATGACGTACAACAAAGCATTATGCTCTACGCGTACGTGTTACGCTAATTTTCGTTACTCTCGCTACTTTCAAAGTTTGTTGGGCACTTTTGTTTGTAGTACCTATACATGGCTCTAGCTGCCTTTTGCTGTATTTTGCTCAGTTTAATTTTTTCATTTAAGGCATCTAGTTTTCTTTGTTTTATTACATTATCTAATGATTTACCAGACCCTCGATTTCTAGGCCTTGGGTGCTGGAATAGTATTTTGGGTATGGGAAGGAATGATTTGGGACATAGATATATTGTTGGATGTGGTAGAGATGTTTTGGAATGGTATATTATTAATTGCCGTGTTCAGAATGCCATCATCGTCCAAATATTCAGCATTCATTTCAATGCTTCGTCTATTTCCTAAAGTATATGAATATATTACCATTAATGTTATATTTATAATAAAAAATTATTTACTTACATCGTCGGTACCTTCATCATCGTATCGGTTAGGATAAGACTTAATTGTTGGCTCCAGTAAGCTAAACAAAAGACCGTTTGCCTCATCTAAAGGAGTTGAAGGAGATCGCCACCGGTACTCGTCACATTCCGCTTATTATTGGCTATGCTTTTTCACAACTTTCCCTTCATATTCATGTAGGCTATTTTAAGCTGCTTCCAATTTTTTTCTCCGTTTACACTGCGCACATTAAATTCACCCGTTATTTTTACCCAACATTTTATTTTTCTTTATTCGATACGGCGTCCGTTTTTTTCAGAAACCTTGGATCATCTTCAATCAGATCTGCAGGAAGAATGAGAATGCTACCTCAGGAGTACGTTGCAAACCTTGTGCACAGTATGCCAAAAGGATGCTAGATGTGATGAGAGCTCGTGGCTGAAATACTCGATACTAGAGTACCGACCACTTAGATTGATTGTTGGTTTTTATTTAAATAAAGATGAAGATATATCAATATCCGTTTTTCGGTAATTTTGTTATTTGAAATGTTTTGATCCTGTGGTTACTTTTATTAAACGAAACCTTGGTCCGTTAGTGCATTTTGGCGCACATTATATTATTTCGTACAACCATAACGCGAATAATACGAATAGTTACCGTTAACACAAATAATAATGAAAAATGTAGTGTCCGAGTTTTTTTGACGACCAGTGTAGTTTTGGAGACGATTTCCAAATGATCCAACATGCAGGATAATTGTGATAGGGTTGGAGTAGTTTTATCGTCTTCAATTAGGAAATTAAGCAGTTCCTATTCTTCTGCTTTAAATTTGATTGACTTCGGCCTAAGGTTAAATATTTATCCCAACCCCAATAACATAACCTTAAATTACCTGCTCGAGTTGATAGGCCAATTCGGGTTCATAGATATCTTCCAGCTCGGACAAATTGTTGGCATTCATCATTTTTAAAACCAAATAGTTCTGCTTTTGAATGTTTATGGTGTTACTTTAGATGTATTGTATTGTATGAATTTTTTTTTTGTTAGCTAAAATAATGCACGTAAATAATGTAAGTAATATGCTAAGACATTTCTCACACTTTTTAAATTCAGGGTGGCTGAGACCAAGTGTTACCAAATGAAAACGTTGTAATTTTTTTAATTTTGATTATTTTTTATTGAAATTTCGTGGAATATGTTGAAAACATATTACATTTTATGAAAAACATGTTACTGCTCAGTCTTCCATAGAAAGTATTGCATGCTGACCGAACGTGGGCTTGCGCAATTTTTTTCCATTCTCGAAGTAGAGCTGACTTCATTGCATCAACACTTTCGTATTTTTTAGTGGACACCTTACTCTCCAAAATGGACCATATGGAGAAATCCATGGGATTCAAGTCTGATGAATATGGTGGCCATTCTTTCGACGAAATCAGCCGCGGAACGCAATTTTGTAAAAATTGCTGTGTCGCTCGAGCTTTGTGTGACGGTGCCGAGTCCTGCTGTTGGAATGTCCAACGGTTCGTACCAAAGTGTTTACGTGCCCAAGGTAGCAAAGCATCGTTTAGGATCTTTTGGCGGTACACTTCTTGGTTTACCTTGACTCCATGTTCGATGAAAACCAGAGGAGTGCATCCATCTGCAGTCACTGCAGCCCAAACCATAACATAAGCTGGTGATTGCTTGCGCATGGCAACTCTTGTGTCCAAATTATCGTTGGAATTGTGCTCTAACCAAACACGATCGTTTTGTTTATTCACATACTGTTGAATGCTGAAAATTTTCTCACCAGAAAAGACAATTTTTGGCATCTCATCACGTTCGGCCAAAGCCTTCAATGCTCGTGTTCTTTCAAGCCTAACTTTTTTTTGTGCCTCCGTAAGATCTTGAACTTTTTGTATCTTGTAGGGCTTCAAGTGTAGTTCATTTTTCAATATGGTTTGAATGCTGTATC
The DNA here is from genome assembly GCA_947310385.1 of Nephrotoma appendiculata. NCBI lineage: Eukaryota > Metazoa > Arthropoda > Insecta > Diptera > Tipulidae > Nephrotoma > Nephrotoma appendiculata. The sequence goes on along the minus strand of OX371225.1, from coordinate 211,145,472 downwards.
GTAAAACATGTAGAAGTGCGGCTAATTAATTGGCACTTTGACGAGGATTTCGTTGGATTCGTTTCTTCACCTTTCGTATCATTTCTTTTGATGTTGCTGTCTTTTTAGGACCGCCTCTGTTGCTTATAGCGATGCTACCAGTTTCGTTGTATCGAGTTATGTTTCGATACACAAACATTTTATTCACATTCAAATGCTGGAGCTGACGAACTATTTCTGCTTGTGAATTTCCACTCAAATACAGTGCAATTACACTATTACGTTTGAATTCCATTAAGATTTTTTTATGAAGATATTAATTTAGAACAATTATTTGTTGACCACATGTAAACAACTAACCAAACTTCAATCTGGCAAAAAAATTGACGCGCGAAAATGACAACTACACAAATGACAGCAGAGTGAAGTCAGTAACATTTGGTCTCAGCCACCCTGTACTTAAATTATCCTATCAATAACACTTAAGCTATGCAATTATAAATAGAGTATTTCTATTTTGAAGAATTATAAAAAATAAAAATTAAGATGTTACACAGACAAAATTCTTCACTCCGAAAATTGAAACGTCAAATTAATAAAAAAAATGTAAGCCAATCCCTTTACAAAAACAGCGTAATTAGAATCCGCCCAATTTTATCTTGGTTTAGTTGAAATATTTCCATCTTTTGAGCAAATAATCTTGGTCGCACCAACATAGTAATAAAAATAACTGGAAGTATGAGCAACAATTTTGAGCAAGTATTTGATGTTGTTGTTTATTTATGACATATTTCGAATGAATTTGATAGTTTAGCGCCTTAAATAATTTAATTTAAAGATAATATGTAAAATAAATGGAATAAATATGTGAGATGCATTGTAAAATAATTATGGTGAGAACCTAAAAATTTTATTTTGCTGCAGAGACATAAGTTTATTCGATTAAATTAAATAAAGCCCCAACTAATCACAAACAAAGAAGAAATTGTAAACAAAATAACATAAAACATATCGCACATCCTCTAAAAAACTGTCAACACAAAAATACAGTTTTGAGATAATTGTATTTTATTTTTTTCAATTGCTAATGCCACAGTGATGCTGAGATTATTCATTATTAGGTTTATAAAATGAATAATCTCAGCATCACAGTAGCGTTAGTAATTTAAAATGCATTTATCTCAAAACTGTTTTTTTGTGTCATGAAATTTTTCAGAGCAAAAGTTGGTAAAAAAAAATAATCAGCAGTATTTTTTCCGCAACCGATCCGCAAGTATGTATTATCTTTTAATGCGTTGATTCTTGCCGTTGTTGTAAATGGAAAGGAAATGGAAATCTGCAATGGAACAATTTACAAAACGTCCAGAACTAATTTTCAATTAATTTTAATGGAAATTTATTACGTTGATGTTCGTACTAAGCAATAAATTTATAAAATAAACTAAAATATTCACCGTCGTATCTGATTTTTGCTAGACAGGCACGGTGACCTAGAAATACGGTCAGTTTCTTGTTTAGTGTTTCTAAATACCATATATCCATAACATCGTTCTATTTTACCTTTCTCGTTAATAATTCACCTTTTAACGGTACTTCGTAAACACGTACATTAGAATAACTGATTGGTGGGATTTTGGAAGATACAGTAAACAGACTTGGGCGATTAGGCGTCATCTAATAATGTTCACGTGATCGTGTGGACAACTTGTTAACAACGTCGACTACTGTAATCCACGTCTGTAGTGATTATATGATACTTCTGTTTCGAACTTCTGTTCTCACATCGATTTTTTCAACAAAACTTTCGAAATTACTGACTAAACTAAACCACCCTTAGTTTGTTCTAGTGATTTGATAGTAGTCACCGTTCCCGTACTGCGCCTATGGTTCTAGCTTACATTATCAAATTTATTTTCTGATTAATGGTTGATAAATTTTACAGTTTTCTTTTTTATGCTGTTAACATGCGGTCATCCAAAGTTGTACCAACTCAAGCAACGGTTGCCTGATGACGATGTTGTCGCATTATCTCTCTCTGTTATGCGACCTCCTACTGTGCATATTATTTAATCCTATCCGTTTACCACTATCGATAATAAACATTTAGGCAATTGATAAACTTCAAATTAAATTTGCAAATTAGAATAAAACTAACTTTAAATTAGTTAAGTCAATATTGGTTTCAGCAATGGTTTCAGCAATTTTGGTTTCAGCAATGTTTGTTTATGAATTTCCAGTAACGAAAATAATTATCCATCATAGTTGGCGTATTTATCAGCAGTAATTAAAGTAGAGTTGGCTTTAAAACTAATAGCAAATTCTTTCTTCAAATTCTTCGGATAGAAATGCATTGCATTGGCAGTCATTTTTCTGATCTAAGATCAAAATTTTGTTTCGAAAGAAATTACTATAAAAAAAAAAAAAAGATTTTCATAAAACCGATTAGAATTACAATTACTATACTACTGTCATAAAAGCCAACTATGATGAACAATTGTTTTCCGTTACTGGAAATTCACAAACAAATATTGCTCAAACCAAAATTGGCCTCTAATATTAAAGCTAAGCAGCTTTGTGAAAGCAAAACAGCTTAAATTCTAGTCTAACTTATTTGATGCTTAGTTCATACCAATTGTCCATAGATGGCACAAATCATGCCGCGTCTGATGTTTAATTAAAATTTGTTAAATAAATTAGAACTTATCAATTAAACATCAGGATCATTTTGGTTTATGAATATTAGAGACGTCTATTAATAACAGGTACGAAGTATCCATCTATTTAAATAGTCGAAAATTTAGACAAATTTGACGGCGTAAGGCACATGGCATTCAACGTTAATTTATGACTTAAGGGCCAACTGGCAACTATATAGATGGAATAAAAAAATAACAGGAATGACGTAAGAAACGAAGACAAAAAAATAGTATTCCAATTTTACTTTTCGGCCATAGATTACTTAAAATATTAAGTTCATTCATATATTTTTTGTAATATTTTTTTGATATATTTCCTAAACTCTTGAGTGAAACTACAATAGTTTTGAGTATAAACGCATTATTCAAAAATATATGTGTTTAAAATTATAAAAATTATTTATATGCGGTTTTAATTACCGCAATTCGATAAATTATTTTTTTAGGTTAGATTTAGAAAAATACAATTCTACACTGTAGTGAAAATTATTTTCGATTTTATATTCATATTAGTATTTGTGTACATGAATATTTTATTAATAGAAAAGATAAAATACATGAATAATTCCAAATTCCCATATATAAAACAATAAACATGCATATTACATACAACTCACAAAAATTTGTTTGAGTTTTGTTGTTGTAATTGTTTAGTTTTTATTCCTGGAGGAAAATTTTCGCTCGTCTATTCTTTTTAAGTGACAGCAAACTTAAAACGCAATTTCTGTTAATCTTTTTATTTCTCTTATTCTGAGTCTGGTTGAATATATGAAATAGCGCATTCCCAATAGAATTCCTTTTACTTTTTCCTTACAGAAAAGTATGAAAAAAAATTGAGAAAACAAAACTTTTTTTCTCAAATTTTTTTCATACTTTTCTGTAAGGAAAAAGTAAAAGGAATTCTTTTGAGGATGCGAATTAAATCCTATCTCTCGCTCTATTACGTTACACTTTTTATTTTTTTATTCCATCTATAGTTCCCACTTTATGCTGTGCTGTCCCACTTTATCTGACAGCAATTTTTTTTCTAATGCTGTGTGCTTTAATCGACTAAACTAAAGCTGTGTTTCTTATTTAAATCCATAGATCGAGCAGATTTTGAAATCTGAAATTAGATCAATCTGGTCGATCTGAAATAAGAAACAGTCTTCTGATTTGGTTGATCAAAAAAATTATCAACTGTCATCGAACAGTCAAAAAATTCACGATTAAAACAAATAAATTGTTATTACTTATTATTTGAATTCAAATTAAGAAGACGAAGGGAATATTACGATCGAATGAATACGAGCACGAAGGGAATATTAACGCGCTAAATAGGAAATTGTACCACCAATTGTAGAACGATTAGTTCATATAATATACTAATAGGTGGCACTACTACGAAAGCCTTAAGAAACACTTAACTAATTACAATCACCCCTTCCACACGGGATGTTAAAGAAGCACTGCTTCACGCTTCAAAATAAGTCGTAGTAGATTTTTTATTGCTAATTTAAAACCTTATTTTATATTTAAACACAAAATTTTTTTGTATTGTTTTATTCTACTCTCTCGAAATGAGGTAAATTTATGAAATTTATTTAAAATCTTATTATGTTATTTAAAGTTGAAATAAACAATCTAATTTAAATAATAATTCAGTCCTTATTTTATATTGTATAATTCATTAAAGTTCCTTATAGGTATCACTTATATACGTAGGTATTGTATACTTATGTGCTGTGTATAAAACATACATATAACTCATTACAGCACATCTAAATATCACAAAATTCTAGTAAAAATTATTTAATTTATGGTTGAGTTGCCCACAAGGGTGATATAATCGCTGTCATTGCTATTGTCGCTGCAGAGCGCAACTAAAGATGATATTTATTTAATATAAAGCTTGGTAGGTTTTTTCATTAATTGCTTCCTCTCATCATTGCTTCCTCTCATCTTCATCTACTTCACAGCATCTACGTTTACAAAAGTGGTACTATGCGAAGATGGAGTAATTTCATTCAACGTTGAGCCTGATGTTGATGGTAGATCTTCCTCGGTCCCCGTGACCAAAACTAATGTTGGATTATTATTGTGCCTTTCGGAACAATATTGGTGCATGATTTTGAAATAGGGCCACGTAGCCGCTCGTGCTCCTACTTCATCTGTCCCCGAGCCTGTAGATGGTTCAATAGTGGTCTGAAAAGATTTTTTTAAATGCTCCATATAAATTGTACTGTAACTTACCATATATCTATCCATTGAATTCGACCATTTTTTGTTAGTTTGCGCCAATCATCTTCCTCCAACTGGGCTTCTAATCCAACTTTTCTGTAATCAAATTTGTACACAAATTTTTTAAATAAATGTTTCATTCATATTTAAATATTATACAATTTGCTTACTCCCAACTTGATTTTAAATAAATACTCCAATTTAATGCGTACTGCAATAAATTTCTCGGCCTCATCTTGTGTCCCTGACTTTTTGGCTGCCAACTAGTGGTCAATAGCAGAATCTTCGTATTTTCATTAGTTTAGATAGTTTAGTCGGTTAAGGCACACTGCACAAATTTCCGAATAACTAAATTAATGGTTTGTTCAAACTAGTTATTGTTAGATGTCACTAATGTCCATATAGCATGTCCATCGCGTGTATGACAATAAGTTATAAAATGAAAACTTAGTTCAGCTTTATCAATCATTGTTTAGAAATAATATGAAGATTGAAAATTTCTTATTTATTTATTTGGCAATTTTTAACTATACCAGTTGTGTAAATATGAGACTGGAAGTGTTTAGCAGAAAGTACACGTCCATCGTATGATAATGATTAAGAGTATCTTATTCAAAGTATTGCCCATTATTAGTATACATTTTTCAGATTTTTCTGGCAATGTGTGGATGCCACGGCAAAAAAACTGTCCTTCTTTTGAGGCAAACCAGTTACCAGCCATTTTCGTACATTTTCGTAGAAAGTAAAGTGCTCCGCGATGCAAATAAGCATTCAATTGCAGGACTTGGTTCAACGCCTTTACTCGAAGCTATTAAAACAAGTTTTAAAGATATTAATATTTGTAATGCAAATGTCCAAATCAAACCAAAGAACAATAGGTAGAAGAGCATAGCCTATGATGGCATAATTGGAACATTCCTGAAGTTATGTATTCGAATAAAGTTTAGTATTTTATAGAATATTTTATTAACTTGTGTTCAAAAGGAACACTGATTGAGAAATTTGCAAATCGGGTTACTCTTTATGCTAATCGTTTTGTTAAAGCGTGGTAGTAACTTGAATAACTTGTTTTAAACTCAATTTTTAATTGTTAAAGATGCAAGTAATTAATAGTTCTAGGGGTGTACCTAAACATGAAAGTACAAATTAATTAAATTAAAATCGTCGCTAAATCACAATTGTACCTTGTCATGCATAAAGGTACCAACAAAATTCGTAAAAAATTTGTGCTGTTTCATAGCAAAGTGATATGAAAATGTATACAAAGTTACGGTTCACGGATTTTCAAACACAATATTACTCAACAAGTCATTAAAACTATTGATGCGGTTGAAGGCAGATCTGCCGATGGTTTTGGATAAAGAAATAAATAAAAATTTAAATTTTTAAATGACCGGTAAAGTTTGATAAACTCCGAACTTTTCTCTAAATATGTATATTGTTCTTGTTGAAATAGTCCAACTGAACCAGATGGCAGGGTTTCAAAGAACGCTAGAATCAGCCATGCAACGCTAGCAGATAGATAAATCACAAGAACAGCAATAGACATTCAGAGTCTTCGAAAGTTCGATGCAAGAATTATCTTCAGTGAGAATTATGGGGTATCACCACTCGTAAATACTTACTCATTATAACTCTTATTGACGCACGTTGACAGCAGGTCGCTAGCTTCCTAACAGTGTCGATATTGTCAAGTAGATCTTGTGCCACTCCTTGATGATTAAGATTTAGATCTTGAAAAATTATAATATACTTGCTCGTTTTAACACCTGCTGGTGAAATGGTTGGTAGCTCCAGCGTTGTCGGCTTACCTCGGCTGTTCTTTGCATATTCTCGCAATGTGTGCATCACCACCGCACCTATAGCAGAGATAATTGGGACATTTTCCGGCAACGTGTCCATAGTCCAAGCATTTAAAACTATGTGTTTTGTTAGGTGACTATCTTCTCTTATACTGAACAGGATACCCATCCAATTTGAATTTTGCCTTCGCATGTAACTTTTTCCACCACACCACTGGCAAGGCTGATCAAAGCTACTTGGATTTCACGGTATTCGGCTGCCATTTGACTTTGAACATATCCTTATATGACTTTGAACATATCCTTATATAGTACTCGAACCTTCTTTCTAGGGCAGACTTTCGCCCGAGGTCGATAAGAGCTTCATACGTTAAAGACCATAAATTAGCTTCCTGTCTATTAGTCTCATGCTGGGCTTGGTACTTCAAGGTAATTTTTTTGTTGCAGGTATTTCGTATCTCTAATAAAAAAAAAGACGGGAAAGGTTCGGAACCGAACTCTATAAGCATTTTTGTTGCCTATAAAGATGTGATGTGTGATTTGCGTTTTTCAAATATCACACCCACCCACATCCACCTAACCCCATCTACACCCAGCCCAACGACCCCAATCTACATACCATAACTCAACCGGTACCAATCAACCGCAAACCACCACCTAAACATTATTACCACCCACTATCAAATTCAAACCCTAAAACCCATCTCACTCGCACCACCCTATACCGCACCACCCATATCATCATCTTTTCACACCTCCATACACACTCCCACACACACACCACCCACACAAACCCTCATCCATCAAATCCCAATTCCCGCACCAAACCCAAAATACCTCATCCCATCCGCCCCCTCCACCTCCCATACCACCACTCCTACCACCCCCATAACCACACCACCCACACAAACACATTATATATATTTTTATTCCACATTCAGATGCTCTATGAAACCAAAATAGAATCAAAAATAAAAATAAAATTCTATCAATTTTAAGGAGGGAGGTCAACAAAACCCTACGTATCTCCGAACACCCTAAACACAGAAATGGCCAAATCAATAGAGCACTTTCCCATGAATTGCTTGAACTTCTAGTGAAAAAATTAAGTTGATATCTCTATCCGTTCTCAAGTTATCGTAGACACAGACGGACAGACGGCAAACCGAAACCAAATAGCATTTTTTTAACAAAAATGCTTAAAAAGTCCCCCTTTGCCGTTTTGCAATTGTGTTGTACATTTTCCTCAAGAATATTAGATCAGGATCCAGTTTATGTCTCAGAGCAGTGGGTTTTTTTTGGATTCTACTATATCTTCCATTCTTCAGTTCGAGTTGTTCCTGGTTCCTGGCCTTCTTGTTTATAAGTGTCTCTGACATTCGAGGTGCCTGCAGGTCATTTTGAAAAATACTTTTGAGCGACCTTAGTGTTCCATTTCTTACTGTGCCTATTTTCATCACTCTTAGGTGTTGTGGATAACTTTATTTTGCTGAATTTGCCTAGTGGTGCATTTTCGTCAGTAACTGGTTCCTGTTTCGTGCTCACAATTCGTAGACGTATACTAAATTGTCCTTCCATTCATTGTTGGTAGGTGAAGTTTGGCGCTCCTTTTCTAATACGTTGATCTCGGTAATAGCTGAACCATAAAGTGTGCTAATGATGTTTATCATCTTCTTGATTGTGAACATTATTTTTCGGCGTGACAAACTCGACTAGCTCTTCAATTGTCCTTATGCACGCGTCTTGGAGTTATTTCTTTGTTTGTCCCCTTATTAACTGCCGACGAAGACTATTCCAATGTACTGCCAGAACCCATCAGAACTCTTGGATCGTTTATGCTGCAAAACTTGCGATAAAAATAAGGAAGTTGGTGAGAAGTCGATCTCTTGATGCTTGCGGTTTGTCAGGAGGAGCTATCATAGGACCAAATAATCCAAATAAATAGGACCAATAATCAAACATTTTATTTGTGACGTAAGTTCGGTTTATGACATTTAATGTTTGAAAATAATTTCTTTTAAATGTGGTCTGCGACTGAGATACGGTCCGATTATGCCATCTACCCATATATCACACCAAACAGTGTATTTTTCAGAATGCATTGGAAGCTCTTGAATCTCTTCCCAGCCCAAATACGACAATTTTGTTCGTTGACATCCATTTGTATCCATTCAGCCAAAAATGGGTTCATCGCTGAACACAATTTTTCGATAAAAAAACGGATCAATTTTGAGTTGTCACAACGCCCATAAACCAAATCGATCACTCAGAGGAAGGTCAACTGGCTTCAATTCTTGAAAAAAGCTGTATTTTGTATGCCTTCAAACCAAGATCTCTTTTCAAAATACCCCACAATTGCCACACGAGAGACCCAGAGCTTGAGAATTGATTGATTATGGTCATCACGTACACTTTCAGCTACAGCAGCAATATTCACAATAGATCGACTGGTACGCACTCTAGTCGGTTGCTGATCATCCAATAATGAAAAAGTGGTTCGAAATTTTTTGATTGTTTCTTGAATAGTGCGTTCAGTTGGACGATTATGAACACCATAAAACGGTCGAAGAGCACGAAACCAATTTTTCACTGAACACTGATTTTTGAAATAAATTTCTACATTTTGTACTCATGGTGAAATGTCAATGAATACTGAACACAAATGTCATATCAACATGACAGTTGTAACGTATGAATCCCAATTGGAAAAAGTACCTCCTATTGGATTACTCGCTTCCTTTTGAAAAGTCTATCATTTACTAGTCAAACGACTAAGAACTAACTATCCGTCTAGATCAGTTCAAGCGGAAAAAAATCAAGCAGAAATAACGATTTTTGATAAAAAACTGTTTTCAACAAAAATTCGGCATTTGTATAGCGCAGACAGCTGGTAGACTGATCGATTTGAAACTTCAGACATAAGTTTGTTCCATAAATTGGGAGGGCCCAGTGATGTTTGTGCCAACTTCTTCGTTTTTTGGAAATATTTTGAACAGTAAAAAGTAAATTAAGATTGTAAATTAAATTTCAAACAAAATTAATTCAAACCATTTTTTAAATTTAAGCGGAAATGACGAGTTTTGATAAAAAAAAAACTTTATTTCAACGACCAAAGGGCACAGTGGTTTTAGCCGATGGATCGGGCGATACGGGGTTCGAATCCCGATAGGGGCAAGATGCAAATGGGATTTTTCATCATCAGATTACGATCTGTGATATGACAAGTAAATCCCTGATGTGATATCCCTTGGCCTTTTAATGTTGATTAGTTCTTAGATTACTTATTGCTGGCACTACTTTCTTTAAAAGACCTGGCTCAATAATAGTTTTCGAAACAAGTTCGCAATTGCATGGGAATGTCAGACACGAATATCGATTTGGTTCAGTTCTAAATCCTATTCAACGATTTGCTCAGGTACCAATTATGTAAAAATCCTTCCGTGTGCTCAAAATAATTGTTGGATACGAATTAGTCTAAATTGAAATTCTAGCAAATTTTAGTTTTGGTGTCATCTCTTAGCGGGTTAAGGCCACGTTTCGTTCAGCTATGGCGAATGTAGGAACTGGATAATTATTTGGCTAATTATTTTCAAACTTATAATTTGTAGAAAAATCCAGAACTTCATCCAGGATTTATGTTGGAATCTCGATTCAGCTCAACATACCAGATTCGAACATAATTTGTTAAGAAATTGCCTAGCACGGCCGAATTCCAACACTTCTCTAAAATCAATTTTTAAATCTCCACCCTATTCTGCATACCTGATTTGACAATAATTTTTTGTGATAAAGCCTTTCAGAATGGTCAAATTGTTTGACCACCTAAAAGACATGTTAAAATCCCAAAGCAAGTTGATCTTAGTTTATTAGAATCCTAATCCAGCTTTAGAAACTAAAATGGACGGCCTGGATTCATTCATTATATCCGAATCCCAAACTTTCGGCCCAAAAGATGGCCTAGTTCCATTGAGCATAATGTTAGAGTGCCAAACCAATTCTGCATACCATATTTGACAGTAATTGGTTGAGGATTGAGGAATGGTAAAGCTTCATTGGGCATGGCATAATGTTTCCCGTGCAGTATATTTGGTAATTAAACGAATATTCTTTGGTGGCCAAAATTAATAAATCATTTGAAATTTTTACGAAATAAGCTAAATTTATTTGAAATATCCAATTCATCAGATAATCTGGCATTGAACAACATTGATAGTTTTCCGGAAACCATTGCCTTTGGGATGCCTCACATATTTTTTTTTGCAATTTTTCAAAAGATTTTCGTGGTTGCTAATTCAAGGGTTAAATACTAATAGATTTTAGAGTAAGTTTTAATAAAGGGTTTTCCAATAAGAGGTTTCATTTTGAATAGCCTGCTATTTGTACAGCTACCAATTTTGAAGCTGTCATCTTTTGACATTTGACAAGTAAAACTACGCCATTACTAAAAATGCTACGGTACACGCTTCAACAACGCATTGAAATTGTTAAAATTCACTTTTAGGTCGTCGTGAAGCACGTTCTCGGCAAACTACAGAAGACTAGCCGAAGAGCGCAATATTTCGAGAGCAACTTGCGAAAGCGATCATCGGCAATGGACGAGGTTACCACATCTGAAGAAGTGAGAGAGGCTCTGGAAGCACAGTTTGAAGGGGTGAAAGGTGTCTGTATTGTTAATTCACTCACAAAGACCTACCGAAGAAGCGGTTGCTAGCCTCCCTAATACTATATGGTTGGAAAAATGCTAGAAGTGGGTAAAGTTAGAATCGACTAGGGGAAAAAATAAAGTTGACTAGATGCTTTAAATGACACGATTATGTGCATCGGTCATGGAACTGTAGAAGTGAGGCCGATAGATCAAAGCTCTGCTGGAGATGTAGTGAAAAAGGTCACTTTGCTAAGACATGCCAAAAAGATTCAAAATGCATGCTATGTGACGGAACGGCCAAAGGATGTAGCAAACACATAACTGGTAGCGTTAGATGTCCGGCTTACCAGAAAGCGCTGCAAATAGAGCGTTGGAAATAAAAATCATACAAGTCAATCTTAACTACTGTGAGGCTGCTCAGGACCTGCTGCAACAAGCCATACAGGAAGTGGAAGTGGACGTTGTAATTGTGTGTGAGCAATACAGGAACCTTGATAGACGGTGTTGGGCTTCAGATAGATCGAATCGGGCTGCTGTATGGTGTATGGGGTCATTCCGTCCCAAAAAAAACTGCAAGAATATGGCCCGGCGTTATCCGGGACACTTGTCCAGTACTTGGTTCTACAGTCCAATTAATCAATAAATCAATCAGATTGCGATCTGTGTCGAAAATGAACACAACTATGCCACAACATATTCACCCCTTCATTCTTTTAAATGCCACATAAATATGCATACGTATTAAATATTATGAAAACCTTTTCAAGATTACGACAGATTATTTAACTGATTTATTAATACTCATTAATAAATCATTCAAAAATAGACAACTGCACTACAACGAAATGAATGCGGAAAAATGCAGCATGAATAACAAACAGCCATATACTCGTATATATAATATGCAACTATAATTTCCAATCACGTATATACATAAATATAAATTTTTTATGTATACATAAACTAAATATAGGTCAGGACAAGCACAACAAGTTACCTACTTGAACAGAGCTACACACAACAAGTTGCATCTACAATCCAAAGTACTATATATACAAAGCCGATCATGAAGAGTTCTCATATCCATTCATATTTTTATAGCACAATTTAATGATCGCTTGTACAGAATAATTGGATGATAATTTAGGAATATCGTGTTTATGCCGTGCATGAAAAAGCAGTTTATAATAAAATGTTTAATCATTAACTTTTTAGTTGTACAAATATAATTATATGTAGAATCGATGATACGTAACGTATAGCACTTAATAAACCGGAGTTTAGGAATTAAAAATTAAAATTTATCGGCTGTTTTTGCACATCGATATTATACGGCAACGTGCTAACATATTGAAATCCTAATGGTTCCTACCTGTGGGAAAATTATTTCCCATATGCCAATACCGACATAGACATTATGGCAAAGAGACAAATGTCTTAAAAAGTTGTACTTTCTAAAAAAATTGCAACAACATTTCTATCCATATAGTGAACCTACACGACTTACCAAAATGATTAATGTGACTTAAAACGGGAAGAGAGACTCTATTGTTAAGCTATAAGTGATTGAGATAACTAAGATTATATCTTTTTGTCATTAACGCAATAATTTTCATTTAATAAATAATAAATTCCATTCTTTGACTAAAATTGTAAAGTTAATAATGAATGAAACGTTAATCTTTTTGTATGCCCATCGTGTTCATTTAGTACCGTTGTATAGTATAGTAAATGTCACCAAATTTTAGTCCAATGTTCAACAAAACAGTTGGCTAGTTTTCGTTTAAGCTTAACTAAACATCTATAGAGGATGGTCATGAATGTACGAAATTACTATGACAAAACTATTTATTAAAAATGTATACGCATAAGCGTAATAGGTATACAAACCGGTAGATTTTAGTGGTATGGTGTTTGGTGGATCTCGATGTTTTAGATCGAAGACTGTGCAATGTACTAAAACAAATGTGTACAAATGTGAAGTGCACCACGAGATTTAGTGCAAATCGAAGTCCACTAAAACAATGTACACTAAATATAGTTCGCCAAATATTGTGGTAGGTGACAAGGTAGCAAGCAAATTGTTGGTCGAAGACCTGTATCAAAAAACTACCCATTACCACGATATTACTTTAAATTATTCCCATGTAATGTATTAAGCCACAGTTTTGGCGCTGATGACACTTATTGTATATCGCTGAAAAGGTCTTGAGGTTTATGTCGTAAATTTTGCTGAGGCGCCTTGGTACTCAAAACTTCCGTTGTGCCACGCTGGAAGCAGTTACATTTTTTTTCATTCCCATTGGTCTTAGAAAAATCAAAAATTTTGTAATAAACAGTTTAGTTCGCAAATCTACCGTTTTTGAGCTGGTGGCTAATTATTTAATTTAGGACCAAAAATCAGCCGAACACAACCTTTTCAATGTTGGTTTCTTTGCTAAATTTAATACTAGCCGTGTTTTATTATTCGAGAACTATCCGGAGGCAAATGGCAATTTTGTACTAAAACTGCAGCTACTATTCACTGGTGTCGCTGTACTATAAAAATTAAAACTAAATTCATCAATAAAACAAACATTTTTCACCTGAAATATACTAATTGACATTTATTTTTACATGACGTTATAAACAAGAATTCATCTTGTTGCGTTTTAAATTTTTATAGTAAGATTAAGTTTCTAATGGTTTCGAGATTTTATAAAATAAAGACCTTTTCAAATTTCCCATTGACCCAGTATGCAATTTTTCAACTGTGTGGAAAAAATTGTTTTAATTCCATACTACAAAAAAGCAAAGACACAAAAATATTGATTTTGGGCAAAAAGAAATTTCTTGCTCTTTCACTCGCGAAGTTTTTATTTTTATTTTTTTTGTTAATGTTTTGTATCTTCAGTTTAATATAGCACTTGAGAAGATAACACGACATTCTTGTGCATACCGCGATTTTTATTTTTTATTATGTTACCTTGTGTTTATTACTTATATTTACTTCATAACTTATACATAATAATTATATTACGTGTTTGTGTTGTGACCAATAAATTTGGATGTAAAAAGAGGTAATAAAATAATTTTAAAATGGCGTTTTCTTGAAATGATGGAAATTTCCGATTTTATCGATTTTTATTTTTCAAGGTTGTGCTTGTTGGGATGTACAATTGGATGCGCGTAAAAGTACACCTTAGCAACTGAGTTAAAATCACTTCATTATCGTTCCGGTACAGTAGTTTTACATGAAATGACATGAAATTCGTCGTGAAGTGAAGCATATTTAGTTGGTTTAATTGAAGATACAAATTTATGCGCGATTCATCGTGGTTAAAATTTAGTTTTGTATTACAATTAAATCAAAAAACAAATTGGACTAATTGGATGGCGCTTACGGGGTTTTATAAAATTTAATTGTGTGTATTTATTTGAATAAAAAATTAATATTTATTTATAATAAATGCAAAATTTTGTTTTATTTCGAATAAGATTTATTATTTATTCCATTGGAAAATATATACAAAGATGTGCCTCTTGTTTCGTGCATACAAGTGTCTGGGGGCGAATTATGTAAGCAATACGAGTACGACTTACGAGTTTCGACTCAAACTAATTTTGACAAATTGTCAATGAAAACAAGAAAAAAATAGATAGTACGACTTTTGTCTCGAATTTATAAATGTGTACGACTAAAACGACAACAAAAAGTCGAAATTACGACAACTCTAAATGCTTTAAATAAAAGGATAGTTGTCAAAGAGATCATCTAGTAATGGCCAAAATAAAATAGATAAATTCAGAAATATTCAAATAGTTAATAACAACTTGCCAGATGGAAGCGAATCAGGATATGATGGCACAACTCGTTGTGTTTCTGCATTTCTTATACGACCTTTAAATATTTAGTACCAAAACATAGGTTACTATATCGGTCATATAATTTTCCTGCAGGTTTCTTTTTTCCACGACGAGGAGTGTAGTATTCAGTTTGTGAAAACAAAAATACGAGTACATACAATCAAGAATCCTTCATTTGGCACCATTATCGATGTGGTAATGTGGAATGATAACTAACGATTGTAGTGAAAATATAAATCATACCGAATATTCCTTAGTGGCCATGTTTGTAATTTTCTTTGATAGAACCTCAAAATCAGCACTTGTCAATTTGTAGTTTTTAGACATGTTTGTCATCAAGAGAGAGATATTTTTCTTAAAGTAATCTACTACCAATCTTCCTTTAATGGTGTTATTTAAAATTTGGGAAACATCGTGGGAATCTCTCTCTGATTCATGTGCACTTAAAATTTGTAAAAAAAAAAAATAATTAATGGAAATTTTCAATTAATACAAAACAAAACATAATATTTTACCACTGATCATGCAGAGCTGATGCTGCTGAAATTTGACTAGAAGAGGGATGTTGCTCCTCGATCCATTTTACAACACGACTGTTTAATGATCTGGTTGCTTCCGAAACGGGTAACGGATTATTTTAAATGAAATATTGACATATGAGAGACAGCGAAATGCAATTTTCTTATTTTATTATAGATAGTTTGTAATTATTTACCATTTCAATTCGCCATTTGCGGAGACTTGCTAGAAATATGATCTTTTCCCCTTTTGGATAGTTGTCAAAGAGATCATCGACGCCGTTTAAATCAATCACTTTTAAAGTTTTAATGGTGCATTCATGGGTGTCCGTAAGAAATTTGATGGTTTTTTGTGATAACCCCCAAGAAGAAACTAAGTTTTTAAATTCAATTATATTCGCTAGCTCGTCGTTTCGTTGGCGGCTACTACAAACAGATATTGACTGTTTTCACATGTGTAAGTAGTTGTAGATCCATTGAAAATAATACCATCATTGCCAGAATTTGTATCAATAGGTTCCATTTTGAATATTCAAACTCTATTATGATAAACGAATAATGAAAACAAATGAATTAATTCTATCGATTTGAGCTGTTAAATAGCTTCATTTAAACGATGCAACTAAACGAATTTGGGATATACTTTGAAATTTTTAAATTAACACTTCAAACATAATCAAAATAACTGGGAATTTAATTGATGTAAAACAACAATTTGAATCACAAGCACATTTTCATGTAATATGTTATCAAGCACATAGAGTTTACTTGCACAATTATGTAAAAATCACTGCTTTACCACAAAATTTTAAATCAAATCAACACTTCTTACTAAAGTTAATGTAAAACAATATGTACCTACCTGAACATTAAACAATACAATAGTTTAAAATATGTAATTTATCACTATAACTAATTTCACAAATGGTGTTAGTTTTTCCGTTTACCATATAAAAACTTCACGAGAATAAGATACAGAATACAACTTGATTCGAGAAGAACGCACTATTAAATAAAAATTGTGTAACGATAACGGTTAATAAAAAAAATAATAACTTAACCATTTGAAGTAAATCCGTAATCCTTTATTTTAAAGGTGTATATGTTTTATTTGCGAGAATCACCACTTATTTCAAATATTCGTATTCTTTGAAACAAAGTTTTTAATAATGATTTACGATAAAATTTTCCAGAATTTAAAACAAAGAATTATTTTATTTTGCAAATTACAAAATCCTTTCAATCAAATGATTTTCAATTTTTTGCCGCTAATTATTGCAAAATGGAAACCAAAGAATTTGTTTCTTTTGGAATAAATGACAATTAACTCTAAAAATTCTTTAAATCAAGGAAATATTTTTCAAAGGATTGATTTCTTTGAAATAAAAACTCAATTTTTTCTCAGTGTATTTATTATAAATTGGCTCAAAAAGCTATCGCGAACTCGACGTTATTGTTTTTCATAAAAACGAAAAAAAAAATGAACAGACAAATATATACCATTCATAAAATATGCTACATGAAATTTCTGGCGATATAGGCCCCTATTACGATTCTACCCTCACCTAAAATCATTATATAAATGTGACTATAGATCGTTAGAAATTTATAGATTTGTATGAAGTTACGAGAAAAATTACACCAATTCTCATGATAAAATTCGGTATGCATAAAAGCGTATTTTATTTGCCAATGAATTGGCCTTGGAATTAAAATTAATATTTTGTCAAACAAAATTTGCAAGGAATTGAATTTGAATATTTGAGATATTTACTAAAAACTAAAACTAAATCGCGCTTCGTGGTGAACACAGCAACTTATTTTTGAAATTTGATTTTCAATTCTATCAATATAGCAGGGATTCGTCCAATTTCTACTGAGGAATTCAACAATGCAATTGGCAAAGAAAATTCAACTAAACATTTTACTTAAAAGCACAAAATACACCACTTTGTTATTATAAAATATAAAAAAAACGTGAACATTTTAAAATTTAAATTCTGGCGTGACAAACACAAAATTTAAAATTTATCATATGACCGATTTTTTTCTATATGCACAAATTACAAATAAAATACGAATAGAAAAATAAAAAATCTATAGGTTGGATTTTAAATGCTTGTATATGTGTATTGTATGTGAATGCGATAGTTCGCTGAGAGAAAATAAAAATGTGGAAAGAAAAATCAAAATACGTATGTATCTATATTACATAAGTATATTAACAAAGTTATAATTATTGAAGTTTTGCTGTACGGACAAGGAATTCTACCACATACCGATTTTGTGCCATCCCAGTATGCAATTATTCCACTGTGTGGAAAAAACTGCTCATATGTCGTACAAAATTCCGTACTACAAAATATCAAATACACAAAAATATTGATTTTGGAGAAAAATAATTGTTTTTCTCTTTCTATTTCGCGGTAATATTATTTTCGTTTTATAAGTTTCGATTGTATCTTTTATTTTCAGTTTCTTCTGACAAGTCGACGTGCACGGTTGCACTACATAATTAAATTTTTTTTCTTTAAAGTGTTGTGTTTCTTTTTAATGTTTTCTATTTGTTAAAGTAAATAGTTTTAAATTTAAGTATAAAATAATAATTATTAAGTTATTTAGTGATCGCGATGTACAAATTTGTTCTAAAAAGGTAATAGAAATCTGTCTCACAATGGCGTCGTCGCGAAATACATTTACGTTGTAAATTTTCAATGCATTTTTTTCTTTTCAAGATCGGTTGTGCTTTTTGGGATGTTCAATTGGATGCGCGTATGGTGAACAAACCAGACGTATGGTGAACGTGCTTAAAATTTAATTTATAAAATTTGTGTTATAAAATTTAATTGTGTATTTTTGTGCTAATAAAAAATTAATATTTATTTTATTATAAATGGAAAATTTTGTTTTATTTCAAATAAGAATTATTATTTATTCCAATAGGAAAATATATACAAACACGTGCTTTTTGTTTCTGTGGTTTTTTTCTCTTTTTAGTTGGGATTCACACCGGCACCGGAATTTTTGTGACACTTTTCTTTGGCGGGGAGTACGAATTTCCGCGTGATACACATGGTTCTTTCCATAGAAGCAGTGTGGTTTTAGAACGCGAATGTAAATGGAATTCCGTCGGCATTGCATATTGGGATATGCAATTTCTATGTAGCTCTATATTCTTTGGTTTAGACATATTTGGAAGTAAACAATTTTTTAGAAGTGAGGTATTGTCTTCCAAAAGAAGTATAAATGGTCAGGACGTCATTTTCAGCCAACAATGAGACCTGTAAAATGTTTGTATTGACTACCACCGTTACATAGATTTTACTCAATCTAAAATTTCGCATTGCTACAAAGTCAATTACCTTTCTGTTTCCGTAGAAGTTTACAAAGGTTGCTTCAGAGAGGTATCTGTCATGTCTACTATGGCTATTGGTTATTGATGGTTCATTGCTCAGAGATACAATGATGACAACTCTCTATTTTGAAGTTACCTGACATTAAAATTGCCTATGAAACTTAACATCAGAAACAAATGTAAAAATGCATTTAGGAAATTATGTCGCAGTTAATGCCAAGATATTTACTTCACATTTCACTTTACCGAAACTTAACCGTCTACAGGGTATGGCTATGACCGTTGTCTCTCTGGACCCGATAATTGCATTGAAGTCATCAGTTTTGTCTGCCCTTGCATTAGTCTTTCCTTTTAGGAGCATCTTAGTCCTTTTAGCTTTTGAACTGAGGTTGGTTGAAGCGTGGAACCCGAGAAACCCAACCATTCTGAAATATTGGCCCCAAAATTTTGCTTTGCTAATTTGTTCTCAGATGTTTGCCAAGAGACAATGTCTAGATTTCTATAAATGAGCCCTCAGATTGAATGTGGTAATCCATTTCTACTTCCAGCCAAGTGCCCATCTTCCAATGAAGCTAACGGACGCCTGATTAGCATTTAGTCATTTTAATTATATAATAATTAAAATAATCTAATCATTTATTTTTCTATTTCTTTACAGCACATGGTTTTGATAACGACGGTTCTTAGTCAACAAGATAAAACCCTGCGAGCACCTTGTCAACATGATATGGACTGCACGAATGCCATAAAGGACAGTTACTGCTCAATGGATGGGGTTTGCGAATGTTTACCGTACTATGCGTATTACAACGATACAACGTGTTTACAAGGTACAATAATTATGAGTAACCCTGTACTGAAATCTTTAACATTTTTCACTTTTATATTTACAGCACAACTCCTTGGAAACGACTGTGTGCTAACAGAACAATGTACAATGCGCGTTGCAAACAGTAGCTGTTTAGCTGGCGCTTGCCGATGTGATGAAGGATTTATTCAATTCCGCACGCATACGTGCCTTACATGTAAGTAATTTGATTATATTATGTAAGGAAGAATCTAATATATTCCATTTTTCGGCAGCTGCTCAACCCGGCACCGTTTGCTACAGTAATACGCAATGTCAAATGTGGGAAACTAAAAGTCATTGTGATTTTTTGATACCAAATCTATTTGGCCGATGTCAGTGTACCGCTCCCACGCGGCAAGTTGGTTCAAACTGTATCGAACCACCAAATAACGATTTAGATAATCTCCCAAGGCCAATGGCAATCTTATCGTTTCTTGAGTTTGCGCCTGAAACACCTACCACAACCGCTAGTGCAGCAAATACAGTAATACCTACAACAATGGAACAAGAAGCAGTCGATGAAGCAACCAATGAAGATTTGTTGACACCTTTAGTTAATGAAAATGCCTTAGACGCGATAAAAACCGACGAAGAATACACAAGTAGCACGCAAAATGAAGAATTTGTATCGACTACATCGAATTCGGAAACAACATCTAATTTTGAACCAAGCAGTACCGATTTCGAACGCACTACAACAGAAACAACTGCTTCCGATTCAGAGCCTACAACGGAATCGGTTGATATTGAAAATGATGCTTTACTCGAAGAGAACAGAAGCGCCGAAATTGAAATAGAAACAGAACTAAAACCAAACCTATCAGTACGAACTCGAATTGATTTAGGTGATGCTTCAGTATCGCTAGGATTGCCGTGCACATCGCATAAACAGTGCCAACTGGCCGATCCTTATACGCAGTGCAGTGAGGAAGGTGTTTGTGATTGTGCCCAGCCAAGTGATCGATTCAACAAATGTGGTGCTAAATATACCGGATGTCCCGAAAGTACGTTCCAATGCAAATCGAGCGGGGTTTGTATAAGTTGGTTCTTTGTATGCGATGGCCGGCCAGATTGCGCAGACGCTTCAGATGAATATTGTGCCGTGGATTTATCAAAATCAGATATTAACGGAGGTTGTCCAATTCAATCGTTTAAATGCCATAAAAGTGATAGATGCATATCAAAGGCTGCGATGTGTGACGGTAAAAACCAATGCCCTCATGGCGAAGATGAAATGGGATGCAATAAAACAATATCAAAATCGTAAGAATACTTGGGCCGGAACTTTTATGATCACAAATTTATAATTATTAATTTATTACAGTTGTCCAGCGCACACTTTCCAATGTAAAAGTGGTGAATGCCTACCAGAATACGAATTTTGTAATGCGATAATTTCATGTAAAGATGGCAGTGATGAACCACCACATTTGTGCGGATCTCGTAATGTACCATCGTTCTTCGTCAAACTACTAACAAAGCCACGAATAAATCGTAATAATCATTGCCCGTATTTATGTGGAAATGGAAGATGCCGGTCAACGGCGATTGTTTGTTCGGGACGTGATGGTTGTGGCGATGGAACAGACGAAGAAAATTGTTCGGTTTGTCGTTGTCCTTCGCCGTCTTATGATGACAACGAATGATATTTAGTCTAGGAAAATATACATACATATATAATAAAGTAATTATTAAGTTAGACCGTAAAAGTACACTGTTGTATTCCTTGCCACTTTGAAATTTAGCAAGACAAAATTTTATTTCTCATTATACTAAGGCACTGTAGAGCCGTGGTATACTATCACAAGACTTTTGCTTAAATTTCAATATGGCGACGAATTATTTATGCCTTATTTTTAGTTATTGTATTTATTGATACATGAGTTTGTTTTATTAATAAAATCGATTTATCTAAATTAGATAAGCATAAGTGTTCTTTTAACTCAGCAAAAGGGGAAATTTCTGTCTTATACAAGTGAACAATATACTGGTAATGGTTTGAATCCAGGCTAAACTCTTATTATTATAAGAGTAAAATAATAAGGTAAAAGTTTAATATTTTGTAACTTGATAATTTTCGAACTAAATTATGCTTTAACCTTAATATATAATAAACTTTAAAATCCAAATGAAATGAATTAGCACATCTCCCGGCTGAATGATATAATTTAATATTTTATAACAGTTTTAGATATTACTGTAATCGCCGGAATGACGTGTTAATTACAATATTCCACCGATTGGAGATTCGCCCAAATGATTTGTAACAGCAAAATACACTCCGCTATAGACAATTAAATCCATAATAATATAATGTTGTACATTTTTGTGTGTATTTTGATATTTTATAGCAGCTTGCGGATTATGTGCCAATGGCGACGTCCTTTACCTATAAACCTATATACCTTGGGTGCCTCTCAGTGCCTCAACCAAAAATATTTATACATGTAAACATGTTCTTCCCTATATATGTAGTTTCCTTTATAGATAAATAAAATTATGCGAGCTTATATTTAGATTGTATCCAAATTCGGATACAGTCTTAGCCACTAAATTTGTTGATGGGGTCCAATCACATAAATACATAACATCGGTTGTGAGTTGCTTGGCGATCATTAAGGCGTTAAATGTTTCGGTTTTCAAACAATTTCTGTTTTTTGTTTTTATGTTATTTAAATCTGAGAAGCATCGCTCAGCGGCAGCACTGCTATGCGGTAAACTTAATAACCCGCCAATAAATTTCCATAAATTGGGAAATCTAAGTTCATCAATGCAATTTTTTTATAAAAATATTTTGCCCAGCAATCCATCAAATTCGAACGCACAGGAACAAATTTTTGAGAAGAACTGTACTCTTCCTTTGTTTCATCAATATTTCCCAAACATAAATGAAGAAATAAGTTTATTGACGTAATAAAGGATACTCCTAGGTTCCCTGGATCTATACTTTGGATGCTGTTGAGAGTTTCGTCCTTGAAATCGAACCGACTATTCAGTTGTTGGCATAGTTTGATGTAATATTTTTTGCAATTTTCTTTAATTGTAGAAATATATTGTACCGGTAAATCGCATTTTGTTATATCCAGTTCAGCCTTTGGCCTTAAGTAAACCAAATTTAATTCAACATAAATGTAATCTAAATTATAATTAATAGTAAATTATGTAACACAGTTAAAATAAATATTTTTACGGTGGCAGCAGTTTATAAATTTTAGGAGATTCGCTCTGGAATTCCTTATTTAAGTTGTTCGTCAATTTTAGAATGTATGCCAGAAAGTTAAAATATATTAAATTATTAGTGTTTAATTCATCAGAAACATCGGTAGCTAAATCTTTGTAAATATATTTTGCTTCAAATTTCTCGAGTAAGAAATAGTGTTGCAATGGTTTTTACTACTCTAAAATTCAGCCATCGGGTTGTGGAGGTTCTTAAAACTTTATAAACCGGTACATCAAAACATTTCTGAAACGATTTAAACTCGTTTTGTCTCTTAGGACTGTGGGAAAAGTAAACAAAAACCTTTCTCGCCAATTTTTCGCACTTATCCGGAAGTGGTTTCGCACGACGAACATAGATGTAGCGAATGGCAAGTACATCCAAGTGAATATATGTAGGGATTTCCAAATTTGAGTAATGCCTGAACCCCAGCATTTTTCCCATCATGACGCTCTGCCCCAAATCCGATCAAATTTTGCAATGAAATTTCATGAATTTTAATAAAATTGTTTATACAGTCAAATACAACTTTCATCTATTATCAATGAAACAGGCTGCCTTATTAAAAAGACATATGGGATGAATGGGATTCGAATCCAGTACCTCCAGGTCCAATTCCCGAAGCTTTAACTACTGTACCACCTATCACATACAAAACGTACACACAAAACTCATATTAAAAAAGATTTTATTTTATTTTTCGTAAACCACCACTGTATTGAGACGAATAATGCAGAAAAAGTAAAATAACGGTTATTTAGCTCTTTTAATATTTTATTAATTACTACTTAAGCTTTCGGAACCATTTCGGTTCCATTCTCAAAAGTATGTAAATCAATTTAACAAAAAAAAATATTTTCTATACAAAATAAAATAAAATCGAAATCAAGGCTAACTAAAACGTAGCTTTTTTTTTTGTTAAATTGATTTACATACTTTTGAGAATGGAACCGAAATGGTTCCGAAAGCTTAAGTAGTAATTAATAAAATATTAAAAGAGCTAAATAACCGTTATTTTAATTTTTTAAACTTATAAGCTCATTAAACAATTTAATTAATGCACAAAAAGAATCATTCAAATTGATCGTGTCGTTCTCGAGTTTTTGCGAGACTAACGCACGGCAATTGATTTTTATTTAGATAAATAGATAGAGAAAATAAATAGATTGGATAAAAAACAAAGTAGCAGTTTGGATGTAGCCTTCGGTGGGAATCGAATTCAATACCTCCCATTCCATGCGCCAATGCTTTAACCACTGCACCACCTGTCTCATAAAAATTGTACACACAAAATTCATATGAAAATGGCTTTTTATTTGATTTTTCGGGTTTTTAGACTTTTCCGGTGAATTTTTTCAAAATTTTCTTTCGTAAGAACCATCTCCTGGCAATTGCGAACACAATAAAAAAAGATTGAGCCAAATCGGTTCAGCCGTTCTCAACTGATGCGCGCACATACATTTTTTGCACCATTTTTATAGATATAGATTATTCACTGTATTTTAAAGTATCAATAAAATTTTCACTCGCAAACAAGAATGATTTTTATATCGTGTACATTATTTTATTCTGACCAACACAGGAAATCCAAAATGTCCAAATTTTCCGACAACTACGTCATATTTTCGGAAAAGATCTAGTACATTAATATTTTTTCCGTTTTGTTATACTTGGGTGTTTATGTATATAATAATACGTGGCATAAACCCAGGGCTGGGATGTTCTTATATCACCATGTTTCGATAATTTATCGAAGATTATTTCTCGTTTATGTAGAATAAAATTTATCTCTGTTTCAATTTTTTTATCGTTTACCATCCTGCTAGATTGCAATATTGTGATGTTTCTACCGTGTTTCTATCACCAAATAATTTTTTTTCGATTGTAGAACGAAAATAAGTGAAATAGATTTTGTTCAAATATATTCCAGTGGTTGTGATAGCAATAGAGAAGAAATAATTGATAAACGAAACAGAAGTCAAATTAATTCTAGCAGAAGGAGACGTAGACTTCGATAAAATATCGCAAAATGGTGATGTTAGAACATCCCAGCCCTGACTTCATAATTTTATAAGATCTTATACATAAAATCAAGATGTTATGATTTATATCGTGTTGGATTTTGATAGCTTAAAAATAATAAATATAACGTTTTCGATTGTAAACTGCAATACCATCACAACATTTCATGCACGTTTATGCTTGTCAACAATGGTATTTTTGTCGTTCCATTGCGAATCTCATTGTTACGAATTTGCCCGGTCAAATCCGGCTCGAATTGCTAGATTGTGAATCTATAAATTTGAAAGTTTACAATAACAAATCTCGTAATTTACGTTGCTTCCGGAATATTTCTGAACATAATCTTGGAATAATTTCTAAATAACAATTTAAAACACAAACTTAAAGAACAAAAACAATAATTTTTACTACAATTTACAATTAATCTCACTTTCAACATCACTAATAGTTTTTCGCACTATTCACTCTCGCTCTTAAACTATCACGTACTCAATCTCCTGGATGACGTATTTTTATATCGCGATAAATTCTCCAGATATTACACGAACATTCGCAACGGTTCATTTTTGGACTGTCAATAGGCGAAATTATACCAATATATTTTGCTTTGCCCTAGACAACGCTCTGTGAAAGTACGCCTATAGTGGCTGGACTCTTGAATATTATGGAAAACGGTAATTGGCATGTATTGAAATGGACTATTTCAGCAAATAGGCGGAAGTGTATCCTATACCCAATTATGAAACAGCGACCATAATTGATGCCATAATTGACAACTGGATTGCCGCTATAGAGTTCCGATGGGAATTCACTCGGACTTAAGAAAGAGTTATGAATCGATAATATTTCAGGAAATTTGTCAGTTACCTAACATAAATAAAACAAGAACAATGCCTTTTCATCCTCAATCAAATGGTGTGCTGGAAAGGATTAATAGTATATTGGAGAAATATTTGAGAACCTGATGAGATATACAAATTTGTACGAGAAAACATTCGGTTAACAAGCGATTGAATGAAGACTCGGTATGTCTTACGTGCAAACAATAAAACTTTTGAAGAAGGACAACTGGTTTGGCTCTACAATCTGCAGTGAAGAAAAGATATCGCCAAATCTCGAACTGGCATAGGAGGAGCCATATATACTATCATCACTAAAATTCACGTAGTTTACAGAATAAAAACAGTAGCGAGCGAAACCCAAGGTAGTGCATTTTTAACGCTTGCAATAAATGTTAATGATACTCTGCCAAATTCCATTGAATTCTAATTGTGTTGACTAGCCATAACCTAAAAGTTCGAATTGTATAGCAACAGTTTGATAAAGCTCCGTAGTCAGAAATAGGTGCGGCACTTTATACATTGCTTTAGAGCATTGATTTTGTAAAATCTGCAATTTATTCAGTTTGCTTTTAACAGCTGAACCAAAAAATGAAGAAGCATATGAGAACCGAACATGCAGTTGCACAAAGTCAGTCAATTTTCTAAACAAGCAAATAAATCCCACGTCATAGGCTTGTCGATAAAGATTCCACGATACTTCAGTTTATCCACTCACTATATAGTACAATTTTCTACTTGGAGTGGTGGTAGATCACAGGGTGGGGTAAATTATAAATTTTGTTTTGCTAAAATTGACTAATATTTTGTTTAAATGAAAAAAATCCAGAAGTAAAATAATATCATCCCTCAGGAAATTGCTAGCTGGCAATCTCTGGATTCATAGAAGTGGGTCGTATCGTCACTAAACATTCTAACATGACCCATGACCGGTAATTTGGTCATATCATTTACATAGATTAAAAATAATAAAGGGAAGGATGCCTACTTGACGAACGCCTAAAGTAGAACTTTTATATCATTATTTTTTTTATTACATTTTATAAAATCTCAAACCGCTTTTGATTACAAAGGTAGCTTGCTAAAATGTATATGTTAGATCACCGACGCCATAAATTTATAATTTCTGGTGAAGTGATCTATCTGTACAGTCAAGCTTTATGAAGATGAAGAAATAGGCTAGAGGCCGTATTCTTGAAATCGGTGGAAATTTCCCCAATCGGAATACAATTTGCTTTGAAATTCTCTATATTATTCGAATTTTTTGCTAAACCATATCAAATTTTCTTGACTTTGGACTGATTCTTCGAACTATGTGTTGTAGTGTAATACTACCTTTTTATTCATAGGTTTTATCATTTGTGTCATCGTATCAATTGAACTATCGGATGAAACCAACGTTTCTTCTAATTCATTTTCGAATGGCTCACTAAATGATTTTGCCGGAGTACTGGTTACGAATTCATTATTGTTTGTGCGAACACTTTGTTCGTCGTCCCTCACTTTATTTGGTACCTCCTTAAACTCTAAATCTGCTAAATCCACTGTTACATCAACTTTCGTTTATGAACACAACATCTCGACTGATATCAAGGTTCTTGCTGATCGAATCAACACAACAATAACCTTTTGTACAATTATAAAATCCCACGAAGCCAGTTTTTTGAATTTTTATCCAATTTCTTACGTTTTTGCTTTGGGATGTGCACCATGACCGGACTACCAAATACTTGAAGATGACTAACATCAACTTTATTTTCTGACCAAACTTCTTCTAGCGTTATTGTTTTTAATGTGGCATGTGCTAATCGATTTAATATATATATATATATATATATATATATATATATATATATATATATATATATATATATATATATATATATATATATATATATATGTTGCCATTGTAACAGCTTCAGCCCAAAATGAGACATCCAGCAACACATTATACATTTAGCCTTTTCCACCAATTTTCGATTTGTTTGTGTACTCCTCAAACTTATGATTGATGTACTCTGTGACATTATCTGATCTTAACGCTTTGACTTTTCTTCCCGTTTCTTTTTCAACTACAGCTTGAAATTCAATAAATCGATCGAACAACTTTTACTGGAACTTTATTTGAATTTGCAGAAGTAATCTCTTTAATTTCGGATAATTTTATTTCGGTGAACAAGTTTTCAAATGGTGACATATGCTGTGATGCCCCACTGTATATGTACCATTCACTTTCATGTCACTATTTCGAAAAATATGGTGCGCTTGAAGTTTGAACCGAATATTAAACCGTTGATCAAAATACAGCTTTTGCTTGTGGGCCTTGGTTTTTATTATTTTAATTATATTGTGGCTGTGACTTATTCTCACATTTCGGCGAAAATCAATTTTTAGCCATATGTCACGTTTACCACAATTAAAACACT
This sequence comes from Nephrotoma appendiculata, assembly GCA_947310385.1. Taxonomy (NCBI): domain Eukaryota; kingdom Metazoa; phylum Arthropoda; class Insecta; order Diptera; family Tipulidae; genus Nephrotoma; species Nephrotoma appendiculata. Next base: position 211,117,057 of record OX371225.1, on the reverse strand, counting down.
TTACTTTGATTTTTGACGATGACATTGATTTATTGCTGCTACCACTGTTCCCATAGAACACTCATCTTTGATCATTCGATTTCGAACCATAACCGCAATCCTATAATTTCGATGTGATTGAATCTGCTGCAGATTCGATAAACCAGCCAACAAACTGCTACCAAGCCTTTTAAATTGCTTGTGAAATATAATCGTCCATAGAATCACAGCTTTCCAACCGTATTGTCACCAACTTGCGTAATAAACTGGTAGGACGGACCATGATCCTCATATAAGCAAGTCCATGGAGGAAGACCATGATCCTCATATAAGTCGTCCAATTTCATCCATGTTTCAGCTGCTGAGGTCGAACTTGCAACGCGTACGAATAAACATGGAGAAATACTTAATTCAGTTCTAGCTTTCGCCTTTCTATTCTTTATTTCGTCTGTTTCAGCTTTTGTTCCCGTTTCGATGCATTTATTATACTCGTTCAATTCAGGCAAGTTTTTGATTGAAAATTGCCATGTATAATAATTCTCACTACCACGTAATTTTACTATGCCGTTTTTAATAAACAAACTTTTAATCAAATTAGCTCGTCGTATTTATTTAATCGTCCCACGATTATTGAAAATCGACTTAAACATTATAACTGTTCTCTAACGACGCACGTTAATATACACCCTTTTTATTGTATCACACGGATACATACACAGGGTCTATTTTTTAATTCAACCCGAGCAAGCAGGCTTACCCCGGGTAGTGTACGCCGAGCAAAAGTTGTACTGGGTAAAATTATCCGGTGCGCATAGGGTAAAAAATTGTTTTTTACTTTGCACACTCTTCGTACACTGACATTAATTTCAGAGTAAAATTTGAAGAACCGAGTAAGCTCGGTGTAAGCACAGTTCACAAATAAGAACGCAGTGTGCAGAGTAAAATTACTGAGGTTGAATAAAAAAACACAGAGTATTTTTTGACAGCGCACTGCTTGCTCAGGTTGAATTAAAAAATAGGCCCACACTAAACATTTTTTTTATTTAATCGAATTTATCGCGACAAACACGAGCTTGATTAATTATAACTTGTTAATGATTATTTCAGTTACTTTGGCGTCTTCTAGGCCCATAACCTGTTGAAAACTGTCCTTTGAAATAATACTTATAAGTTATAACACACAAGATGAATGGAAAGAACAAGTGCGTTCTATTTGACATTCTATTGACTAGTGACCAAACGTCACGGATTAACAAGTGACCAAATGTCAAGCTTTATTTAACTTAGTGTTAGTGGTTAATTATTACAATAAATTGTAAAAATAATACTAATTACTAAATTTATATCAAATTTTGACACTATCAGCAAATTATTAGGAGGCTATTTCACGATAAATTATCATGAAATTATTACGAAATATCATCCTTTTGAGGTTATGTTTCGTCATTATAAATTTAATTTAAAAGGTGAAGACATCGGTCTGTGTTAAATTCGTGGGTCGATTCGTGGAAAAAATAATGGACAGACGTACACAACTATTGAAAAAATTAAATATGTATATTAAAGAAAATTAATACGAATTACGAAAATCACGAATTTCGATATATTAACACAGACTACAGAGTTAAATAAATACACTATAACAATAATGTAGGTCTCCACTCTGTAAATTAAATTTATAATGACGAAACATAACCTCAAAAGGACGACCACCTGATAATTTGCTGACAGTTTCAAAATGTACTCACATATACATTGATACCCTGATAGAAAAGATTAGGGAAATTGCATAGTGTAGATAGACTCTAGGTAACGTAACAATCAAATTAAATCTTAGTAAAATGATTTTAAAATAATAGCTCTCAGCTGATCTCATTACTCATACATTATAATAACATATACATTGTTTATTTAAAACAGTTTAAACATTTAAATTCGTCTCTTTTCAAACAAATGTTAACCGACGTTTATTAATGTTTTGTTTACTTTCTGACAGACAGAAGTGCAAAAGCCGAAAGCTCAATTTTTGTTATGTTGTAATACGGAAACACGAGGTTCGATTTGAATCATAAACGGCAAAACATTGTATGCAGCTAATATACATACCTATAATTATGTGCGGACATGCACATTGTAAAACAGTTTAAACGCGCGCTCAGCTTAACACATATACAAATACATAAAGTCATAAAAAAATACAAATTTATGAACCAATCTCTAATAAATATTATTCCGCTCGCAACCGCTGAGTACCTTCTACATTGAATATATCTCTCTGGGGTAAACATATATACATAAAATGTAATTGTTTCATGTTTACTACATAATTATAAACTGCTACATAAATGAACATCAATCTACTCATGTAAACATGCACTTCCTATTTTATATTATGTTTATAATAATAATTCTAGACATCGTAACAACACATGAGATATTCTTAAAATGTATTGGATATAATTACGATTTTATGCTTATAGTGTAGTGTAATACCACAGAATACATACTCGTATGTGTGTATGAGAAATACTTAGCCACACAAAACCAAATTACTAAGGAGACAATTATTACAATGACGCGCGATAAGAAGAGAATATTGTTTTTAAGGCGCTTTACAAATATGAATCTTTCTTGCACACACTCATCTTAAAGTAAAAAACGAAGTTGTAAATATAGTAAAATAAAAAACATAATAAAAATAAAAATCAGTTTTATTTGTACTCGTAACATGAAAAAATCTTAAAGAGAATTCTCCGGTACAGCTGTTACAAAAAACAAAAACGAAACGAAAAAAAAACAAAAAAAAAATTAAAAAAAAAAAACATGAAAAAAACGAAAAAGAATAAAATCGAACTTAAGAAAGCGGCTTCTTTTATTCAGTCACTCTATTGTTTCCGTATCAAAAGACCACTATTATGTAAACAACATAACTTTTGAAGTATGCCGCGTGCAAAAGAAGCCGACAACAAGTTAAATGAGTGTTTTGTCTCACTCCTATGCTCGTACTTAAAGTAAATCCATTTCATTTTCGCGACCTGTATTTTTTTCAATTTTATTTTATTATTATTATTATTATAGTTTTTGAAAAGATTACAGATTTAGTTCGTTGTTTTTGTTGTTGTTGGTATTGTTGTAACGAATGAAATATACATAATTGTACCGAAACTAAAATATATGTGTATACATTTATACATAATTTTTGTCAAGAATATTGATTCTCGCAATAATGCTGCATAGAGCATACAATCAAAATGTTGCTAAGTAACCTAGTAAGCCAAATTGACGTATTTGTGTAATTCCTATACCTACGACGTTTTTTTGTTTGTTTTGTTTACACAAAATGTGCAATTTGCTTAATAATTGTGTATTAGCGTATTTAACATAACCTTTCCGCTCCAGCAACTATAAACCACGGATTATAATTATAAATAGTAAATTGTAATTTTATACGAATAAGTAGGGGTTTAAAATGTTTAGCTTTTTTAGTTTCGTTCACAGCTTAATTTTTTACTAAAACGTATTTTACCATTTTCAGGTTATTATTTCGACGTAATGATAACTTCGCAGGTTTAATGTGCAAATGGTTCATTAAACATATGTATGCATCGAGCAATATTTATCACGTTCAGCTCCATTTCAACGTGTCAAATTCGGCAGTAAATAATGCAATGCTAATAATTGGAATTAGCAACTAGTTATGTGTGTAATTTCTAGGTGTGGTATTTATGTGAATTTAATCTGCCATAATTTAAAACTATTGCATGAAAGATTTATGTTTCGTCTCTATTTTATAGTTTATCGGTATAGAGGCCACATCGATATGTTATGAAAGCGTAATGAATATCATTATTGGCCAACCACATATATGGACTGAACATGCTGGATTTAAACGAGTGAATCACATGAACTTAAATCTCATCTCATTTATTTAGGTAGTCTTTATTTGACTTGGAAGTCAATCTCCGATCTAGGAATTCTCAAGAAAATCGAACTCCTCCAATAAATGTACAGAAATGCTGCAAATGAAATTCATGACAGGGGAAGCGATAAATACTAAAACTACACGGGATCAAACAGGAATGTGCACTATCTTCACTGTACTGCTTCAAAAAACACTGGATACTGTAATATGCAAATTGTTGCATAAACCCAAAATGGTATTTATGCTTTAATCAATGGAATTCAATAAATCGACACAATGATCTGGCTATGCAGTCGATTTACATACAGTGCAATTCTATAGATTACCGCTACTCTCTCAAAAGAAGCAAAAGTCATTTTTCAGCCAGTGTGTTTAAGATAACAAAAATTGTGAAATAGAGAAAGAAAGAGTGTTTAGTACTGAATACAGACATTGTTTTGAAAAATGAGTCAGAAATGCATGACTTTGTTCATTTGATTATCGCCACCAAACATATTATCGTTGTTCATGAATCTGAATAGTTTATTTTTTAAACATTTGAAAGTGAAGTTAAAAATTAATATTTTTGTTATTCAGTTTTTAATCAATGGGTACGAAAAAGTGTTTAACTTTATCAGAAAATCCAACTTGGCTCTTTCTACAACAAAAATTACTCTTCAAGCCAGTAGATCGACTCGACTATCCCCCGTGCTATTTTAAGTGCAAAACATCTGAAGCGGCTAAAGTTAAACAACCTCCACTGAATGATGAACGGAAGCAGAAACGATTGGAATTCGCAAAGGAACAACACATGGCATTAACGCATTACTGGTATATTCTGATGAAAAAAAAAAATTTACCTGAACCAGATGGGTATAATTATTATATTCACGACCTTAGGAAAGAGCAAGTGGTTTTGAATCGCCAATCGCCATCATAGTAGAGAAGGGGGCGTTATGGTGTAGGGTGCAATCTTTTATTATGGCACAACCGATTTGGTGTTTCAAAGTACAAAAATGGTCGGAAACAGTTACAAGACGTTACTAGAATCTGTTTTCCCTATAATCCATGAACATTTTACATCACTCTCGTAGATTTTCCAACAAAATAACGCACCAATACACACAGCTCGCGTTGTAAAGTCGAACATCGCTAGCCAAAATATCCAGTTTTTGCCTTGGCCACCGTATTTGCCGAACTTAAACATAATAGAAAATATTTGGAACTAGCTAACACTGCATCCCCAATAGAATTCCTTATGACTTTTTACTTACAGAAAAGTATGAAAAAAAAACTTGACAAATTTTTTTGTCAAGTTTTTTTTTCATACTTTTCTGTAAGTAAAAAGTCATAAGGAATTCTATTGGGGATGCAGTGTAACACGTAAAGTATACGAAGGAGAGAAACAGTATGATACCGCGGAAGAGCTGATTCTAGGTGTTAAAGCGGCCTGGGCAAAAATTTCACTCAATTATTTGACTTCATTGTACGACTCACTTAAAGATCGTGTTATTGAAGTTATTCAGAAAAATATTTATTTAAAAAAAAAAAAAAAAAATTTGGTAAGAAATCACACATTATTTCATATAATTTTTCAAGTGGCGGAATCAAATGAACCGAAACAAAGTCATGAATTTCTGACTCAATTTTTAAAACAAATCAAAAAACACAGTTATCTTGACGTTTGCGATTTTTTGCTTTTTGTTATTATATTCAGTACTAAATACTCTTTCTTTCTCTATTTCATAATTTTTTCTATCTGGCACACACCGGATAGAAATTGACTTTTACTTCTGTTGATTGAGTGGCGGTAATCTATTGAACCGCACTGTATGTATACCGTAGCACAAACATGCAGTCATAATCACTGATATTCGAATTATGTCGGAAAGGTTGTACTTAACCTTTGTTAAATCGGCTAAGAAACGATTAACCAAGACATCTAGTGCAGTGATTCTTAACAGGGGGGCCGCGGCCCCCTGGGGGTCCGTAAGAAGTTTGCAGGGGGCTGCCAAAGTTTTCAAAATTTCTTTCAGAATATAGAAAAAATAAAATTGATGTATAAGGTAAATGTACTAATTACCGACACTATAATAATCTCGTTGACGTTTTGTTAACATATTTTTTCGGGTCTTGTTTATTCGGGTCTGCTTCTTTCATATATTAATCATAAAAATTAAATAATTTCATTGTATAAAGTCTATGTTTTTATTATGCGAGTCATATGCGATTTATTTTTGATCTAATTTCCGGCGGCTCTTGTTTGTATTATCGGCACTGTAAAGTTTCAGCGGAAGGTATTCAAGGCTGAAATAACAAAAACCCAATTTTCAATAAAACAAACTTTTATTTTTCGTATTTTTTATTAAACGTTAAGTGTTATAAACAAATTATGTCCTCCTAATTCACAGCTAGGATATTAACTTTAGAAGTTCAATCAAAAAATAATAAAACTAAACGATAACAAAAATATTTCAATTTTACTAAAATTAATTAAAATTATTCTTTTGGAAAGCTTCGATTTCAGGAACCGTATAAATTCCTCTGGCATTTAATAGAGTAGGTGGGCTGATAATACTACATACTTCTTCCTCTTTATACCAAATAGGGTCGTCCTTGCTGGACCATTTCCAGTTTTGACCACTCGCATTGTTTTAATGTATGCTTCATTTTCTTTTACTTCCAGCACAGACCCAGGGAAATACTCTCCTTCGTATGCAACTATGACATAATCGCCAGGATATGTTTTTTTAATTTCTTTAACACTCGATCCGCCATGTGTTTGAAAATTAGTTGTATGATCTTTGTTGAAATTTCGTTTTATAAACTGTTCCGTTCATTTATCTTTTGCCTCATTCAGTTTTTTCTTTTCCTCTCATTTCAATTCTCTTTAAGTGTTCAAAATATTTATTTGATGTAATTGCATCGGGAGTAATTTTTCTTTTGACAATTTTCTTTTTTTCAGTTGGAGCCTCCGGATAATAAAAAGATTTTTTGAATGGGGTGGGAAAATCCTCTTTAAACGACAAATAAGAGCAACCCGGTTGCTGCGTTATGTTATTGTTTTGATCAGCAATATTTTAAATTGGCGTATTCATAACTACTGCACTGGATGCAATTTGGGATTCAGGAACATTGTTCAAATCAAGATCTTCATAAGTTTACGTTTAGTGTTGTTTCATTGTCAATCAATGATTGAAATTTGCTTGTGTCTCCGCCTGCGAAATCTATTTTTTTTTTCAAATTTCGCCAAAACAAAAAGAGATTTCCATCTTTTATATCACTTTTATATCACGACTTTCCTGATGATGATGATTAAAAGTATTTTATTCAAAGTATTGCAAAGTATACATTTTTCCCATTTTTGTGGCAATGCGTGAATGGCATTCGAAAAAACTGTTCTTCTTCTGAGGCAAACCATAGTTATCGAGCCATTTACGTAGGAAGTAAAGTGCTCCTCAGCAAGCCCATGCCCCATCGATGCAAATAAGTGATAATCGGACGAATACAAATCTGACAAGTAAGCCGCATGTGAAAGTATTTCTCAATTAAGAGTTCCAATGTTTCCATGACCGGTTTTGCTTTGTGTGGTGGTGCATTATCATGCGAAGCAAAATCACTTTGTGTTGTCTTATCATATTCTGGTCGTTTTTCACGCAAAGATCGATTTAAGTTGATCATTTGTTGTTGTTAGCTTTCAGTATTTGCGGTTTCGAGAGGTTTTAGCAACTCAAAATAAATCGCACTCTTCTGATCTCACCAAATACAGAGCATTGTCTTTCCATTGCAAGTTTTTTATTTTCCTCTGGCCTTTCATTCAGTTTATGAGGAACCAATTTTCCCAGCTTTTAGTTCTTTCACATGGGTTTTAAACGTGTGGGGACGGCTTCTCGTGACACATTCAAATGATCCGCGAGTTGTTTTTGCGTTTGAGCATTATTCTCATGCCTAATGCCTTCAAACTTTATTGGTGGTCTTCCACGTTCTTCGTTTCTCACGTCAAAATTACCACATTTGAATGTATTAAACCAAGAGCATGCTCACCGTAAGTTTTGACAGGTATTCTATTTGATTCTGCAGCAATTTTGTTCAAATGATAACAAAAAATCAATGATGTACTCAAATCGTAATATGTAGGCAAACAACTCGACATTTTTAACACGTAAAAAACATGCGTTATTGTATGAAACTTCTAAAAATATTGGCACTGATGACGTTTCATATTTCCACACCTGATATTATAGATAATTAAACAAATATAAATTATTATTAAAAAAATGGGGGCCTCATAAAAATTATAAACTATTTGGTGGGCCGCGAGTAAAAAAAGGTTAAGAACCACTTATCTAGTGCTGTGTGTCTGCGTGAGTTTCGGAATTACGTACATGTTGGTGGTGAAAATAATGAAGACAATTGATTTTTGCGTAGACAATGTCGATAATTGGTAGATTATGTAGATAATTCGTAGAAAATGCAGAATATTATTTTTTTGTAGTTCCCATTGTTTTTTCAGTATGATGTCAAGAATACATAAAGATATTACAAATATTTTCGAAAAAGTTCAATTTTTTATTCGCCATCTGTTTTAGTCATTACTAAACTCTATATATCATATAGAATTAAAGGACAAATGAAAAACTTTTTTCTATAACCAGAGAAATTACATTTTGTTGACATAAATGTCGTTATTTGATCATTTCTTTCCGAAATAATTAATACCCCTATTATGGTTCTCACATTTATGTCACTCAGTAACTTCAAGTCGCCAAATTCAAATTTTAGTATTCTAGTCGTGAGAGTAATGTCAAAATTGCTGGTGAGTAAGAGTAATGTCAAAATTGCTCACATACAACTTTCAAGTGACTTCATAGTAAATATTTTGTATTTGTTGTCAAATACAAACTAAAATAAAGAATATACGCACGAAAAAAATGTATTTATTTTATTTTTTCAATTTATATTTTATATTGTATATAATAATTAAAAATTGTTTATTACAAAACTATTATGAAATAATTATTATTATTCCATCATAAATAACAAAAATCATGAACAATTCACCAAATTGGTCGAAATTATGGAGGCAAATCCAGATTTAGCCCGAGGATTCTCAAAAATATTTGAGGATTCTCAAAAATATCTATCTAATTATGTTTAGATAAACTAATAAATATTGACACAAATAAATATATATTTTATATAAAACTTTAAAACTGCTTTAAGACCGTTCAAACTCAGAACAAAATTCAGTAATATGTCCTAAATGTAAAAACAAAGGTATTGTATAAATAATACCAAATTAGTACTCGCACGACTTTTAAATGCCACGGCGAGTTGTCAATGAGGTGAGAACTATAATAGGGGTATAAAACGTTTACTTTTGAAATTGTCAAACGCGCAACCCCTGCTTCGAAACGAGATATGACAAAACGAAGGGATCCGTTCAGAACGGCATAATTTAAAACTCGATTTTTCAAAACTGCATATTTCAAAACCGCATAGGTACAAAACTGCATTTTTCAAAACGACATTTTTAAAATTGCACAAGGCGGAATGAAATATTTTAATCGATTATGAATCTAGAATTATCTTTTCATTAATTTCTGGAATATGAACCATAAGGTACGGTAAATTTCTAACGGAACACGATGAAATTTGACATGAATGAAATTTTGAACGATTCATGAATTAAATTCTAATATAAAGACAAATGAAAAGGAACTTGTGTATTTCTTATGCCCGGTTGCACAGAAAAATGACTCACGGCCGGTTAGTTGTGCGCCAGTTAAATGTTTTATATGAAATCTGCAAACTAAATAAAAAATATTTTATTCCTTGGAAGTATTTAACAATTAATTAAAAAGTTAGTCAATCAAAATTAGCCTTTTAAATATTTTAACGCAAGCTAAATATTTCCACGGAATAAAATATATTTAATCAAGTTATCCTTGATATTTTACGATTGCGGAAACAGATTTCATCATATAAAACATTTAACTGGCAAACAACTTATCGGCCGTTAGTCACTTTTCTGTGCAACCGGGTTTAAGTCGAACAAAATCAAATTTCACATATTCCTATGGTAGGGTTGAATTTACAAACGATTTGGAATAAAATTGATGGAATGAAATTGATTAAGACAAATTTCTTCTACATGTTCTATATAAAAACTTTAGTAAGCGTATATCTCCTTCAACAAAATTTTTATATAGAGGTACGAAGTTTTAGTTAGTTACTACATTTGCAAGATCGTAGCGGATTACTCCATACTGAAATACATCTCATGAATGTTTATTCTTACTTTAATATATTTCAGCAGCAATGAACGCGTTTCAAACCTCACCCAAACCGCATCCAAAAATTATACAGTTTTTACCAATTTCCCATAACCTAACAAATACAAATTTTTCGATCTTTCGCAAGTTTCTGCAGACTCGATTATATTTTTTGTGACTGTTTAAAAAAATAGCGGAAAATAGTACACCTACAAAAAAATTACCGATGAGATTTTGATGAGACGTTTAACTTTGTTTGGTTGAAACGGTATAGTTTTAGGTTACGCAGCCATGAAGCTAAAAATTATATCTTAAAATGTTCGGTTTATTCGTCTAAATATCATTATGAAAAATCCCGTTTTGTACCTAAGTCGTTTTGAAATCTGCAATTTTGAAGAATGTCATTTAAAAAAATGCCATTTTGTAAAATGCCGTTTTGAAAAATGCCGCTTTGAAAAATGTAGTTTTGTACCTATGTCGTTTCGAAATTTAAAATTTTGAAAAAAGCCGTTTTAACAAATGCCGTTTTGAAAAATGCCTGTTTATACCTATGTCGTTTTGAAATATGCAATTTTGAAAAATGTCATTTAAAAATGCCGTTTTGAAAAATGCTGTTTAGAAAAATACTGAAAAATGCCGTTTAGAAAAATGCCGTTTGGTGCCTATGTCGTTTTATACCTTATGCCGTTTTGAACATGCTATTTTGAAAAATGCACTTTTGTACCTAATGCAGTTTGTAGCTTATGCAGTTTGAAATATGCAGTTTAGAGAAATGCCGTTTTTTAAAATGCCGTTTTAAAATATGTCATTTCGACCGGGATCTCAAAACGAGATATGGTACAAAACGAGATATTTAAAAACGCGATATAGTACAGTATGAGCATTACGAAGCGACGAGAGCGCAGTGACCCGCCTGATATAACCCGATCCTAAACTTCCGCTTCTATCAATTTTTAAATTCCTATAAACTATCGCGTTTTCAAATATCGCGTTTTGCACTGTATCGCGTATACACTGTTGAGGTATTTCAATGATATCTTTACCAAGACTTTGATCATTGGTGAGTGTGCCATTGCCGAGGGACATTAGCCACTCAGCATATTGAGAGTCATTTACAGCTCTCATGTTCTCAGTCAATTTGATGTGAGTAATATGATGCCACATTGGAGACCTCTTCCATGATTTGTACTCGACCTCCAACGATTACAATTGGCAATGTTTGCCGAAAATCGCCTTTAAAAAGAATGACGATATTGCCAAACGGCCTATAATCATTTGACACATCAACAGCTTTTTGATTTCTTTCAAAAGTCTGTCAACACATATCAGGGCTTTCCCTGGAGTCATTAAAGCTTCATCCCAAACTATAAGTTTGGCATTCCTGACTTTCACAGCGTCGTCTGACATCTGCTTCATGTGAAAAAAGGAAAGTTTTTCCACTTCCTGCAGGTCCATCAACGAAAAAGCATCTAACTCTTTCTTTTGGATTATCAACAGCTTTCATGAACAAGACATGACCTTCTTTAAAAACATAAGTCCCTTTTTTGCTTGAAAAACAGGGTCATTTTCAGATGGAATATCATCATGAATTGCATTAGGAGCAGGCAATTTCAACCCACTCCAATCAGTTTCATGTAAACGGAGTATGTCCATTATATCGCGTAATGCCCGACTTTCGTCGGACAACCGTGCATGGATTGCCAAAAATGCAAATCCATGCAAAGAGGAGTCTCTTTTGATTAGGAAACGTCGTAAAAGTCGTTCTGTAAGAGTGGTATCCCACTCTTTGTCTGTGTCTACAATTCTCTTCGAATGTAGCGCCAATTACGCCTTCGGAATCATTATACATGTCATCCCAATCTTGTGCTTCTCTATTCTTGAATTGTATTTTATTTGTGTAAGTTATAGCAGCGACAACCTAAAAGAGATATTTCATCCTATGTAAACGAAAAAATTTAAACTGCGATTTCATTTTCTGTAAATAGCCTCATACAATCAAAAATATTTTGTTTTTTTCCGTATACGTATACGCAGTTTAACGAAAAATCACAGATACAACAATGACATTGGAATTATCAGAAATATGTTTTGTTTTCAATTTTTAGTTCAAATGAAAAATCTAGTTTGATTGTCTATTGTTATAGTATTGCTTTGCCTTACTTTGTTTACAAAATGATTTTTTTTTATTTAATAAAAATCGTCAAATAATAAGCAGCAGGCTATTGAAATATCAACGTACATTTATCTTATAGCAAGTTCTTTCCAAATCACCAAATACAGTTGAGATCAAAAAATTTTGATCGAAATTCCGTGGCACGTTCTTTCCAAGTAAAAAAATTGTTTTTTTTATCGCAACCAATTTTGAAAAAAAATCTCAACATTTCGGGAATTTTTTTTTTGACGTTTACAAACACATAAATATATATGTATGTTAACGTCAAAAGTATAAACATAAAAATTTCAAAAAGTATAAACATAAGCATTTTAACTTTTTGACTAGTGAGAATTTGACATACGAAATAATTTTATTTTTCGCATTAAAATAATTGTTTCGTTTTCACTGTGTTAAAATAATTGTGTTGATAATTTGTATAAACTGTCAATATACAATTTTTGAAAATCGAATGTCAATTTTTCACTAATAAAAAAAACCAATCGCGTATCGTGTTCTTGATTTTTGGAAAGAACTTGTCATTATTAATAACAAAAACTAAAATGTCGGTAAAGTTTTCACTTCAATCAAAAAGTATCAAAAAGTACAAAAGAGAACTTCGCAACTCTGCTCGCCGGTCTAAAATCACATGACTAAAACCATTTTTTACCTTTTCTGGTAAGTCTCGGAGGTGAAAGGTCGGATGATGCTCATCTTCGAACTCAGCCGAGCTAATAAAATTACCGATTTTTTGAGACATAAACAAGGGGACATGTACGATGTCTTTAACTCAAGTTATCACCATCAGTGACAGAGTTAGCAACAGTAACCTTATAGGGATAATCGCATACGATACGCAAATTCAACTCGTTACCAATTTTATTTATTAAAACACTCAACATACATAGATGTTTTACTGAAACGGTATTATTCTGTTTCCTCTGACTCCACCAACTCAGAAATAAGTTTGGCATTTGGTAGGGGTTTCTGGTCTCTACCCTCAGTATAGACGAGATAGGACAGGGTACCGACTTTTAGATATTAAATGATTAAATCATTGGATTTATCGTTTCATCCGAAAATGTATTTATATTATTCTCACGGGTGTGTAACGAAATAGAACTCTTAAATGATTTTTTGACAAAATTCATAAAATGAGTTTGCGATGAAGTTCAGTAAAATGGCTTATAGGGTTGGAATTTTGCCATTTCTTAATCGATTATGTCGAAAATCGACATGTGAGATATAAATGAGATTTTAAAATTATGTTTGATAAAGTTCTAGATTATGGTCATTAGGGATAGAACTAGGCCATTTCTTAATCGATTCGTTCTTATTCGATCGCGTGCCCATGAGAGTTATCGAAGCTGTCAGCCTCTAGAATTATTTTCATTTCAAAACGTTGCATTAATAAAATATTTCTTTAAATATAATATAATATTTTAAAATATGATAGTCGAAATTCGACAATAAATTCGATTAAAAGAAAGTTGATGTTTTTTCTTTCGACTATATTTTTTTTCGACTAAATTTTTTTAGACATTTTTATTTTAGATCAATAATTTTTCATTTTCGAAAACCATCAAAACTAGGAATTCGACTAATTCTACAGTGGGTGTCAAGATATGGCACTGTTGTTGTAATTTAAGAAAAAAATGGGAGCTCAGTTTTTTCCGACTTCGATAAAATAGCACCGACTCCACGAAACCGACCCACGCCTCTGACTTCGCAGCCTTGGTCTTTTCTAGTAAATTTTTGGGCAAGATATATAATAAGCTATAACCAGCGAGTCTGTACGAGTCAGTAACGAAACCTTACAGAATTTAACGAGACCGTTTTGTTACAGAATATTTGACAGTTTGACCAGCGAATCTGTAACACGATTATTATTGTCAATTGAATTTTGGAATGTCAATCTGCAAAAGTACCAACTAACCACACCACAATTTTGATCAAAAATGATGATAAATGAGCTGATGAAAAATGTACATAAAATATTATACAAATTATTAAAATAAAAATAAATATTTGTACACATAAATTATAAAAATATAAACCTACCAACATACCGCCATTTCAAATATACAATTTTGACGTTTCCTTCAGTTTGTGCGATAATTTTCGCTCTTGTTACAGATTGCTAAATGACAATTCAAATTTAACGAAACTGAACGAAAAGTACTTTGAGTTTCGCTGGTCAGTAATGTCAATATACATACATTTTTCAGATGTCGCTTTGTTACTTAAATTTCTTACAGACTCGCTGGTTATAGCTATAGTTTTATTATGTTAGATCACTTGCACAAACATTGACAAATATCTGCAAATTAACCCCTTACGGGCCGATTATTTTTCAACTAAATGCACCAAAAAAATCAATTTTTTTAAAAATTAGAACTAATATTTTGACATTTGACATCTGTAGTCAAAGGATAACTGAGTAGACAACGTTAAGTTAAGAATTAGATGATTGAGTCGGTCCTGTTTTTATGTTGGATCACTTTCACAAACATTGATAGATATCGGCAAATTAATTACTCATAATTACTCCAACAAAAAGTAGTAGGTGTATTAAACTAAATTAATATTTCTAGAGCGCTTCCTATTCCAAACATGATAGATATAAAATGAAGCACGATTCTAAATATATAACAAAAACAAAAATATATTTTTTTTACGAAATCCTATTACAACCCCTAATAAAAATTTATCAAGTTCGATAATAATAGGTCACACCTCTTCTGTCCGAAATTTTTTTTTGATTTGTAACTTATAAAAACCGCAATTAGTTATATTTGGGTCTATAACAATGCGGCCACCTTACTCAAATAGTGGTCATTATATACGACATTTATAACAATCCCGTCCCATAAAACGTTAAATTAGGATATTGCGGTTCCTTCCTTTAAGTATTATTATACAAACTATTCGGAACTTTGTTATTTTGCCGTCAAAGGTTTTATGGTATCAAATCCTTTTTAATGTTTACCTAACCAACCAATAGAAGTGCGTACGTACATATACAAGAATTATGTATATTCGAGTGGTAAGAAAATTATAAGATTTTTTTTATGTAAGTATTGTTTACCTAAATGTTCGGCCGGTATATTGATATATTTATTACACACGTAAGTATTTCTGAAAATAAATACTAAAGTGAATTTCTTATATACATCACTTAATGTTAAGAAGACTCCGATAACGCATTAAGGCGTCTGCGCAGTCTAGACGCCCTCATCGGTGTTACAGTACGTTTAGTTTAGTGATAATACGTTTCAAAATAGATTCTTGGGTGTTCTCTAATCAGAGAGAACAGAGATGATTGCGAATTGTGAGTTTCTTTGAACCAGCACTATAAACTGTGTCTGTTTCCATTTTGTACTATTTTAGGTGATTTGGCCTAATTATTATATACTTTTGAGCTACATACATACCGCGGAATAGATAAACGAGTACTTGTTATTATTTATGAAGCACGGAAATTCTTGTAGTTTAGTTTGATAAAAGGTGAAAATATTGAAATTAAAAGAATTTAACCATCTGGGAGTAATATAATATGAATAATAGCTGTTGGGTAAGAATTTTAGATAATTTCAAGTGGATTCTCGACATAGAATATAAACGATGTTGAAATATTTATCAATCTTAGACGTCTTAAGGAAATTAATTTTTTGTGTATAGTTGTGGCATATTGCGGCCAACACAAATATACCTTTATTTGAATTTTGCGCTAGATGACCGTTACTGAGTAGCTCAAATTAATAAGCTCCCGCTTAATGTATTAGGTCATTTTAGGAGATGATGGAGATAGAGATGTGTTTGTTAGCGTTAAGTAACAAATATAAACAGCATCCCTGGAGAGATGCCATCGATTATTTAGTGTTCACCTAGGGCTACACAAAGGTTTTTGAAATAATTTGCCGATGTCTCGTAATTTTGAGTTCCAAGATTACACTGTAACCCTTCCACTTTCCGGCTTAAGGTTAGTACCTGGATTCTTCTTGGTTATCATCTCCAGCCATTAAACCTTTATTGAGAGTTTCTAGACATTCGATAAACGAGTCGTGCAAACAGTTGAATTCCTCCGTCAAATTTGATGAACCTTTAAGAAAATGTTTACGAATTTAGTAAGCAAATAGGTAATTCTCGGGTCCCATTTGAAATGCGATATTGTAAAACGCGAATTATCAAAACGCGGCATGACGCTAGACTCTAAACTCAGGTGGAAAGCGCCAGGCCAACAGGCCTATTTCTTTGTTAACAACAACATCAAAAATTTTCGAGAGACTGTTTCTCAAGAGATTATATAGAGAGCAGAAATCTTATACCAGAACATCAATTTGGGTTTCGAGAAAGATAAAAAAAAAATTGAGTAAGCTTAGCGAGTGGACGTGCGGTTTTTTTTTTGCTGATTCGTAAAATAATTAAATAATTTATTTTAATTGTATATACTATAAATTTTGTTGTTCAATTTTTATTGTGTGCCAAAATATTGATAAGTGTATATATTATATATATGTATAGGTATATTCTGTATATGTATACATAATTGTGTAGTGTACATATAAGTGCATATAAATAGACATTTCGTGCTACCCTGAACTGTTATACATCTAAGCACATCTTTGTATTTAATATGGAGTGCGGTAAATGTAATTTAATATTCACTAATTGTGCACCGATTAACTAATCTGGGTTCTGTTGTTCTGGGTTTTGTGGAAAAAAATTCACTACGACTGTGCTAATGTGAGTCGTGTGGCATGCAGTTTAATGAATAAGTGCCCTAACTTTATGTGGTTCTGCAATGATTGCAGATATATTGTTAAAAATCACACCTTTAACAAAATAATAGGTGTGAATAGTGTTTACAACAGTGATACGGTGCAAGCTGGGTTTTCAAAAATTATGGATGTGCTAACTTCCAACGAAGACCAAATTGGCATGATTCTGGATTATTTGCTCGGGGGTTGAAAGCCAATCACTCCATCTTCATTACCATCTTCATCCTCACCTACTGCTGTTGTTTGTAATTCTGGACCAACTTTAAGTGAAACCTAGTCATCAAATTTGGCTTCAACTGTATCTAATGAGTCTAGATCATCTTGTGCTGTACCTTCGAAAACTGTCAATTCATCGTTTTCATCATCCGCGTCAATATGTACCATGTCATATGCTCAAGCTGCTGCAGCTACTAGTTCAGCGATTCCAGTGATTTCTTCTGGTACTTCGACGACACCTTTATCAATTCCGATGACCGAAGAATTTGTGGGACTGGTAACTTTCCGGTCGATATTAGTATTAAAATAGTTCCTCCAAAGTATTGGTTGCACCTGTCAAGATTTGCCCCGGAAACTGATGATCGTGATGTATTAGCAATGGTTAATGCGTGCTTGGGAACGGAGTACTGTAGTATTTCTAAACTAATTCCAAAAAATCTTAATCAGAATAGTTTAGAGTACGTCTGTTTTAAGTTGAGCATTAATGAAGAATTGCGCGAGAAGGCGATGAATCGTGATACTTGCCCAATTGGTGTTTTTGTTTGGAGTTTTAATTCGTTTAATTTTCGGACACTTGGGCCTGTACGAGCCAAATTTTGGAATCCACAGTAAAAAGTGGTAATCAATACCACTACAATATAAAGAACCTTATTTTTTATGATAATCCTGTTCCAATTAACAATTTGAAAATTTGGCAATTTAAATGTACGCAGCTTAGTTAAACATTTTAATGATATTACGATTTAGTTAGTCCATTAATTTGATTTTATCGCTTTATCTGAATCTTGGCTTCACAGTAAAATTACAAACAAGTCGCTCCATATAAATAATTATAAGTTATTGAAAGGTGATCGAATTAATGATCGTTGGGGTGGTGTTGCTTTATATTTCCGTGTCTCGTTAAATATTAAATTAGCTTCCGGTTATTTTGGTAAGGTTGAGTTTCTTGCTTCTGAACTTATAAATAATTTTGGTAAAATCCTTTTGCTGATTATTTATAATCCTTAGTCTGTGGTAAGTGTTGATTCTGATAATTTGAATATCATTTTTACCCAGTATTTGTCGGAGTATAAAAAGATAGTGTGCTTGGGTGATTTTAACTATAACATGTTAATTGGTAATAAATTAAATACTTGTTCTCAAATACATAATTTATATATATAGTCTACCATTTGGCACAACCAGAAATGATAATCTTTTAGATTTAATTATTTTGTTTGAGCCTGATGCTCAAAATATTTTATCTTA
Source organism: Nephrotoma appendiculata (assembly GCA_947310385.1). Classification (NCBI taxonomy): domain Eukaryota; kingdom Metazoa; phylum Arthropoda; class Insecta; order Diptera; family Tipulidae; genus Nephrotoma; species Nephrotoma appendiculata. Next base: position 211,098,505 of record OX371225.1, on the reverse strand, counting down.
TGGACAATGTACAGTTCCTGCTATTTCGGATCGTGATTTGATATTTGTATACTATAAGTTGTGTCATACTAGGGATAAAATATCGTATACTGTTGTTCCTGATTATAATGGTATTGACTATATGAGCATTATACTAAATGTTTCTTTTCGTTAGACTGGTCGAATCATTTTAATTATACTGATGTGAATGATATTCTTCAAGAATTTAATTTGAATTTCTTACTTCTGGATAATATGTGTGTACCCCGAAAGATGAGTATTAATAAATGTTCAACAGCACCTTGGATAAACGCAAACATCTTAAATTTAATGGAATGCAGAGATTTGGCATATAAAAAATTTTAAAAATATGGTTTAGAATTGGATTTTAATTATTTTAAATTTCTAAGAAACAAAACTAGCAAAATGATTAATCTAGCTAAAATAATTTCTATTTTGGTAATGCATGTAACTCCAGGATAACCTGGAAGAATTTGGAAAAACTTGGTGTTTTATCTTCCACAGGCAACGCAAATATTGTAATTTTTGCTGAAGACATTTTAATTGGGTTAAGCAAATTTGGGGATTCGGTAGGTGTTCTACCTTTACCTGATTTGAGTTTTTGTAAATTCGTTGATAGTAACTGTTTTTTGTTTGACTCTGTACATGAATTTATGGTGTTGAATGCTATTCGTGCTGTGAAATCGGATCTGAAAACTTATGATTTAATTGATTTTAAGATAATAAAATTTTTTATAGATTTATTTCTTCCGCAAATTACATTCATCATCAACCAGTGTCTGAAAAAAATCATTTTTTCCGGATGTATGGAAAGTTGGCTCTATAATTCATCTACCTAAAAAGATATAGTATCTATAATATTGGGGACATTCATCCAATTAGTATTTTACCAGCTCTATCAAACAAAGGTTATGGAGAAAATCATGTAATTGCAAATTCAAGAGCATCTTAAACACTTTGATTTTTTATGTAAGTACCAATCAAGATATAAAACTGGTCATAACACAACTGCAGCTTTAGTGTATATAGTTTGTTCAATCACGGGTTTGAACATGGCACAATTTATTATATATGTTCAAGCACATAACATTAGCGACACAAATATGTCATCAGCATAAATAAGTATACGAAGTAGTTAAATACACTTCAGACTGTTATTATCCCTCACCAGTGGTAAGATAATAACAACTCACTACGAAGCTAAGTTAGGAATTACAACCCGACTTAACATTGGTCCTTCGACGCCAAAACAACAACCGGCGGACTATATAAATTTCGAGCCAACAACCAACAGGCATCGAACCTAACAACCACAAAAACAGGCGGTATACAAAATACTTCGAGCTACTGGTCATAATCATTTCGAGCCACATTACAATAAAAATATGGATGCTTTATACAAAAAGCAATGTACGCGTGTCGAACAACTGCAGCGGTTAAAAACCAATTACAGCAAGGATTCCGAAAGTAGACGGACAACTGTTTACTTAGAAGATAAACTGGATAAACTAGATGACTGGTGGTCCAGTTACACGGATGCAGACAACAAAATGAAAGACCAACACTTCAACAACGATCCAACGCATAGTTACTGGGCTGAGCGGGACACAGTAAAACAACTGTACACAACGTTCAAACGTGAGATAGAAAGGAAACTCGAAATAGCAACACGAGAGGCAATTCCAACGGGATCACCAACAAAAAAACCATTAACAACCGACGCGCTTGAACCAGAACAAGCACATCGGTACAAAACACAAGAGGTCAAAATGCGTCTTTGCTATAAGTTAATAGCCGATACAAATGAGCTGTTAGGAAAGCAGGGCAATCATGTCCAACTATAACATAAGCTGCAACAGCTGAATGCAAGGATAGCACAAATAGAACAACTACACGAAGACATATTGGTGCACGAAGACATATTGGTCAACGAAAGTGTAACATTACGTTGTAAATTGGTTAAAAATGAACGCGGACAACAAACAACCGATAGTGAAAAAAGCAAGATAAAATTAAAACGGATTGAGATACCACAGTTTTACGGAGAAACTCTGAAATGGGCAGCTTTCTACGATTTATTTAGAAAGTTGGTTCACGAAAATGACGATTTAAGCGACACCGTCAAGATGCACCAACTAAAAACAACAGTCCAAGGTAGTGCAGCTAGAATCATTGGTCATCTGGAAGCAACAGGGGTGAATTACCAAGATGCTTGGAAGCTATTGGTAAATCGGTACCAAAATAAGCGGCAAATGGCAACAACACATATCAACCACATTTTGAATTTCCCCAGCATGCATGCAGAATCAGCAACAACTATGAAATCGTTATACGATACATTAACGGAAAGCATGCATGCCATCAAAAACTTGGGCGTAATAACCATATCTTGGAATTACATAGTAATTCCAATTGTGATCAGAAAACTAGATAATGAAAGTTTGAGGCTGTTTGAGATGACCATTCCTGATGCTCGTGAGATGCCAACAATAGAGGAATTTCTGGCATTTTTGGAACGCAGATTCCAAGCCTTAGAAGCCGCCAGACCAAAATCACTCACCTTTCGCAATTCCGGACCAACTCAACAACCAGGCACCACTCCACAATTACCAAGACTTAAAAATATACACGTAAAAGCTCAACGGACATGCATTAATTGCAAGCAGACACATGAACTTCAAGACTGCTTGAAGTTTCAACAAATGTCTACATTGGAACGTAGCAGATTGATCAATCAACACAATCTGTGTAAAATATGTTTGAAAAATTTCATCAACCGTGTTTAAAATCAACACGATGTTTAGTATGCAAAGGAGCCCACCACACTCTCCTACACTCTAATAATCACCCACAACGTACAATGCTTACCAAAAGGGTGGATGACAATCCAAAAAAGGAAGCAAACGAAACATGCATTGTGACTAATCATTTTGTAAACCAATTTGAACAACCATCTGGTACACTATTGGTCACAGCAATGGTTGAGGTACAAAATGGAAAGCAACAACCAACCCTGTTACGAATGTTAATAGATCCCGGTTCACAAATCTCATTTATCACCAACGAGGCATCGAAGAAAATCAAACAACCGCCGATAAAAACGCATGTGGAGATTAGTGGCTTAAATGATAGCGATATCACGACTGCCACAAAATTAGTCACTTTTCGAGTAGGAGCACGATTTTCTTCAAACTTCTCCATGGAAATGGAAGCATTAGTATTGCCGAATATAACTCGGCCACTACCTGAACAACATTTTGATAATCAAAGATGGGAACATTTAAATAATCTACTGTGGGCGGATCCAACTTACAACCAACCAAATAAAATTGACACTTTATTAGGTGCGGATTATTACTGAAATATCCTGATGAACCAAGTTATAAAAGGAAATCAAGGCGAACCAATCGCCCAACAAACGGAGCTAGGATGCATCATATTTGGAAATATTGTAAACGAAAAATCCCCGAGCGTCCAATCCATGGTTACCTTGGTAGATATTGAAAACCAGTTAAAGCGGTTCTGGGAAGTGGAAGAAATATCATCCAAAAACTTTATGACAGAAGAAGAAAGGATGTGTGAAGAACATTATCAACAGAATTACTGTCGAACCACCGACGGCCGCTACATGGTACGTATTCCGTTTCAACAAAACATAACATCAATCGGTTCATCCAAAAAACGAGCACTGGCTAGGTTCATTCAACTAGAACGGCGTTTGTCAGTAGTTAATGAATTTTCTACTAGATATCGAGAGTGTATAGAAGGGTATTTCAACCAGAGACACCTCATTGAAAGTAATGGACATACGCAGAACGAATATTACATTCCTCACCACGCAGTAGTCAAAACCACCAGCACTACAACAAAATTAAGGGTAGTATTTGACGCATCAGGCGTTACGTGGGATGAGAAGCTGCCTGAAGACGTCGAAAATAAATGCTGCCAATACTATGTCTCTCTCCCGAAGCTAGAGGCGATCAAAATCCCAAGGTGGATTAACTTCAACTCTACGTTACCAGGAGAGTTGCATGGATTTTGTGATGCTTCAGAAGCGGCTTATGCAGCAGTAATATATTTTTACGATAGATCGTTAAATAAGGCAACTTTGTTAACATCAAAAACCCGGGTGGCACCAATAGCAACCAAGTTAACGCTACCAAGGCTAGAGTTATGTGGAGCCAGTCTGCTTGCTAATCTAATGAGCAAGGTACAACAGGACATGAAATTCGATAAAACACCAACCTATTTTTGGACGGATTCTATGATTGTTTTGGGATGGGTGAAAAACAAGCCTCACAAATTTAAAACATTCGTAGCAAATCGAATCTCGGAAATCCAGAAGTTAACTGCCTCATCTCAATGGTTTTATGTAAAATCATCCGACAATCCCGCAGATTGTGCATCCCGGGGTATTGAAGCCAATCAATTAATCATATACAATTTATGGTGGAACGGTCCTCAACACGTCTTCAAAACGGCAATCCAACTAACACCAATGAAACTAGAAGGAACGCCAGATCAATTGGAGCTGAAACGACCGATTGTTGGGGCCACGACAGTGACATCAAATAACCCGATTGAGAATTTATATCGAAGGCATTCCAATTTCAATACAATAAAAAGGATTCTAGTATATGTATTGAGATTTATAGACAAAAGCCGAAGGAATACTGTAAACAACCAAGAAGTTCCCACGACAGAAGAACTACCCAAAAAAGCTACCCAAGTATTGATTAAACTGGCACAGAGGCAACGCTTCAGGAACGAAATTTACGATCTTACAAACCAGAAAGGAGTGGCAAATAAAAGTAAGATTAAATCTTTGTCTCCTTTCATGCAGGATGATATCTTACGCGTTGGTGGCCGAGTCCAAAACACAACCTCTTGGAGCTACGACGAGAAACATCCGATTATTGTCCCAAGAGATCATCCCATTACTAAACTATTGATTGAACAAGCACATAAACAAACAATGCATGGAGGAACACAATTAACCCTGGCTCATCTTCGCACTAGGTACTGGATCATCCACGGTCGGAATCTAACAAGACATTTCATATCGAAATGTACAAGATGTCATCGTTTCAATACAAAAACAGGAACACAGCTAATGGGTAATTTACCAGATGCCCGGATTACTCCCGGAAGACCATTTTTGAAAACTGGAGTCGACTATGCGGGACCTCTTCTGATTCGAACAACAAAGGGAAGAGGTCACAAGGCACACAAGGGTTATTTAGCGATTTTTGTTTGTATGACAACCAAGGCCATACACATTGAGCCAGTCAGTGATCTAACTAGGGAAGCATTCATCGCGGCATACAAAAGATTCACTGCACGTAGAGGATTATGCAGTGATTTGTATAGCGACAATGGTACCAACTTTGTCGGTGCTAAAAATCAACTTGAACGCGAATTAGCTGCACTAATTCGTAATTCAAATAAGGAAATTGCGCAACTATTAGCAAATGATGAAACAACATGGCATTTTATACCACCGGCTGCACCACATTTTGGAGGACTATGGGAAGCGGCAGTTAAGTCAGTAAAAAGATGCTTAATAAAAGTCATTGGAGAAGCAACATTGACTTTTGAAGAATTATCAACGGTTACTTCACTAATAGAAGCTTGCTTAAATTCAAGACCACTGGCACCACTATCAACCGATCCTACAGATGTTACCTTCTTAACGCCTGGACACTTTTTAATCGGTGCACCTCTAAAAGCAATTCCACAACATGCAATAGCAGAAACAACCATTCACGGCATAACACGTTGGAAACTTGTAAAAAAAATTAAACAAGATTTCTGGAGAAGATGGCATAGCGAGTACTTAAATCAATTTCAACATAGAAGAAAATGGTCAGATGAACAACCAAACATGAAGATAGGGGACCTGGCTCTCATCAAAGAGGACAAAATTCCTCCATTAAAGTGGCTAACTGGTCGGGTGATGGAAATACATCCAGGCATAGACCAAAAGGTTCGAGTAGTCTCACTTCGTGGCCCGGGAGGGACTCTTATAAAAAGACCGATTCACAAACTTTCACGACTACCAATAGAACATGAGAACGAAACCAACCAAACGAATACACATTCACCGGTCGAGCAACCTCAACAACCAACGATACCTTTACGTGTTCAACCTCCCCGAGAAGTTAAAAAGAAAAGACAAGTATATCACAATAAGGTAATATTCAAAAAAGGACCAACGATGAGACTAATAATCTTGATGCTCGGCATGATGCAAGGGATTTTCTCCCTTGGAACATCTGAAAGCACTGTAGAACCGCTACCAACGGACGCCGGCATATATTTCCACAACACCGGAACTGTTAACCTGATGGCATTGCGGTGGAAAATAATTGTAAACTACAACCTATCAGGATATTGGGACGACATCAGCGCTATAGAATACTACATCAGTCATCTAAATAACACTTGTCAGACGGGGTGGACGGGGGGGAAGAGACCAAAACTCTGTGATGTAGTGGTACACCAGCTAACTGAAAAAGTGCAGGAAATTACATCGCAAAATGCCCTATACTCAGGTCAACGAACAAGGACCACGCTCTGAGGAAACGTGACATAGGTGATACAATAGGATACATTCTCGGTGATGCGTTCGGCATCATGAATCAAAGAGATGCTTCACATATAGAGAATCAACTGGAAAAGGCAGAAGATAATGAAGAATATTTATTGGCATTAATCGAAAATCAAACGTCAATCATAGACTCAACAATAAATGTATTTAAACACGACAGAGAGACGACTGCTAATCATTTTAAAATTATCGCCAAGCAGTTCTTATATCTCGATGGAAAAATCCAACAATTATCCATAGATGGTGATCATTATGACAGGGTACAATCTATTACAACATATACTATTCAAATAGTGATGATCATGAGACGAATAGCAGATAAACAACGAGTTATTATCGATGTTATTATAAATGCCCATCAAGGACATATCCATCCAGCCCTGTTGGCCCCTCAGCAATTGAAAGAGGAAATCAACCGAATTAAGGATTATATTTCACCAACCATGATGATCCCTGAAGGCGATGACGATAATAGCCTTGGGCACATTTACAACCTGCTAACCGTGCAGACAAGAGTCACGAATAATTATATCCTCTTTCTCATCCAGATGCCTTTAGCATATTCGGAGACGTATCAATTATTTCACGTAGTACCAATCCCAAAAATCGAAAATGGTCAATTACACATAATAATGCGAACAACAGAATACCTCATAGTAAATATGCATCGAGAACGTTTCGCTCCTCTAACTAACGATGAACTACAACAATGCGTTCAAATTAAAAATAATTGATATTTATGTACCATTTCTCCAATTTACAACATACAATCAAATCAGTCACAATGTGAAATGAACCTATTAAGACATGTAGCGCAGAATTTGAACGGTTGTACAACAACTATTTTGCACCAACTGAACTATTGGATGCCAGTAGACACAAACAAATGGCTATTTTCAGTAACAGCACCAAAAATCGTTGATCTAATATGTGATCGTCAGATAACCACAATGAAGCTGCAAAATTCTGGGATACTCAGTCTGGATCGGAAATGTACTTTAAAAAACGGGCATTTCTATCTCACAACTATCGACGAAAAATCCTATATGATTAATTCTTCTTTTGCTGCATCAATAAAGATTCAGAGTGAACTGAAAAATTCATCATATTTATCGGAGCTACCGACGATTCCATCAGAGAGAGGCACCAACAATTCAGCGGACCTCAGTTTAAATAAGGACATAATTAATCTTGAAACGGCCATTGCACAACAAAAATTAAAGGAAACGGCCTTACCTATGGACAATGGCTCTTCTAATAGAGGGCATCACATTCATCATTACGTGATGACTTACACCATGGTGATCATAGGAGTAGTCATAATTTTGTTATATCTCTGCAGACGCAAGACAAATCACCGGGTTTCCTCCGAAGACATGTCACCACCACAACGACCAACGACACGGCCAAGATCTCTCAATTGTACAGCCCCGCAGTATGTTCAATCACGGGTTTGAACATGGCACAATTTATTATATATGTTCAAGCACATAACATTAGCGACACAAATATGTCATCAGCATAAATAAGTATACGAAGTAGTTAAATACACTTCAGACTGTTATTATCCCTCACCAGTGGTAAGATAATAACAACTCACTACGAAGCTAAGTTAGGAATTACAACCCGACTTAACATAGTTGATGATCTTTCTGCTATGCTTGATAAGAAAAATTCGTTTGCAATTTTGGTTTTGTTAGACTTTTCAAAGGCTTTCGATAGTGTGAATCATGCTCATTTGTTGCAGAAACTTTACTTGTTTATTATAAATTTTCTAAATCTGCTGTAAAATTAATACATTCGTATCTGAGTAATCGTAAGCAGTTTGTAAAATGCGGTGCCGATTGTTCAAGCATTTGCGATATGGTTACTGGTGTACCTCAGGGTTCTATTTTGGGTCCATTGCTTTGCTCCATATATATCAATGATCTGTCATGGCGTATAAAGCATTGTAGATTCCACTTTTATGCTGATGATTTACAGCTCTACATTGGTGGGGATGTTCTCAAGATAGATGAGACCATCTCATGTCGGAACAATGATCTAAAACAGATTTCTTTTTGGGCTAAAAGTAATTCATTTTCTCATGTTAAAAGTACTCCTATCCTTCTTTTGGATAATGATGTTATTTTATTTGTTCCTTTGGTTAACAACTTAGGATTAATATTAAATTCGAAACTAACCTGGGATGACCATGTAAATTCTGTATGTCAACGTGTTAATTATAGTTTGTATAAGCTTAGATTGATAAAGAAGTTTTGCCCAATTGATTTACGCATACTATTAATTAAATCCGTAGTTTTTGGTGTATGTGATGGTTCACCGAAACGTTTGCTTGAAGTTACTTTTAATAATTGCATTCGTTATGTTTTCGATCTGAGGAAATTTGATCACGTCTCAGAGTATAAATATTCTATTCTTGGATGTGACTTGTTTGAGTATTGTTATTTCAGAACTGCTCTTTTTATTTTCCGATTAATTCATTCGGGTTTGCCAACGTATTTGTATGAAAAACTGAATTTTTCAAAATCTCTGCGCACGAGAAATATCAATCTGCCTATTAACAGAACTAATATATATAATAATTCTGGTTTATTGAAAGCAATTGGTACTTGGAATGGTTTATCTATGGATTTAAAACAAATAAATTCTTTGGAAAAAATTAAAATTCCAATTTTTGATGTAATTATACAGAAACATGATTACGAGTAATTATTATGTATGTATATTATGTAAATATTGTATATAGGCTGCGGGCCAATAGTCGGGTAAATCGTTTACTATGGTAAAAATCGGATTTAGAATAGATTAGTCGATCAGTTTGCCATAGAGTTTTTGAAAAATAAATGAATTTACCGAAAAATTTACTTAAAATTTACTTTTACTCGACTATTGGCCCGCAGCCATAATATGTAAATACTTCTGCTATGGTTTTGTGTAATTTAAATTTTGTTTATTTTTGTTTGTGTATCTTGTAAATATGTCTGTAACATAAAAGCTTAGTCTTAAGTTATGATTTAATAAATATTATATTATTATTATTATTATTATAGATAATTTTAAACACAAAATGACATTTTGACAGCTTAATCCGTAGTTGCTCAATTTTCTCGCTTTTTACTTTTGTCGATTTCTACATAATCGCTAAAAAACTGTCGGACAAAACTAAAAGGCGAGAAATCATACGTAAACTTGCTTCTCGCCTTTTTTTGCAAAATTCCATTCCAGTACTAGGATTTTGCACACAGCGAGTCGCCTTTTTTGAGCTAGTTTTGTCAAAAAGCGAAAAAAGCGATTTTGCACAGGGCGAGCAGCCAGTTGTTCTTGCTTTTTTTTTTGACCATGTATAGTACATGGTGAAAAAAGCGAGTCGTTTTGTGAGGTTATGTTACGCCAAACGTTAAAAATAAATCTATCTGGAAACTGCGGTGGACAAATCAATGGAAAACCAGACCATAACCATTGAGCTTTTACAAAATATATTGAAGGCACTTGAGAAAAACAATATATTATTAGAGAAAATTGAGAAAGGGGATCAATAAATGAGTTGTAAAATTTTATGATTGTGTATTATTTTATTTTTAAAATTATTACTAATTAGGACAAATTCTATCCGTTAGCCAGTTTCGGCTACGAACACCCTTTGGCGAATTGTTTCACCCTCCACATTTTCGATGTCATCGTCAATCTGGTTTTGCCGCTCTAAGTTGATAATATGAGGAATTTCCTCTTCTTCAGCCTCGGTTGGTCGTATTAAAACCATTTGGTTGTGAAGAATAGAGCACGAGTTGATGATATGCCCTACAATCGTTGGATCATATCGCAACCCCCTTTGTGCTAATAAACATCTGAAATTACAAAATAATAGGTTTATTTTTAATGTACAAATATTGTAAAAATTTTACAATACCCCTAAATCGGACTTTTAATAAGCCAATGCAGCGCTCAACAGCATTCCATACACTTGCGTGCTTTTTATTGAAGTTTGTTTCCCTCATGTTATTAGACTGAGGGAACGGAGTAATAAGCCACGGCTGTAAAGCGTATCCCGAATCACCTAAAACGATGAAGATATAAATATTTAATACGGTAAACAACAAACATAGTTTCATGTTTATAAATCACCAATTAACTACGTAAATTTGTCATCGTTGGCAATAAAATTTTGCCGCAAATGGTACAGCAAATGGCTAATATTAAATATAAAGCTATCGTGCGATGATCCCGGATACCTGGCATTCACATTTCTGATCTTCAATTGATCGTCGCACACCTATTAAAAAATTCATTTCTTAATAATGCTCAATATTGTATTAAATACATGTTAATTTTATTATGTACATTTATATATGAATAACATATTTACTTACTATTTGTACATTTACCGGATGGAATCCTTTCCGGTTCATATACATAATTTTGACTGCCTTTTTTAGGGCACATATTTTGATTTGAGTCCCGTCAATCAAACCGACAACGCCGGGCATACCCGTTAATTCAAAAAATCTAAAAATTGTGTAAATCATAAAATACATTTCACAAAGTTTAAATTTTTGAACCGAACTTACCTCCCTTTAATTGCAGAAACATCTTCCTCACTTGTTGGGAATTTGACGCGCTCTACAAGAAGCTTTGTTGATAGGATCCGGGACACCTTTCTAATACAATCAGACACTTTGGTCTGCGACATATTTGATATGAAGTTCATTCCTACCTGTCGCTGGTATCCGGCGGTGCCGTAAAAGTTGAGAGCAATTAAAACATGCCAAATGTTTAGGAAGTCTATAAAGTTCCCGAAACCTATTTTTGAATAAAAAAAATGAATAATATCACAAACTTTTATTTATTATTTATTAGGAATTAACTTGCCTTCCTTCTTCGATGTCAAAGGGGTTCATTTCATCCCTCAAATGCTCGAATAATCCGCATATGATTTTTTGCGATCATAAATAATTGCTACTGGTAAATTGTCCATTTTATTAGAATATTATTATTATTTTATTTAAATTTAAATTCAATTAAAATAAAATCAAAATCTTGTTTTTCCGAAATCGCTTCGCTATACACTTTTAATTTTTGACAGATAATAGCTAGTTGCTCAGTTTTCTCGCCTTTTACTTTTGTCGGTTTGTGCAAAATTGCAAAAAAACTGTCAGACAAAACTAAAAGGCGAGATATAGAGAAAAAACTCGCTTCTCGCTTTTTGTGCAAAATCCCAGTACAGTTCTATGTTTTTTTTACCCACGCCAATTGTATTACGTAAACGGCGAGAAAATTATGAAGCGAGACCAATGTGCACCTTGTGTGTGTGCGAGCGGCTAGGGTGTAGAGGAATGTTTTTTCATGGTTTCTTCTTTTGGTACATGCGATTGATGCGCGGTAGAGAGAGTGTTCAACTAAAGCACTAAATATTTTTCTTTAGAATGTTTTAGTGCGAAAAAATATTTTCAGTCTATTTTTGGGTTTTAAAAGAAAAAGTCAGTTCTCTTTTGAGTTTTCTGTATAAAAAAATACTAAAAGTTCAGTTAAATTTGATAGAATTATGAATTTTTATTCGCGGAAAAAAATTATATAAAGTTACTGTAAAATATTTTATAAAAAATAGAAACAATTATTTTGTTTCATTTACAATAATTATATGGGTTGTAAAAAAATTATTGGTGACGATTTTTTTTTTTTTTGTTCTTTTGGTTTGGAACATAATAATTTGTGCGATGTACATTGAGAAACCGTACAGTTTAAGTATAGAATGACGTTGCACAATAAATTCAATTATTTTTATCGACAAGGACGGTGGGACCAACGGTTCGAGGTGTGCGAAAGAAATCATATGAGTAAAAGTGGCTCGTTTAAAATTTGTTTAAACGGCAAAACAAGGACGCGGGAACTATATTATAAACGATTTCCTGACGTGATCTAATATTTTGTTTTCGACGTAACTAGCTCAATCATACAGGCTGGCCGAACCCGATGACTATTAATATCGGTGTAACGAGTGGTAAAATCACATAGCCATTGCGGTTATTTCTAAAATATAGCGTCAAAGGGTGTACCGCAAAGGTACACAACTTTATTTTGACGGTTTCCCAACAACCACGAGGCCATTCATCATGGCCAGTTGATACCACTTCATTATATACGGTTTTGGTGAGACAAAGCCCAACAAGTTTGTTTCCGGGTGGCCAGTTAAGGTCACTTCACCCCCCCCCCCCCCCCCCCGTAAATATTTTAATTTGATTTCAAAATTTCAATTTTTCCAACTTTTATTTAAAATACGAATTTGTAATCGAGCACCAATTAACCGAAGTGTACGTTAGTTTCACTCAAAATTATTCACTTTCGCCTACCATATTTTTGGTGTTGTACAATTCATTTCCCATTCGGTATCCGTTACATTTTTTTCGTCGAAGTGGTGAGTCCAGCATATGTGTCGTCTATTCGAGGACGACCGTAAATGTGAAACGTTTTGAAACCCGTGTGAATTGTGGGAGATTACCTAGAGGTCTCTCTCGTTGAAGAGAGGTTTTGTCTATTGAGGAAACGTCCCTACCCTCTTATGCTGCCTCGTTGTGGTCTCTAGGGGTCGATAGGTCATTCGAGAGGTTTCTTCAGCAGACATTGAACTTGCCATTCGAGGAGATCCGGTCATTTCTGAGTGGGCACACCCGGTTATTATTAAATTTATTACATTTCCTCAAGTTTCGGTCGACGAATGACTGCTTTTATTTAGTTTGCTTTTGATTGTTGTTTTATTCTGTACACGGTGTGGACCAGGAACACGCAAGCATCAATTTCCCCACTACCCAAAACCCTGAGATCTAGTCGGCAAAATCACCGTGAGAAAGGCCTCTGCGTTTTTAGATGAAATCTGCGGGTTGGTTTCGTACCATCCGTAACAAAGATTAGTGATAAACTGAAACAAAAATATATAGCCGAAGAAGAGAAACAGAGAGTTCCAAACGATACTCTCTCTTAATTTCCTTTTTAGATTCGTAAGTTTCCGATCTAAAATTCAAATCCAACCTTCCACAACTAGTTTTAAGTATATTTGCGTCTAAGGAAGTTGTCTAGTAACGCCTATCATTGACTCATTTCAATCCAAAATACATATTAGAAATACAATATAAATAATATTAATATTATAAGATATAAGATTGACAATTAACCGATTTCTCTTCAGGTCAAAAATCGATTATGATGCATCGAATTACCCTCCCGTACAAGGAATTAGTTCTTCTGAATTTATTACAACAAGCCACACCCACAAAAATGAATGATAAAGCATCGAATTGCCTTCCAATACAAGAAATTGGTACCTGTGTTGAAATAAATTCAAAAGTACCCATTACTTGTACGGGAAGGTAATTTGATAAATTGTATGGCCTACTTTTATCGATGTGGGTACAAATTCAATGTGCCCATTTGAAAAAGAGTGTGTTGCTTAATCAAATTTGAGGGTGGGTTGCTACATATATAGCAAGTCAATAACCTAATTTAAATAATCTCAAAAGTTGTAAAATTCCGTAAGCTTTATATTGAAACTCATTTATGGACAATTCGAAAACCTAACTAATTTATTTAATTTAACAACCAACGGGTATTATTTCAATTCAATTCTAAAGTTTACACAAACATTTTAATATTCCGTGCGTCGCTTTATGGGGTTGGACAAAACTAATTATTTGGTGGGCAAAATTCATCAACAGAGGGGCAATTCTAAAACATAAAACATTTATTTAACCCTCATGTGAGTGAAGAAAAAATATCTTAATTTGAGTGACTAAGGCACCCGGGTACCCTACATGCAATTTTTCTTAAAACTAATTTTTTTTTAATTTTTTTTGCAATTTCGAAATCTATAAAGGATTTTGCTAAAACTACATAAATTGAAAACAATTTTGCATTAGCTGCAACATGTCAGTTTTCGAAGAACATTCTGTAAAAAAACGTAAATAATCCAACATATCACATCAGTGAAAAAATGATCGATAGTAATAAAAAAATGTTGGTTAGTTTTTTTGAAATAAATAAAAATATAAACATAAATTAAATGAAATAAATAAATAGAAACACAAACAATGAAATACAACGACATATAACACAAAAATATAAAATATTTGTATACTATTTCTTTCAAATATAGTGTAAAATATATAAAGGTACCCGAGTGTACCTTTGTTACTCTAATTCGTACAACTAAACTATTTTTTGCTGTCACGTGCGTCCAAGTTGTAAAATTTCTCATTTTTAAGTGTGATCGTAATCTATCAATAGAACTAGAAGTTCTCATAAAATTAAAACTTTTTATTATGACTGGAAACAAAGCTAGACGTTTAAAAGTGCAAAAGGTATCCGAGTACCTTGTCACTCACATAAGGGTATTCATAATTTAGCTCTACAGAATAAGTGTAAATTTTACTGTTCCATATATAGCTTTATGCAGTCGGGCGAAATTTCTTAGAAATAATAGGAATAATTTTAAAACATAACGAATTTTAGAACTCAGATCCTTTTTCGAGTGCTGACTCAAATATCTAATTTTCTGTTAACGTTTTACAAGAGAGTAAAAGCTTCTTAAAGTTTGCTTTTGGAGTTGTCAAAATGGTAAGATCCAAAATGGTGATTCCTACATAAATTTATTAACATAAAAACTTTTATAGATTATAAACTCCAACTAATCCCTATTCAATAACTCCTAGAACATCATACCTGTGGCACTATTCTGGTGATTCCCCCGGTATAGGGAATTAGGGAAAATGTTGTTTGTTGTAATTTTTATTTAAACTTTGTTTTTGTGGCGGAGGTAAAATACTGAAGTAAAAAGTTAGTGTTAATTTTTTTGAAAACAAAATTAAATGGGGAATAATTCTTTATGCCAATTTATAAATATTTACAACAAACTTTTCCCCTCAGGGGCCGGAAAAAAAATATTTGAACAGAAAACACATATAAATTCTTTGTCCAGTTCGTATAAATTTTCTAATCCCGGCGAACACTGATAATTAAAGTGAGTAGTTTATGTGTCAAGTTTCAATGTCACATGATCAGAAATTCTTAGCCAAATACTAAATCAATTTATTATAAAGTAATATATGACAAGTGCTAAGTAAAATTCAAGGTCAAATTTTATATTGTTATATTTCGTTAAGTGGCACAAAGTTTAGTTGCATTTACGAGCTTTTTATTAAGACCTGTTTAATAATAAATAATATTTAGAGTAAGAGAGTAAAGAAAAAGCTCCACAAAACTATTCTCATGTATTGCTTTGATGATAAAGCGACATAGTATAGTATTCATCACATACACACGCTCATCGAACACAAATCCAAATAAAGTTTTGTATTTTAGTTTTTTGTATTTTATACGATGACGATGAACATCGAATTATTTACCTTCTACATTTATATTCCATTCATTCATCAGAAGCGCGTTTATTTTTTTATGCAAATTTGAATGTTGTATTTGAATATATTTGGAATTCACTTTGAAAAAATACATTTAATTTTTACAACTAAAAGCGTTATGCGATAAATTTGTTGTTAATATTAACGCAAATGATAATTTATAATTAATTGGTGCGTTGAGATTTTGTAAAGAAATTATTTATAGCTTTTTGGTCGATACGTTGTGAAAGTATTTAGGGATGTGGGTGTATTTTCATTGCATATATGTATAGGGAAACTATATAGGGCCTCGACACGATTTGACCTATTTTGCAAAATTAGGTTGATTCGTTGTTATACATAAATTTGATATCTGCGTGTGGCCTCCATTTTTGGTTGTTTTTTAATAAACCATCCGAAATTATGTCGCCGACTGGCCGCGCGTTATTTAAGTGTGAAATATGTAATCAACATCAACAGTAAAAGTATTTTTTTTTTATATAATCGGCTTATACACTTAAATATCACAGTGTATTTAAGACTTCCAGTTCAGCCTATTATTTGCGGCATACAAGAAAAAAAAAACAATAATATAATAATTATGGCTTATATACGTTAAAGCTTATATATAAATCTTCTATTTGAATTCCGATATTCACTTTAAGTTTCCGACATATTTTTTTCTCAATTTGTTTTAAGCTGAAATATTTGAAATATTACAAATTTTGTAAATATAAGTTTTGAACAACAAGTGAAATTAAAACTTGGGTAAATACGTATAGCCAGCCATCTGTGTATTGAATAAACAGTTATAAGACCACCTAATAAAAGGTTTAGTTCAGGCTATATAACAAAATATTCTATTATTTTGCGTCTGTTACTTTTGTCTCTAGGTGTGGAATTGAGTAAGATGTAAATACTTCCCTTCAAAACAAGCTATAAACAACTCAATGAAATTCTCAAAAATTTGCTTTAAAATATTTACTTATTCTACGCCTCAGAAATGTTAAACAGAAACCTACAGAGCTTTGCTACAAAGCTTAATTCCGAAGGGTATAAATGGTTTAAATATGAATACAAGAATCATCTACAATCAAATTTATAACTAGAGGTTGTCGTCCAAAAGAGGGACGAATTTTATGGTTAGTTGAGAGTTAAAATAGAGCTTTTGAAAAGAAACGGAAGTCTACTACCACAGTACAAAATGTCAATAGGTTTCAATTATACGCAGAAATATTGACAGAGACTAGAGACGATAGATCTCCTAGAAAATATCACGCCCAAGTAAACGCTGTCCACATTCCGAAAACTCCGACACCACAAAAGATGCATCAGCGTATCAAAGGATACCGACACTCTGTCCGAATTATTGATTGATTGATTTGAGTGTTAGGGTTGCCACTTTGCCAGACGTAAGTATTTTTATAATGAATTTATGATGAATATAATTTCTGGAATTGGCGAATATTTACCAAAATGTACGTATTTTCAGCAAATAAAAATAAAACATTAGACAAAAGCATTCGAAACGGAAGAAAATCCTGGCCAGTGCAGAATAATAAACGTTATATTTGTCTTTTAAGTGCCGCTACGGATGCTGTATATCGCGCAAGAGAAAAGTTGTCAAAATTTATTTTCAATAGATTGAAGATACCACATTTCGTTAATATAACACAAATCACTAGATCTGGTTTCGTTCTCTGCAATCATCTTACTGCATGTGAAGTGTACAACATACCACGAAGCTCTTCATTTACATAAATACGTTGTCCATGAATTATTGCAAGTTTTTTATTTCTTCTTGAATCGTCGGGATATTTAGGTCCCTATGAAGGTCATCATTCCTAATGTACCATAGAGCGTTAACTATACCACGTAGCACTTTGTTTTGGAACGTTTGTATTATTTTGGTGTTGGTTTTCTTTGTACAGCTCCAGAGCTGTATTCCGTATGTCCATACAGGCTTTAGCACCTGTTGATATAATAGCAATTTATTTTCGGTTGACAATTCCGAATTTGTCCCGAGCAGTCAATACATTTTTCGATATTTCATATTAAGTTCATCTTTTTTCTGTTTAACGTGACCATTCCATTTGAGCCTGGTATCCAAGGTCATCCCTAGATATTTAGCGTTATTTGTATAAGGAATCTGCTGACCGTTCATGATTAGGATTACAGGTTTATTATAGCTGATTTTTAGATTAGTAAAATTCACATGCTTGGATTTCGATTCATTGAGTCTGATACGCCACATTTTTGTTCATTTTATGTTTTTGTCACATGTTTCTTTCGATTCATCGATAATGTCTAAAACTGAGAGAACTGCAGTATCATCAGCAAATGTTGCAACGGTAACATCGTTTGATTAAGCTAAATCTCTGGTGTAGAGCAGGTAAAGAATAGGTCCCAAAACAATACGATGCGGGACTCCTACGAAATCTTTTCTAGCTCGGAATATTCTTCTTTATATTTCACCCTAAAGTGGCGATTCTCTATGTATGATTTTAAAATCATACAAAATATTGTTTTGGTAAATCTCTATGTAGTCTGAAGAATAAACCTCTGTGCCATACCTTTTCGAAGGCCTGCGCCACATCTAAGAAGATACTAGAACAAAACTATTTCCTCTCTAATGTATTCTCAATGACATCTGGATGCCTATGAACCTGCTCAATAGTTGTGAGTTTCTCTTTGATACAAAACTGATATTGTGGGATAAGGTATCTTTGTTCTATGGTTCTTTTCATTCTTTTGTGCAACTACCTCTCAAACAATTTCGCTGTTGTTGGCAGAAGTGAAATTGGCCAGTAAGATTTTCTTTCATTCGGTGACTTGCTCAGGAACTTTCTTTACTTTTATGTTCTTCGAAGTCAGATGTTCTAGGCCTATCAGCAGTGTTTTCGTAACTGGTAACGTAAAAATATTTTGGCCAGCTACAAGAGAAAGTGGAAACCACAATGATCAAATTGCAACAATTTAACGATCATCAAACAACCACCTTCAGTTCAGAAGTAGTATAAATGATACTACAAAAATAGAACCACCAGTATTTATTCACTGAGATGATTCATCAAAACAACAAAATATCCGACACAGTGAAAATGACATATTCAAAGTCACACTTACAGAAAGAAACACTTCAACTCATCATTCACCAAACAACAACAGAAGACAATTACAAAACAGATACAACAATACAAGGTTACTCGCCATATCAATTCAATGCACTATACTGTCACTAACGACAATTCAAATGGCAACCGCACAAGTGGTAAGGAACTTGCACGATACGGGAAAAAAAATTGGATAACATACATCAGCTCAACATAAGGTTTTCTGAATCCAGAAAAATCCACAGAAATTCCACAACTCGAAGATGATTTCAAATTTCTGAAAAAGTATTAGTAAAAGCCACAACTTGCGTGGGAAACGATGTCTTGCTAAGGGCACTAATTGATCCTGAATCACAAGTGACATTACTTTCATAAAAATCCACAAATTTACTCAACCTTACAAATCAGAAAGTTAATATCTCTATCTCAGCCAATATACAACTCTTGCCAAGGTTTCATACAGAGTTCCATCTACATATCGCCTTGATATTTGATAAACGTAACCAACAATTACTTTGACACAAGCTGATTGATCCATCTCAAACAACTACAACTTTCCGATCAATCCTACAACAAGTCACAACTAAATGATCTCATACTTGGTGCAGACTATTATTCGGCAATCATAAACAACAACATCATAAAAGGAGGTCAATTGGAACCAATGGCACAACAAATCAAAATAGGATGGATTATAATCGGCAGCAGGGGTGGCACCCGCACACATCAATCAACAACAATGATAGCTGCTAAAAGCATTGAGGAACATTTTAAATTACTCATAGAAGGCGATTCGGTACCGGACGAAAAAACTAATATGTACTGAGAAGGAGAATATGATTGACAACATTTCCAGTCAACTTTACAAAAAAGTGCATAGCATGATGACCATATACCAAACAACACCTGTTAAATACCACATCATATTAAGAAGTACAGCACCACTACAAAACTTAGAATAGTGTTGATGCTTCCTCCAAAATTACAAGATGCCCGTGCGGATATACAACTGCGCGACGCTTAGGCTAAAACATAGAACCGTAATGACGGTTGAAATAGAAAAATGTATCGCCATATCTGGCTCAACGCACAAGACTAGAATTATCTGCGTATATTATGAAGAACTCGTCCATCTAAACCAATGAGAACATATAAGCTTAGAATATTCACATATGGGACAACAGTGACAGTTTCTTAGCCATAAAAGCTTTAAAACAGCTGCTATTGATGGAGCCATATAATTATCCAGTAGCAGCACCACAAATAATGTTGACAAATTTTTACGAAGATGATCTTCTAACATTGTGGTGCGTGACAACATGAGAAATGAGAATCATTCACTTTACGAATTAAAGTTGCTAATAGAACGAGGTGAATTTAACTTACGGAAACGGGTTCATGTCTTGGATGATTAGCGTAACACTTTTCCTTAAGAGGTCTCCACAAAAAAAAATCCAACGGAGTCAAATGGCAGTTGCTGTGTAGCAAGTTGCGCCGTCCTGTTGAAATCAAATTATGTATGTGTCCTCCTCTTGAATTCTGGGTAACAAAAACTCGTTTATCATGGCCCGGTAATTTGCCCATTGATCGTTGCCCAATGATGCCATCGGTCCAGAATCCACACCAAACAGTCACTCGTTGTGGATGCATCGGTTTCTTCGAGCTTCGTCGGAAAAGATGATTTTTCGGTAAAAAAAATGCTCATTTTATTCCAAGCGTTTTACAATCCAATTAGCGAACCGAAAGCGTTGCAGATGGTCATTATGCTTCAGCTCCTGCACTAATTGAACTTTGTACTCCTTTATAATAAGGTTTTTGTGCAAAATTCTCATCACGAAACTGCGTGAAATGTTCAATTCTTGAGCATGATGGTGACTGGCACGATGGATAGGCTAAGCAGATGTACCCCACCCGCCATATTCACCAAGCATAGCTCCTTCACGTTATTACTTATTCCGGTCGATGTAGTAGTTTTCCTCTCGCGCAGAGATCGAAAATTGGCTTATTGATTGGATCGCCTCCAGGATTTCTTCAGAGAGGGAATCTGTGAATTGCCTAGAAGATGCGGGAAAGTTGTAGCTGCGGATGGAGCATACTTTGAATAAATAGTTCTTACATTTTCTAAACAAGTAAATGTGTTTTATTTTAATAAAAAAAGAGCGGAGTCACATTGTCATACGTATTATATAAATTAGTCCATAAACATTAAATATTTAAAAATAGTCAACAAACATGCCATTTTGAAAAAAATTGGCAAACGTGCAGTTGGTAGCTGACCATTTTCTTCTTATCCACTAACAGTTCTTCGATATCTCACCGAACTTCCGAAACAAAACATTTACGAAGCCAATCTGTAAATATATTGCCGACTCTAATCAAGCCATGGTCAAGAAAGGTTAACATCGCTGTGTACAAGGAACCCAACGGTACTGTTGAGAACAACACAATATAGTACAATACCGCACTCTATAATATTTCCGGACACCCGACACCATCGCAAACAATCTAATTTTAATAGTTTTTATATTTTTTTATGTTTCATATAAACTGCTTAGGTAACAAACTTTTTTCGTGATAATAAAAGGCAGAATGAAATTGACCACAATCAACTCAGTTTTCTATTCTCACATCTAATTAAACCTTACCTGTGGAAATTTAATTAGATGACAGCGCTAGTCTAACAAAGCTTAGTCTTAGAAACTACACAGTCCTTTGATAGACTAACATTAGTCCTTCGAGCCATCGTAATTAAATAAAAAACAGAGACACAACATCTTCCAGTCACAAACAACATCTAGTCGAGAGCGATATAATGGACGGTTTCAGTGATTACAAATCAGCAGAGGAAGGTCCGGAAATGTATGCAATTAATGCCAAACTAACATCAAAAGAGTTTTCAAGTCAATATATAAATACTTCAACGACGATTACTACGGGAACATAACATCCGAAGTAGAGCCACTAATAATCAAAATGGAGCAAGAGTTAACTAAAACATCTACCTCAACATCGCCCGTGAAATTACCAAAAGAGAAAGTACACACGTTTCACGGCAAATACCAAAATTGGTAAGCGTTTAACGACATTTTCACCCGGCTGATAAATCAAAATACTCAACTTTAAAACACATTAAAGTAGACGTATTTAAAATCGCATCTCCAACAACAAGCGGCACAATTAATCTCTCATCTACCGACTATTGGAGAAAATTATGAGGCGGTTTCAGTTAAAAAACCCGTTTGAAGCCATCCTCGCACATCTTGTAATGCAGAAGTTAGACTTCGACACTTTGGAGCGTTTTGAAAACAGCCTCGATTGCCCACGCGGAGTGCCACCGTTAAAGAACTGCTATGAGTTCTTATTGAGAAGGTTTCAAGCGTTGGAAGCCTCCGGATTGAAAAA
Source organism: Nephrotoma appendiculata (assembly GCA_947310385.1). Classification (NCBI taxonomy): domain Eukaryota; kingdom Metazoa; phylum Arthropoda; class Insecta; order Diptera; family Tipulidae; genus Nephrotoma; species Nephrotoma appendiculata. The sequence continues at coordinate 211,075,997 of OX371225.1, read as the reverse complement.
ACCATTAATTAATGTTTCTCATAAATATGAAGAACGGCCACCAGAGGCCGATTACACTAAAGTCTACGATCACATGTTCTTATTGCCAAGAATACGGACATTTCATCACGTGGTGTCACCACTTTCGCAATATTAGCGTAAAAAGACGAATTGATTTCATCAGCAGAGAAGGAATCTGCACCAAATGCTTGTTGCATAACACGGATTCAGTGTGACGAAAAACCCGCATATGTCACCTGCAATAACAGACATCTTCAGCTTTTACACGAACCAGGTCAACGATCTGAATGGTATACCCAAACAACATTATCGGCAACTGCCGTAGTAACGATCAATTCCATTTGTGGCGTTCCACCTAATGTACGAGCTTTAATTGATCCAGGATCATAAGTCTCTTTGATCACGGAATCGGCGGTTCAATGTCTTGGTATACCACTGCAACAAACCACGGTAAATATATTATCAGGAGTTGGGGCTAAACAAACATGGCAAATTCCATCCTAACAGTGTGCCTTGAACCGAATTTCCCATCAACAAACAAATTAAAGGTAGAGGCGTAAGTGTTGACAAAAATTACAATCGATGATCCGAAATATCAGCTTCCAGCCCCAATCGAACTGCTTCTAGGAGCACACGTATGTACAGCGACTTTATTGGCACCCCAATCATAAAGGGTAAACCTAGCTCAATAAAAACAAGGTAAATAGAGGAAATTCTGACCAGCACGGGCAGGCCGGAAATCAAACATGAATGTGAACAGTTTTTCTCGCAGACAATCAGATGAGACCAGAATGGGAGATACATTGTTCAAATCCAGCACTCCAACCTTTCTTACAATTGGAGAACAAATTGGACCGGAACACTATCCTTAGGGAGCTATATGTGAATTTCATGACCACGTAATCAAATTGCAACATATAGTATGAAGCCGGATAAACCCAATAAAGGGAACTATCATCTACCTCACCATGCGGCAAAATCCGGGTGGTGTTCGATGCTCCCATGCACACATCTACAGGTCTAAGTCTAAATGACGTGATGTATATGGGGCCTCCACTACAATACAACGTGTGGTCCATACTACTGAGATGGAGACTGTTGATGCGTATGTTGGAGAAATCATGCAATACTTACCTGGAATACTTACCGCATCAAAATAAACTCTCAACCTAAACACATAAAACATCATAACATATAAACCTAGAAATAAGAATTATAAATTAATTAATTAAATTCATACTACCTTTTACCATTATAACTTTAAAGATTAATTACGCCCATTACCTGAAATATATAGTTTATTAGAATATTATTTGTTAAAATTAATATTACATAGTTCTTACCTTTAGAGATTTATCCACTTCTTGTAACACTGTTTGTCTATACGACAGCAAAACCAATATCCAAATAATTTGTAAACAAAACAAATTCATGTAATTTATCCTTGAACTTGAACTTGATACAAATTTTTGGATGCTGTTATGTTTATACCTAAACAAACAAATTTTATATTATATAAAGGTTTAATTATGAAACACAAATATATTTTAATTGTATATTGATAATTATAGTTACCTATTTGTTAATCACTTGTTAATCACTTTTAATATCACTATCATATTATATTTAAATAACTAATTTAATTTTTAAGTAAATCTTGTTTACAATAAAATGTAAACAAAATATTGACAACTAGATTTAATCGCCATTTAAATATTGTAAAGGTAACAAAAAATTGTACTAGACTTTGGTAGCTCAAATAGAATAAGCATGAGTACGTTCCATGCAGAAATCATTTTTTTTACAACAACTATCGGCGGTTAGATGAACTGCACACAACATAAAAATTTACTTTTAATAAATATTTCCTTTTCAATTGAACCACCAAAGCATCTACACCGATTTAATAAAATAAAAATAAAATTGTGAATTATAAACCTGTGGAAAAGACTTGTGTATTTAATACCACAACTACCCATTACCAACACCAAGTTTATCGCACCTTCTGTACCAACACCCATTTTGGTACATTTTCTGGTCCTTCGAGCCGGATATCCAACCAACGGATTCCGGAATTATATTGAATATTGGAGCATCAACAATAAACGTTTGGATTCGCCAAATACAAGGAAATCTGAGAGCTTGGAAAGTCCGCATTGATAAACCGCATGCAGATCCATCCGTCATTAAGCCCGCTAAAAACCGCAAGTATAAGCCATTTTATTTAAAAAAAAACTAAAAATAAAGAAATAAAAACATAATTTATTGGGTTTTCATTTATTATAAAACCAAATTAAAATTATTAAACAAATTTCTCGAAATCATCTATCGGTATTCGCAAAATCGTTCAAATAAAATAGACAAAACGTGTTCTGTTATAATATAGTTAAACGAATAGTGTAAATAGTGCGCGATAGTGAATCACTGATTTAAAATGGCCGATTTAATAGCTCTAAAGAAGCGTCGCGCCTACATAAAAGGAAACATGACCAAGATGCTTAAATACATCAGTGAAATTAGAACTACAACAAACATCGAGGATGTAAGAGTTAGATTGTTAAATGTAGAACGTTATCGCACTGAATTCATGGGCATAGAGGATAAAATTGTTGCGCTTGATAATGCTGAGGTATTAGACGAAGAGTTTCAGGAGAATTATTATAAAGCGGTATCTGGATTGAATCTGGCGTTACGAACAAAGATGGAACCTACGATTACGCAAAACGAAACCTTGACAGATACTTCTTTAAATGGAACCTGTATGGAGGTTAGACTACCAAAAATTACCATACCATCATTCTCGGGAGAATATACTGAATGGCAGTCTTATTACGATCTATTCTGCTCTACAATACATGATAACACACGATTGACGCCATCCCAAAAATTACAGTATCTTAAGGGAACGCTACGAGGTGAAGCAGCTGGTCTACTCAAACACCTTAGTATAACTGATGCCAATTATATCGAAGCGCTGCAGAAGCTCCGAAACAGATATGATCGCAAAAGGCATACGATACAAGCCTTCATTAAGAATTTCATTCAACAGCCCAACATAACAACACCAAATAGTGCTAACGTTCGACGATTATATGACACCTCTGATGAAATAATACGCGGACTAAAAGCATTAGGGGAAGACGCGGAATCTAGAGACCATTGGCTAATTTATATACTAGTGAACAAGCTAGACGAGGATACTAACAGGCTTTGGGCTCAAATATCAGCAGATCACGATCTACCAACTATCAATCAATTCTTCGACTTTCTCTCCAAACGAATTGATGCTCTTGAGTCTCTTAAAGGTGGTCCCATCACACGCTCACAACTTCTGAGCAAATCTGCAATCAAAGGTCATGTTGCTGCCGAAATTACTAATCCAATATGTTCATTGTGTCCAGAAGAACATCACAGGTTATTTGAGTGTACAAAATTTAAGCAGCAATCAATCGAAAATAGAAAGGCATTTTTAGTAAAGGAAAACCGCTGTTTTAATTGTCTCAATAATAATCATAATTTGTACACCTGTAAATCTAGATTCAGATGCAAACAATGTAATAGAAAACACCATACACTACTCCACGACAATTTACAGATGAAACCAGCTGCTGAAGTCGCAACCCACAACGCACAGGAGGCAGAGGTAAACACAACAAGCCATAGTGCAAGCAATGAAATCGGGAGTTCCATTTTACCAACAGCTCTGATCCGTATATTGGATGCACAAAACCAGCTCCAACAATGTCGCGTACTACTAGACTCTGGATCACAGTGCTCATTCATCACTGAGAACTGTGCACAAAGGTTAGGTTTAAAAAGAAGTTACGCTAAACTTGCCATTGCCGGTATTGGAGGAATTATGACTGGATACACAAGGGGTTCAATTTCGTTAACAGCTTCACCATTAAACAAACCCGAACCAACATTTAAAATTGAAGCTTTAATACTTCCAAAATTAACCGCTAAACCATCTATCATTCAAGTTACAAATTTCAAAGAATTAAAAAATATCGACTTGGCAGATCCATACTTCAATAGGGGCTTGGACATTGATATGATTATCGGCGCAGACAGATTCTTCGACTTGCTATCATCGGGAAAAATTACTACCTCAAGTCAATTAATCCTGCAAAGGACTGTATTAGGATGGATCGTAGCAGGAAAAGCAGATAACAGACAGTCAACTCAATCAATGACTGTGATAATGAGCAACCCAGGAGACAGCTTAGAATATCAACTACGACAGTTCTGGGAAATTGAGTCAATCGAGCCTCCAAAAACGAATTTAACCAAAGAAGAGGAATTTTGTGAGCAACTCTTTACAGAAACGACTAAAACAGATGTCACTGGACGTTTTAAGGTACGCCTACCATTTAAACTTGATCCACAATCATTAGGTGGTTCATATAAAGCAGCTGTACAACGGATGTATTCAATGGAACGGAAATTCAACAAGAACGGCGAATTTGCTAATATGTACAAGGAGTTCATGAAAGAATACATAAGTCTTAACCATATGAAACCACTATGCGGAGAAAGTGAAAAAATAAAGGGATACTACCTACCTCATCATGGTGTCCTAAAGGAGTCTAGCAGTACAACTAAGCTAAGAGTTGTATTTGATGGATCTTCGAGAACTGATACAGGAAAATCATTAAATGATTGCCTTGCGGTTGGCCCAACAGTACAATCATCGTTATACGAGATAATACTGCGTTTTAGAAAATTCAAAATAGCATTAACAGCAGATGTTGAAAAGATGTTTCGACAAGTACTTGTTGCAAAAGAAGACACTAGATACCAAAGAATATTGTGGAGGAACTCACCAGACACGCCGTTTACAACATACGAACTTCAAACAGTCACCTATGGCACCGCAAGTGCCACATACCTGGCAACTCGTGCATTAAATGAAGCTACAGTAAAGTTCGCACCAACCTTCAAAAACGCAGTAGATCAAATAAAAAATAGTATGTACGTCGACGATCTAATGACAGGGGCGGATTCTGTAGAAGAGGCAACGAAGCTAAAGGATGAGATCAACCAAATTCTGTCAACTTCCGGATTCATGCTGAGAAAATGGTTAACCAACGAGAGACGGATATTTAACAATAATAACCACGACCATTCTACCAACGTACTTGAAATCGAGCCATTTAGTTCTGTAAAGGTTTTAGGTTTGTATTGGAATCCATTAAAAGATTGCTTCCAATTCAAAGTCAACCTTACTAGTCTACCAATAATAACAAAGCGAGGGATTCTTTCCGAAGCAAGCAGACTGTTCGATCCATTTGGATGGCTTGCCCCAGTGACCATAAAAATAAAAATATTTTTTCAAAAATTATGGGTTGAAAACTTAAATTGGGACGAGCAGTTACCACAACAATTATCTTCAGAGTGGCTAAATATACGCCTCAACCTACCCAAAATCGACCAAATCGAGATAAAGAGATACATTAATACGACGAAAGAGGGGAACATTGCATTACATGGCTTTTCTGATGCTTCCAAATATGCGTATTCGGCCGTGGTCTATGCTGAAATAATAAACAAGAAAGATGGCCCATCCAAAATTTGGTTATTATCGTCTAAAACCAAAGTAGCACCGGTAAAACAAATTTCGATCCCGAGATTAGAATTGTGTGGTGCAGCGCTTTTAGCAAGACTTCTGATAAGGATTAAAGACGAATTAAAGATAGAAATTTCGAAAATCACCGCGTGGACCGACTCAACAATCGTCCTAGATTGGCTTGCTGCACATCCGACTAAATGGAATACCTTCGTTGGAAATCGTACGGGTGAAATACTTTCGACAATGAACCGCTCACAATGGAGGCATGTCGATTCCCAAGACAATCCTGCTGATCACGCATCTAGAGGAGTAGATCCAGACCAGCTAAAAAATTTAAAATTATGGTGGAAGGGACCAGAGTGGCTAGGAGATCAAAATAAATGGCCTAACAAGCACCGGAGTACAAATACAACCGAAGAAATCCGTTATCAAACACTAAATATCCAAATCTCCCAACAAAATGTAATAGATAAATTAGTACAGCGGTTATCCAGTTATTCCAAAATCGTAAGAATCCTAGCCTATGTCATTCGCTTTCTTACAATAAAAACTAAACCTTCTGCCAGATCCACAACTTTTCCTTACATTACTTGTCCAGAATTCCAAAAGTCCCAAGTTCTCCTGATTAAAAACATGCAGTCAAAGTACTTTGCCGCAGAACTAAAACTACTTTCATCAAATAAAGAACTCTCACCATCAAGTAAGCTCATATATCTAAAACCGTTCATCGATGAATCAGGCTTACTTCGAGTTGGAGGCAGAATCAGAAACGCATCGATATGTTACAACATCAAGCACCCATTAATTTTAGAATCACGAGATGAATTAACCAAAGTTATTGTACGAGAACATCATCTACGTTATCTACATGCTGGACCCACCTTAATGATGGCAACCCTTCGAACAAAGTATTGGATAATAGGTGGCCGCAATCTCATTAGAAAGACAGTACACAGCTGCGTAAAATGCGTGAAATATGACCAAAAACCTCTCAAGCAAATTATGGGTGATCTGCCTAGCACACGAGTAGAGCTGATTAGGCCTTTTTACAAAGTTGGTGTAGACTACGCTGGGCCATTTCCAATTCACTTAACCAGAGGTAGAGGTCAAAAGACATACAAGTCTTACATTTGTATTTTCATTTGTCTATCAACTAAAGCGGTACACATAGAGTTAGTTTCTGATCTAACTTCTGATGCCTATATCGCCGCATTACGACGGTTCATAGCACGTAGGGGAATATGTAAAGAAATAATCAGTGACAATGGGACCAATTTTATCGGGGCTCGAAATCAATTATACGAGTTCTTTAAATTCCTAAAAGATAACGCTAATCACTTTTCTCATTTCTTACTGACAGATCAAATAACATTTAAATTCATCCCACCCAGTTCACCTCACTTCGGAGGTTTATGGGAAGCTGCAGTAAAGAGTGCCAAATACCATCTGCGCAGAGTAACTGACGGGCACATATTGACGTTGGAAGAAATGAGTACGTTGCTAGTCGAAGTTGAGGCAATGCTGAATTCCAGACCAATTTGTGTGCTTTCAGTGGATGATATCGACTATTTAACACCAGCACATTTCTTAATTGGACGAGCCACAACACAACTACCGGCTGAAGATTATAGCGATGTAAAACTATCCACAGTATCTAGATGGAAGATGATACAACAAATGAACCAACACATCTGGACAAGATGGTCAATGGAATATTTAACCAATCTTCAACAGCGGCATAAGTGGCATAAGAAAGAAACCAATATAAAAATTGACGACATTGTGCTTATAAAGGACAACAATTTACCTCCAGCAAAGTGGATGTTAGGTAAAGTAGTGGAACTTCATCCAGGATCTGATACTTATGTTAGAGTTGTATCAGTAAAAACATCAACAGGAATTATAAAACGTCCAGTACATAAATTATGTGTATTACCCATAAATTGAATCACCCGATTCAAGGCGGCCGGGATGTTGATGCGTATGTTGGAGAAATCATGCAATACTTACCTGGAATACTTACCGCATCAAAATAAACTCTCAACCTAAACACATAAAACATCATAACATATAAACCTAGAAATAAGAATTATAAATTAATTAATTAAATTCATACTACCTTTTACCATTATAACTTTAAAGATTAATTACGCCCATTACCTGAAATACCGGTGTGAAGTTTTTGGACACTTTTTTTGGACACTTTTATAATTTGGACAGAAATTTACGCGAGTGTCCAAAAATAATTTTTTTAGACATTATTTCGATTTTGGGTAAATATTTGCACACGTGAACATTTCTTAAAAATGTAAATACAAAAAAAAATTTTTGTTTATAGAAAAGATCAAATTTTTGTATTTCATATATGTACATACATATTAAACTTTTAAGAAATTTAATCATCAGGAATATTATATGAATTTTTGTATGAAAGGATGTCGTTGTAGGTTATGGTAAATTACACAAATCTCAGAGATTGGCTCCCATAGTGACTATATAGGTTCGAAAGGGGATACATTACGGAATTGAAATCACCTAATGCCATTTCGAAATGAGCCGTAGGGCTCTCGTATAAAATTTTTGAACATTCACGCTATCCGCGATTTTCATATGAAAAAATGTCGTTGTAGGTTACGGTAAATTACACAAATCTCAGAGATTGGCTCCCATAGTGACTATATAGGTTCGAAAGGGGATACATTACGGAATTGAAATCACCTAATGCCATTTCGAAATGAGCAGTAGGGCTCTCGTATAAAATTTTTGAACATTCACGCTATCCGCGATTTTCATATGAAAAAATGTCGTTGTAGGTTATGGTAAATTACACAAATCTCAGAGATTGGCTTCCATAGTGACTATATAGGTTCGGAAGGGGATACATTACGGAATTGAAATCACCTAATGCCATTTCGAAATGAGCCGTAGGGCTCTCGTATAAAATTTTTGAACATTCACGCTATCCGCGATTTTCATATGAAAAAATGTCGTTGTAGGTTACGGTAAATTACACAAATCTCAGAGATTGGCTCCCATAGTGACTATATAGGTTCGAAAGGGGATACATTACGGAATTGAAATCACCTAATGCCATTTCGAAATGAGCAGTAGGGCTCTCGTATAAAATGTTTGAACATTCACGCTATCCGCGATTTTCATATGAAAAAATGTCGTTGTAGGTTATGGTAAATTACACAAATCTCAGAGATTGGCTTCAATAGTGACTATATAGGTTCGGAAGGGGATACATTACGGAATTGAAATCACCTAATGCCATTTCGAAATGAGCAGTAGGGCTCTCGTATAAAATTTTTGAACATTCACGCTATCCGCGATTTTCATATGAAAAAATTTCGTTGTAGGTTACGGTAAATTACACAAATCTCAGAGATTGGCTCCCATAGTGACTATATAGGTTCGAAAGGGGATACATTACGGAATTGAAATCACCTAATGCCATTTCGAAATGAGCAGTAGGGCTCTCGTATAAAATTTTTGAACATTCACGCTATCCGCGATTTTCATATGAAAAAATGTCGTTGTAGGTTATGGTAAATTACACAAATCTCAGAGATTGGCTCCCATAGTGACTATATAGGTTCGAAAGGGGATACATTACGGAATTGAAATCACCTAATGCCATTTCGAAATGAGCAGTAGGGCTCTCGTATAAAATTTTTGAACATTCACGCTATCCGCGATTTTCATATGAAAAAATGTCGTTGTAGGTTATGGTAAATTACACAAATCTCAGAGATTGGCTCCCATAGTGACTATATAGGTTCGAAAGGGGATACATTACGGAATTGAAATCACCTAATGCCATTTCGAAATGAGCAGTAGGGCTCTCGTATAAAATTTTTGAACATTCACGCTATCCGCGATTTTCATATGAAAAAATTTCGTTGTAGGTTACGGTAAATTACACAAATCTCAGAGATTGGCTCCCATAGTGACTATATAGGTTCGAAAGGGGATACATTACGGAATTGAAATCACCTAATGCCATTTCGAAATGAGCAGTAGGGCTCTCGTATAAAATTTTTGAACATTCACGCTATCCGCGATTTTCATATGAAAAAATGTCGTTGTAGGTTATGGTAAATTACACAAATCTCAGAGATTGGCTCCCATAGTGACTATATAGGTTCGGAAGGGGATACATTACGGAATTGAAATCACCTAATGCCATTTCGAAATGAGCAGTAGGGCTCTCGTATAAAATTTTTGAACATTCACGCTATCCGCGATTTTCATATGAAAAAATTTCGTTGTAGGTTACGGTAAATTACACAAATCTCAGAGATTGGCTCCCATAGTGACTATATAGGTTCGAAAGGGGATACATTACGGAATTGAAATCACCTAATGCCATTTCGAAATGAGCAGTAGGGCTCTCGTATAAAATTTTTGAACATTCACGCTATCCGCGATTTTCATATGAAAAAATGTCGTTGTAGGTTATGGTAAATTACACAAATCTCAGAGATTGGCTCCCATAGTGACTATATAGGTTCGAAAGGGGATACATTACGGAATTGAAATCACCTAATGCCATTTCGAAATGAGCCGTAGGGCTCTCGTATAAAATTTTTGAACATTCACGCTATCCGCGATTTTCATATGAAAAAATGTCGTTGTAGGTTATGGTAAATTACACAAATCTCAGAGATTGGCTCCCATAGTGACTATATAGGTTCGAAAGGGGATACATTACGGAATTGAAATCACCTAATGCCATTTCGAAATGAGCAGTAGGGCTCTCGTATAAAATTTTTGAACATTCACGCTATCCGCGATTTTCATATGAAAAAATGTCGTTGTAGGTTACGGTAAATTACACAAATCTCAGAGATTGGCTCCCATAGTGACTATATAGGTTCGAAAGGGGATACATTACGGAATTGAAATCACCTAATGCCATTTCGAAATGAGCCGTAGGGCTCTCGTATAAAATTTTTGAACATTCACGCTATCCGTGATTTTCATATGAAAAAATGTCGTTGTAGGTTATGGTAAATTACACAAATCTCAGAGATTGGCTCCCATAGTGACTATATAGGTTCGAAAGGGGATACATTACGGAATTGAAATCACCTAATGCCATTTCGAAATGAGCCGTAGGTCTCTCGTATAAAATTTTTGAACATTCACGCTATCCGTGATTTTCATATGAAAAAATGTCGTTGTAGGTTACGGTAAATTACACAAATCTCAGAGATTGGCTCCCATAGTGACTATATAGGTTCGAAAGGGGATACATTACGGAATTGAAATCACCTAATGCCATTTCGAAATGAGCCGTAGGGCTCTCGTATAAAATTTTTGAACATTCACGCTATCCGCGATTTTCATATGAAAAAATTTCGTTGTAGGTTATGGTAAATTACACAAATCTCAGAAATTGGCTCCCATAGTGACTATATAGGTTTGAAAGGGGATACATTACGGAATTGAAATCACCTAATGCCATTTCGAAATGAGCCGTAGGGCTCTCGTATAAAATTTTTGAACATTCACGCTATCCGCGATTTTCATATGAAAAAATTTCGTTGTAGGTTACGGTAAATTACACAAATCTCAGAGATTGGCTCCCATAGTGACTATATAGGTTCGAAAGGGGATACATTACGGAATTGAAATCACCTAATGCCATTTCGAAATGAGCAGTAGGGCTCTCGTATAAAATTTTTGAACATTCACGCTATCCGCGATTTTCATATGAAAAAATGTCGTTGTAGGTTACGGTAAATTACACAAATCTCAGAGATTGGCTCCCATAGTGACTATATAGGTTCGAAAGGGGATACATTACGGAATTGAAATCACCTAATGCCATTTCGAAATGAGCAGTAGGGCTCTCGTATAAAATTTTTGAACATTCACGCTATCCGCGATTTTCATATGAAAAAATGTCGTTGTAGGTTATGGTAAATTACACAAATCTCAGAGATTGGCTCCCATAGTGACTATATAGGTTCGGAAGGGGATACATTACGGAATTGAAATCACCTAATGCCATTTCGAAATGAGCAGTAGGGCTCTCGTATAAAATTTTTGAACATTCACGCTATCCGCGATTTTCATATGAAAAAATTTCGTTGTAGGTTACGGTAAATTACACAAATCTCAGAGATTGGCTCCCATAGTGACTATATAGGTTCGAAAGGGGATACATTACGGAATTGAAATCACCTAATGCCATTTCGAAATGAGCAGTAGGGCTCTCGTATAAAATTTTTGAACATTCACGCTATCCGCGATTTTCATATGAAAAAATGTCGTTGTAGGTTATGGTAAATTACACAAATCTCAGAGATTGGCTCCCATAGTGACTATATAGGTTCGAAAGGGGATACATTACGGAATTGAAATCACCTAATGCCATTTCGAAATGAGCCGTAGGGCTCTCGTATAAAATTTTTGAACATTCACGCTATCCGCGATTTTCATATGAAAAAATGTCGTTGTAGGTTATGGTAAATTACACAAATCTCAGAGATTGGCTCCCATAGTGACTATATAGGTTCGAAAGGGGATACATTACGGAATTGAAATCACCTAATGCCATTTCGAAATGAGCAGTAGGGCTCTCGTATAAAATTTTTGAACATTCACGCTATCCGCGATTTTCATATGAAAAAATGTCGTTGTAGGTTACGGTAAATTACACAAATCTGAGAGATTGGCTCCCATAGTGACTATATAGGTTCGAAAGGGGATACATTACGGAATTGAAATCACCTAATGCCATTTCGAAATGAGCCGTAGGGCTCTCGTATAAAATTTTTGAACATTCACGCTATCCGATTTTCATATGAAAAAATGTCGTTGTAGGTTATGGTAAATTACACAAATCTCAGAGATTGGCTCCCATAGTGACTATATAGGTTCGAAAGGGGATACATTACGGAATTGAAATCACCTAATGCCATTTCGAAATGAGCCGTAGGTCTCTCGTATAAAATTTTTGAACATTCACGCTATCCGTGATTTTCATATGAAAAAATGTCGTTGTAGGTTACGGTAAATTACACAAATCTCAGAGATTGGCTCCCATAGTGACTATATAGGTTCGAAAGGGGATACATTACGGAATTGAAATCACCTAATGCCATTTCGAAATGAGCCGTAGGGCTCTCGTATAAAATTTTTGAACATTCACGCTATCCGCGATTTTCATATGAAAAAATTTCGTTGTAGGTTATGGTAAATTACACAAATCTCAGAAATTGGCTCCCATAGTGACTATATAGGTTTGAAAGGGGATACATTACGAAATTGAAATCATCTAATGCCATTTCGAAATGAGCCGTAGGGCTCTCGTATAAAATTTTTGAACATTCACGCTATCCGCGATTTTCATATGAAAAAATGTCGTTGTAGGTTACGGTAAATTACACAAATCTCAGAGATTGGCTCCCATAGTGACTATATAGGTTCGAAAGGGGATACATTACGGAATTGAAATCACCTAATGCCATTTCGAAATGAGCAGTAGGGCTCTCGTATAAAATTTTTGAACATTCACGCTATCCGTGATTTTCATATGAAAAAATGTCGTTGTAGGTTACGGTAAATTACACAAATCTCAGAGATTGGCTCCCATAGTGACTATATAGGTTCGAAAGGGGATACATTACGGAATTGAAATCACCTAATGCCATTTCGAAATGAGCCGTAGGGCTCTCGTATAAAATTTTTGAACATTCACGCTATCCGATTTTCATATGAAAAAATGTCGTTGTAGGTTATGGTAAATTACACAAATCTCAGAGATTGGCTCCCATAGTGACTATATAGGTTCGAAAGGGGATACATTACGGAATTGAAATCACTTAATGCCATTTCGAAATGAGCCGTAGGGCTCTCGTATAAAATTTTTGAACATTCACGCTATCCGTGATTTTCATATGAAAAAATGTCGTTGTAGGTTACGGTAAATTACACAAATCTCAGAGATTGGCTCCCATAGTGACTATATAGGTTCGAAAGGGGATACATTACGGAATTGAAATCACCTAATGCCATTTCGAAATGAGCAGTAGGGCTCTCGTATAAAATTTTTGAACATTCACGCTATCCGCGATTTTCATATGAAAAAATTTCGTTGTAGGTTATGGTAAATTACACAAATCTCAGAGATTGGCTTCCATAGTGACTATATAGGTTCGAAAGGGAATACATTACGGAATTGAAATCACCTAATGCCATTTCGAAATGAGCCGTAGGGCTCTCGTATAAAATTTTTGAACATTCACGCTATCCGTGATTTTCATATGACAACATGTCGTTGTAGGTTACTGTAAATTACACAAATCTCAGAGATTGGCTCCCATAGTGACTATATAGGTTCGAAAGGGGATACATTACGGAATTGAAATCACCTAATGCCATTTCGAAATGAGCCGTAGGGCTCTCGTATAAAATTTTTGAACATTCACGCTATCCGATTTTCATATGAAAAAATGTCGTTGTAGGTTATGGTAAATTACACAAATCTCAGAGATTGGCTCCCATAGTGACTATATAGGTTCGAAAGGGAATACATTACGGAATTGAAATCACTTAATGCCATTTCGAAATGAGCCGTGCTTTACGTTTTTTAATCGTCTTGTTTAAGATCAGCTCAGATAGACTGTTTTTTTAAAGCATGAACGCATAATTTGATATATGTATTATATAATAGATATATAATAAATTTAGGTTCAATAAACATTTTATTTTACCATTTATTTTTTTTGAAATAATGGCCCGAGTACAACTGAAACTCCTACTAAAATGTAGCGAATGTCACAAATACTAATCATTATCAGAATGTATTTTGTAGCCATAATTTAGATCATAAAACATTGATTTTTGACATCTCCATTCGTGGCATACGCATCCCAAAATTATACTGACCATTTCGTATCAAAATAACAATGTTAAACCTTTAAACATCTCTTCAGAATTTTTTTTTGTAGGCGTACCATCGTTTATATTTTTTTAAACCAAAAAGAAACGAGAACAACCAAATAATATTCGAGTACAATAATATAATGCCCGATTGCAAACGAAAAATAGCGAAGAATGGAAATTTAACTGTGTTAATCGTAAGGTTAAGGGAAATTGATAAAACTGCATATTGTAATTTTGGGATGCGGCATCAATAAAAATTAATTATAAGTTCGATACATTTTAGTAGGTATTTCCATGCACTTCGCCCACTGTTGCTAAGTAACATCGAATTAATCCAACTATTACTAACAACTTTTAAAATAATATTTATACCATACGTGTTATATGTATAAATATATACCTGCACTTCGACATGATATTCTAATGTAAACGACCTGCTATACTCCATATTATATAGGTAAAATAAACATAAACTTGTTGTGATTTATGAAAAATGTAATATTTGGCTGATCTTGAGCAGGACCATAAATGAAGGAAAAACCCACTAGCAAAAATTGTAATGAAAATTACATTAATAACGCAACATGTTTTGCAACTAATATATTTGAATCGAATTTTCCGATAAAATCTCTTGAGATTTGTGTAATTTACCATAACCTACAACGACATTTTTCATATGAAAATCGCGGATAGCGTGGATGTTCAAAAATTTTATACGAGACCCCTACGGCTCATTTCGAAATGGCATTAGGTGATTTCAATTCCGTAATGTATCCCCTTTCGAACCTATATAGTCACTATGGGAGCCAATCTCTGAGATTTGTGTAATTTACCATAACCTACAACGACATTTTTTCATATGAAAATCGCGGATAGGTTGAATGTTCAAAAATTTTATACGAGAGCCCTACGGCTCATTTCGAAATGGCATTAGGTGATTTCAATTCCGTAATGTATTCCCTTTCGAACCTATATAGTCACTATGGGAGCCAATCTCTGAGATTTGTGTAATTTACCGTAACCTACAACGACATTTTTTCATATGAAAATCACGGATAGCGTGAATGTTCAAAAATTTTATACGAGAGCCCTACGGCTCATTTCGAAATGGCATTAGGTGATTTCAATTCCGTAATGTATCCCCTTTCGAACCTATATAGTCACTATGGGAGCCAATCTCTGAGATTTGTGTAATTTACCGTAACCTACAACAAAATTTTTTCATATGAAAATCACGGATAGCGTGAATGTTCAAAAATTTTATACGAGAGCCCTACGGCTCATTTCGAAATGGCATTAGGTGATTTCAATTCCGTAATGTATCCCCTTCCGAACCTATATAGTCACTATGGGAGCCAATCTCTGAGATTTGTGTAATTTACCATAACCTACAACGACATTTTTTCATATGAAAATCGCGGATAGGTTGAATGTTCAAAAATTTTATACGAGAGCCCTACGGCTCATTTCGAAATGGCATTAGGTGATTTCAATTCCGTAATGTATTCCCTTTCGAACCTATATAGTCACTATGGGAGCCAATCTCTGAGATTTGTGTAATTTACCGTAACCTACAACGAAATTTTTTCATATGAAAATCGCGGATAGGTTGAATGTTCAAAAATTTTATACGAGAGCCCTACGGCTCATTTCGAAATGGCATTAGGTGATTTCAATTCCGTAATGTATTCCCTTTCGAACCTATATAGTCACTATGGGAGCCAATCTCTGAGATTTGTGTAATTTACCGTAACCTACAACGACATTTTTTCATATGAAAATCGCGGATAGGTTGAATGTTCAAAAATTTTATACGAGAGCCCTACGGCTCATTTCGAAATGGCATTAGGTGATTTCAATTCCGTAATGTATTCCCTTTCGAACCTATATAGTCACTATGGGAGCCAATCTCTGAGATTTGTGTAATTTACCGTAACCTACAACGACATTTTTTCATATGAAAATCACGGATAGCGTGAATGTTCAAAAATTTTATACGAGAGCCCTACGGCTCATTTCGAAATGGCATTAGGTGATTTCAATTCCGTAATGTATCCCCTTTCGAACCTATATAGTCACTATGGGAGCCAATCTCTGAGATTTGTGTAATTTACCGTAACCTACAACGACATTTTGTCATATGAAAATCACGGATAGCGTGAATGTTCAAAAATTTTATACGAGAGCCCTACGGCTCATTTCGAAATGGCATTAGGTGATTTCAATTCCGTAATGTATCCCCTTTCGAACCTATATAGTCACTATGGGAGCCAATCTCTGAGATTTGTGTAATTTACCGTAACCTACAACGACATTTTTTCATATGAAAATCACGGATAGCGTGAATGTTCAAAAATTTTATACGAGAGCCCTACGGCTCATTTCGAAATGGCATTAGGTGATTTCAATTCCGTAATGTATCCCCTTTCGAACCTATATAGTCACTATGGGAGCCAATCTCTGAGATTTGTGTAATTTACCGTAACCTACAACAAAATTTTTTCATATGAAAATCACGGATAGCGTGAATGTTCAAAAATTTTATACGAGAGCCCTACGGCTCATTTCGAAATGGCATTAGGTGATTTCAATTCCGTAATGTATCCCCTTCCGAACCTATATAGTCACTATGGGAGCCAATCTCTGAGATTTGTGTAATTTACCATAACCTACAACGACATTTTTTCATATGAAAATCGCGGATAGGTTGAATGTTCAAAAATTTTATACGAGAGCCCTACGGCTCATTTCGAAATGGCATTAGGTGATTTCAATTCCGTAATGTATTCCCTTTCGAACCTATATAGTCACTATGGGAGCCAATCTCTGAGATTTGTGTAATTTACCGTAACCTACAACGAAATTTTTTCATATGAAAATCGCGGATAGGTTGAATGTTCAAAAATTTTATACGAGAGCCCTACGGCTCATTTCGAAATGGCATTAGGTGATTTCAATTCCGTAATGTATTCCCTTTCGAACCTATATAGTCACTATGGGAGCCAATCTCTGAGATTTGTGTAATTTACCGTAACCTACAACGACATTTTTTCATATGAAAATCACGGATAGCGTGAATGTTCAAAAATTTTATACGAGAGCCCTACGGCTCATTTCGAAATGGCATTAGGTGATTTCAATTCCGTAATGTATCCCCTTTCGAACCTATATAGTCACTATGGGAGCCAATCTCTGAGATTTGTGTAATTTACCGTAACCTACAACGACATTTTGTCATATGAAAATCACGGATAGCGTGAATGTTCAAAAATTTTATACGAGAGCCCTACGGCTCATTTCGAAATAACATTAGGTGATTTCAATTCCGTAATGTATCCCCTTTCGAACCTATATAGTCACTATGGGAGCCAATCTCTGAGATTTGTGTAATTTACCGTAACCTACAACGACATTTTGTCATATGAAAATCACGGATAGCGTGAATGTTCAAAAATTTTATACGAGAGCCCTACGGCTCATTTCGAAATGACATTAGGTGATTTCAATTCCGTAATGTATCCCCTTTCGAACCTATATAGTCACTATGGGAGCCAATCTCTGAGATTTGTGTAATTTACCGTAACCTACAACGAAATTTTTTCATATGAAAATCACGGACAGCGTGAATGTTCAAAAATTTTATACGAGAGCCCTACGGCTCATTTCGAAATGGCATTAGGTGATTTCAATTCCGTAATGTATCCCCTTCCGAACCTATATAGTCACTATGGGAGCCAATCTCTGAGATTTGTGTAATTTACCGTAACCTACAACGAAATTTTTTCATATGAAAATCGCGGATAGGTTGAATGTTCAAAAATTTTATACGAGAGCCCTACGGCTCATTTCGAAATGGCATTAGGTGATTTCAATTCCGTAATGTATTCCCTTTCGAACCTATATAGTCACTATGGGAGCCAATCTCTGAGATTTGTGTAATTTACCGTAACCTACAACGACATTTTTTCATATGAAAATCGCGGATAGGTTGAATGTTCAAAAATTTTATACGAGAGCCCTACGGCTCATTTCGAAATGGCATTAGGTGATTTCAATTCCGTAATGTATTCCCTTTCGAACCTATATAGTCACTATGGGAGCCAATCTCTGAGATTTGTGTAATTTACCGTAACCTACAACGGCATTTTTTCATATGAAAATCACGGATAGCGTGAATGTTCAAAAATTTTATACGAGAGCCCTACGGCTCATTTCGAAATGGCATTAGGTGATTTCAATTCCGTAATGTATCCCCTTTCGAACCTATATAGTCACTATGGGAGCCAATCTCTGAGATTTGTGTAATTTACCATAACCTACAACGACATTTTTTCATATGAAAATCGCGGATAGCGTGAATGTTCAAAAATTTTATACGAGAGCCCTACGGCTCATTTCGAAATGGCATTAGGTGATTTCAATTCCGTAATGTATCCCCTTTCGAACCTATATAGTCACTATGGGAGCCAATCTCTGAGATTTGTGTAATTTACCGTAACCTACAACGGCATTTTTTCATATGAAAATCACGGATAGCGTGAATGTTCAAAAATTTTATACGAGAGCCCTACGGCTCATTTCGAAATGGCATTAGGTGATTTCAATTCCGTAATGTATTCTCTTTCGAACCTATATAGTCACTATGGGAGCCAATCTCTGAGATTTGTGTAATTTACCGTAACCTACAACGACATTTTGTCATATGAAAATCACGGATAGCGTGAATGTTCAAAAATTTTATACGAGAGCCCTACGGCTCATTTCGAAATGACATTAGGTGATTTCAATTCCGTAATGTATCCACTTTCGAACCTATATAGTCACTATGGAAGCCAATCTCTGAGATTTGTGTAATTTACCATAACCTACAACGACATTTTTTCATATGAAAATCGCGGATAGGTTGAATGTTCAAAAATTTTATACGAGAGCCCTACGGCTCATTTCGAAATGGCATTAGGTGATTTCAATTCCGTAATGTATTCCCTTTCGAACCTATATAGTCACTATGGGAGCCAATCTCTGAGATTTGTGTAATTTACCGTAACCTACAACGAAATTTTTTCATATGAAAATCGCGGATAGGTTGAATGTTCAAAAATTTTATACGAGAGCCCTACGGCTCATTTCGAAATGGCATTAGGTGATTTCAATTCCGTAATGTATTCCCTTTCGAACCTATATAGTCACTATGGGAGCCAATCTCTGAGATTTGTGTAATTTACCGTAACCTACAACGAAATTTTTTCATATGAAAATCGCGGATAGGTTGAATGTTCAAAAATTTTATACGAGAGCCCTACGGCTCATTTCGAAATGGCATTAGGTGATTTCAATTCCGTAATGTATTCCCTTTCGAACCTATATAGTCACTATGGGAGCCAATCTCTGAGATTTGTGTAATTTACCGTAACCTACAACGGCATTTTTTCATATGAAAATCGGATAGCGTGAATGTTCAAAAATTTTATACGAGAGCCCTACGGCTCATTTCGAAATGACATTAGGTGATTTCAATTCCGTAATGTATCCCCTTTCGAACCTATATAGTCACTATGGGAGCCAATCTCTGAGATTTGTGTAATTTACCATAACCTACAACGACATTTTTTCATATGAAAATCGCGGATAGCGTGAATGTTCAAAAATTTTATACGAGAGCCCTACTGCTCATTTCGAAATGACATTAGGTGATTTCAATTCCGTAATGTATCCCCTTTCGAACCTATATAGTCACTATGGAAGCCAATCTCTGAGATTTGTGTAATTTACCATAACCTACAACGACATTTTTTCATATGAAAATCGCGGATAGGTTGAATGTTCAAAAATTTTATACGAGAGCCCTACGGCTCATTTCGAAATGGCATTAGGTGATTTCAATTCCGTAATGTATTCCCTTTCGAACCTATATAGTCACTATGGGAGCCAATCTCTGAGATTTGTGTAATTTACCGTAACCTACAACGAAATTTTTTCATATGAAAATCGCGGATAGGTTGAATGTTCAAAAATTTTATACGAGAGCCCTACGGCTCATTTCGAAATGGCATTAGGTGATTTCAATTCCGTAATGTATCCCCTTTTGAACCTCTATAGTCACTATGGGAGCCAATCTCTGAGATTTGTGTAATTTACCATAACCTACAACGACATCCTTTCATACAAAAATTCTTATAATATTCTTGTTGATTAAATTTCTTAAAAGTTTAATATGTATGTACATATATAACAACTACAAAAATTTGATCTTTTTTATAAACAAAAATTTTTTTTGTATTTACATTTTTTAGAAATTCACGTGTGGTAATATTTATCCAAAATCGAAATTATATCTAAACAAATTATTTTTGGACACTCGCGTAAATTTCTGTCCAAATTATAAAAGTGTCCAAAAACTTCACACCGGTACCTGAAATATATAGTTTATTAGAATATTATTTGTTAAAATTAATATTACATAGTTCTTACCTTTAGAGATTTATCCACTTCTTGTAACACTGTTTGTCTATACGACAGCAAAACCAATATCCAAATAATTTGTAAACAAAACAAATTCATGTAATTTATCCTTGAACTTGAACTTGATACAAATTTTTGGATGCTGTTATGTTTATACCTAAACAAACAAATTTTATATTATATAAAGGTTTAATTATGAAACACAAATATATTTTAATTGTATATTGATAATTATAGTTACCTATTTGTTAATCACTTTTAATATCACTATCATATTATATTTAAATAACTAATTTAATTTTTAAGTAAATCTTGTTTACAATAAAATGTAAACAAAATATTGACAACTAGATTTAATCGCCATATAAATATTGTAAAGGTAACAAAAAATTGTACTAGACTTTGGTAGCTCAAATAGAATAAGCATGAGTACGTTCCATGCAGAAATCATTTTTTTACAACAACTATCGGCGGTTAGATGAACTGCACACAACATAAAAATTTACTTTTAATAAATATTTCCTTTTCAATTGAGACCACCAAAGCATCTACACCGATTTAATAAAATAAAAATAAAATTGTGAATTATAAACCTGTGGAAAAGACTTGTGTATTTAATACCACAACTACCCATTACCAACACCAAGTTTATCGCACCTTCTGTACCAACACCCATTTTGGTACAGAGACTACATCGGATAGTGTTCACCTGGGATATTGAGAAGATGTATCGCTAACTACGAATCCAGAGAGAACATCAGAGTTACCAAACCATCATTTGGAGAGAAAATAAACATCAACCTTTGCAAGAATACCAACTCACTACCGTTAGACACTACATCAACTGGCTGAAGATGAGTACTCTCAACATCCAGAGGCGGGTCGCATTCTCAAGCTAGATTTTTATGTAGACGGTGTCCTAATGGGCGCTGACACCGTTGAAGAAGCTCAACAACTGCAATCGAAACTAGTAAAACTACTTTATAAGGGAAAAATTGAATTAAGTAAATGTTCTAGCAACCATCAGAGCCTCTTGACAGAGATTCCGGATGGTAAAATCATGATCGGTAATCTTACCGTCACCGACAAACAGGCGATTAAAATATTAGGAATAACAGCAAACTCACTAAAAGTACATTCATCGCTAAGCAGAAATAGGTACCATTATTATCAGTCAGTTACGGGATACTCTATATATATTTCCAAATCTGATGTTTAAGTTCCCATGTCGCTCGGATTTTAATCTGCCCAAAAGTGGTTGATTCTAAATACGGTAGACCGGCCATTTCAACCTATATATTGAAACAGGAAACATCGCTGTACAATATACAGTAACAAACCACGGCTATTATAATTTTTTCACTGAATATACAACTCGCTACATAATAATGCAGAACTGCTAGAGTATTACAATAATTATAAATAATTACATACTACAGTAATGTTTAACCGCAGTTTCTGTAAATTCATAAGAATTATTTGTATTATAAAAGTTACTCTCTCGCGGCACACGCATGTTCTGCGCGCTTAGATTAAAACAGAGTAGTCGTTTTGTTGTTGTATTTTATTTCTCTTAATACACTGTGTCGGCATATTCCTTTGAAATTTTGAACACAACACGTTAATATATATATAAGACTGTTACACGCATTTCATCAACTAACCTGACAATACTACATTATTATAGTTATTTACAATATTACCTTGAACAAGACTATATATATTTCGAGGTTAGTTTACAAAAAAAAAAAATCCAATTGTTTGGCACAAAGTCTTTAGGTACACAATATTACCCAAAAAAAAAATTATCGGGAACCAAAATGATAAGATTTATAACGCAGTCGCACCAATTAGCTGCTGATCATTATTTAATAGACGTGCACACATTTAAAAAAAATTGTGCAAGAAAACATCAAAGTCGATGTCAATCAATCATAAATTGTTCCGCTAATAAAAACATTGTCTTTTTCAATTTTAAAGATTTTCTTCAGTCGACCCTTTCTGATAATAAGTGATCCACCTCCACATAAACAATACCAAAATCTGATGTCCAAAAAATCTTCACATAAAATGTAATGGAATACAAACGTAGTACAGTGATTCATTAAATTATTCGTACACCGATCTTATATTTACGTATGAATAGATCTTCTGATTCTTGTAGTTTAGAAAATATTTATACGAATCTACCGAACAACAAAATTCGTAACAAATACTGTGTTGGTAAGAACCGTGTTGAATGTCTCAACCGTAAAATTGACCGTAAATTTTAATCGGCATCTGCTTTTGTAGGGGCGTCTGTTGGTATTGTTGGTTGGAATTTAACTTACCAATGCTCTCTTTCTAAGCATTGCCAGCTCATCGACTACACCGAGTAACTCGTGCGCAACAGTAAAATGCTTCAATTTTGGAAATTATAGATTTCAATTATAGACTCAGTGATCCATTTGAACATAACTTGTCTTTATACGATTCTTTTCGGCTTTTCGGACAAAATATTATTTTTAATGGCATTTATAGAATGTTTACAGCTTTTCTAGCCATAAAAAACAAAGAGACCATTTACACACAATATACAGGTTGGTTGAAAAGTATTGAAAGCGACACTTGTTAACCAGTAGAGGAATCAAAATGTATCCACTATTTTAATATTTCATCTTTCATTTGAACACATACAAATTTTTATTTCGATCTGGCAATTCATTCTTTGTTTACAAGCCATTAGAAGTTGACACATGTGTATTCGTTTCCAATGAAAAAAACCGAATATAATGCAGTGATAAAATTCTTTGTTTTGGAAGGTTTATCAGCAACAGAAATTCATACAAAAATGGTAAAAGTGTTTAAGGAACCTGCTCCTTCATGGGTTTTAGAGTTTAAACGTGGTCGTTCAAGCGGTAAAGATGAACCACGTAATGAACGTGTACAACAATAGGAGAAATCATTGAGCAAGTATATAATATTGTTTGTGAAGATCAAAGTTTTACTAAGCGTGAAATTGATAATACCATCGGCATCTCGGACGAACAAGTACTCCTTATTTTATATGAAGAATTACGTATAGAAAAGTTGCTTGGAAAACTGGTGCCACAACAATTCAACAAAAACTGAATCGAAAACAAATTTCTCTGCGTAATTCGAAGTGTTTTAAGCAGAATAAAACCGATTTTGTGCGTAAATTTATAACTATAAGATTGATCCTAAACTGAAACAAGAACATTTACAGTGGACTGAAGCTGGTTATTCAGCTCCAAAACAGGTGGTCAGAACGATCAAAAAAAAAGGTCAGGGCATTAGTTTTTTGGGATGCAAAAGGAATTTTGTTCATTGATTATCTTAAAAAAGCAGCTACCGTATTGACCAGATTTGGCTCCCAGCGCTTATTATCTCTTCAGAAACCTGAAACAATTCCTTCGTAGAAAGCGTTTTTCGTCGAATGAAGAATCTATATTACAATGTTATACCATCTCTGTAATGATTTTCCAATTGTATTTAAATTGAGGGAGAATTTATTGAATAAAAAAACTAATTTCATTAAAAAATTTACATTCTTTCATTTTTACTTTCAATACTTTTCAATCAACCTGTCTCTACCACAAACAGTAGAGACTTTTGTACTTTTTGTGGTAGGTATATTGTGAGTAAACGGCCTCTAGGTTTTCTAAGCTAGTCTGAGCACACAGGTTATTGAGAGCGTATGAATAAGTCATTGTGAGTTTGTAGATCTTCTTGTTACTCTCCTAGATTTTTTTTCGTTCACTTGAATATTATTCTTTACTTGCATTATTAATTCATTCCTGTCTTACTAATATTGTTTGCAGGTAGTTCTTCTTTCGGTAAAACCAAAACGATTTTCCTGGCCTCATACTGAAATAACTCATTCGTTCTTGGGTAAGTTTCAACGATTGTTCCTCAAGATCACAAATTTGAAGTAGTGGTTTTAACTATAACCAATTTGACCGGTGTGTTAGTCTCAAAAATATTCATTGCTCCATCTATTCCAGAAATCTTGTTTGATTTTTCTAGCAGCTGCTATCTTGAAAGTCGGTAAATATTTATATTTGAGAGATTCATATCGAGGTCTAACTAACTTGGCTATGTATGAGCCTATTAAAAACAGTCCTAGTGTGAGTTATATTATCTGAAATTGGACATAGAGTCCTCGAATTTAGCATGGCTTCTATTTGGCTAAATACTGTTGTTAATCCTTTATGCTTGAACATCGTATGGCCCGAGATATTTTATAAATGGGTCTGCACAGATTGAAAGTGGCATGTTATTCCATCTACAGTGAATTGTGCGACCACAGTGTCATTGAAATCATCTACTATCGCCTTTGTATCATTTTGATCTTGTTGTTGGCTCAAATAAAAGTTATTGTATTGTTGCCGTCCATGTCGCTACACAGTCGACGTATTGCGCTGAATATCTTAAATGCAGTACTAGACCTGAATCAAAAATCAGAATTCAAAACTGAGATACTGTGTGGCAGTAGAAGAATCTAGTGCGAATGGCTAGTGAGAGTTCAACGAGTGGAGTTTATTGCTAGATAATGAGAGTCCTTAATCATTCCAGTAAATGACATATACAGCGATGAATGAGCAACGTTCCATGCGCAGTGGAGAGCTACATCACGCCAATCACAAAATAAAATTGTGGAATTTTGTTTTGTAATTCTATTCCACGAGGCGAAAAGGAAAATTGTCAAAATTATCAAAGAGGCTTTATGTCGGATACAACAAACTTCTTCTTAATATCACTTGTAACAAATTCCATGCTCATTTTTAATCATGGTAATGGAATCCGTTGCAGACTCACCTTCGGTTGATCCACGCAGCTTTTTCAGCCGGCTAGCTTTCAGTGGCTGGGGGGGTATTTTGTGGACCGAAGGAAAGCTTGATTTTGCTGCATTGTATTGAGTTATTGCTATTTAGATCGGTTACTGTTTAGAGTAGAACATCGAGATCACACCCAGTGGAGATTAACGAAGCTTATTTAGACATTTAATTCAAATTAAGACACAACAAACAAGATTAATTTCATTGTATGAAATATTTTTAAACAAATAAATTTTATTAGAAATCAATCAATAAAGAAATTCATAGAAATATTTAAAATTTAAGAAAGATTATATTTTATGATTTAAAATAAACGTAGATATGACACAGCATACTCAAGCAATTGAAATTATTTTAATTTAACTCAGAAAAACTTAAAACTAGAAAAAAACTATAACTAAACAAGAAAAATATGGCCATAAAATAAATCTACATGTAATGAACTAAACTAAAGAAAATATTTTTGAAAGAAATTTTGTAAAATTATTATTTATAAGAAAAAAAAAATGTTAATATATATTTACTAAATAATACGTAAGAAAAACCTGGTATGTACTCGTGTAGATAGCGAAGCGTTGCGGATCCGTTCAGCTAGTCCCGTTGATTGATGTACGTAGTCCTTAGTTCCATTTTATTAATATCGTACGTATTTGATAAGTTATTTATATCGTACGATTATATAAATATCTTGCTACTGTATCACGTACAGTATATGGACTATCCACAAGTCCTATTACATACACATTTTGTATTATGTACCACTATAACTGTCAGTGATAATATAAGCACTATCGGTGATATCACTGTAACTGTCGCATATAATGCGGTTTAATTATTTATTTTATAATATTATTTATTAGATTTTAGGTTTATTGATAGTTTATAATAATGTTTTTGATTAATTTATTAATTAAGGAAACTTTTATGATTTATGAAATTAACTTGCACATAATTAAGATAACTTTGAAAAAAAAAAACATATTTTTGGGTGGAATTCATACGGTACTTTTGAGTACAGTTTTATTGTCTCATAGTTTTTCACTTAAACATTCGTTTAGCACAAAATTATTATGTTCGCATCATAGTTTGTGTTTTGCGATTTTTCAGTTATTTAACACACTGTAAATGTATTGTGCATTTTATCAACGTCTTTCAACACCACATATTAGTTTATTAATTTTTTTTTATAACATTTTAGAATTTTATACATAATATGTATATGTTTATAAATATTTATTAGCACTTTGAATTTATTAAATATTTTTTTTTTTTTTATTATATTTTATAATTATTTCCGATTTTTAACAATACGATGCGGCACCTTTTAATGTTCTTTTTCAACTCCCCGTTTTTAATCATTTTCTCTTCGATGGTCCAGCTCCATACCAAAACATACCATCACGATCAGCTGTAAAGTCTAGTACATTTTGTTTTTCTTTCAATTATGCAATTCCTACAGTAGCTTAGATATATGTTAATATTTTGCGAAGCCAAATTAAAATAATAACTTATATTATGTCATAAAATACGATTGATTCATAATAAAAATGTTTTAATTGAATTTCTAGATAATTAAAGGTAAACATTAGAATAGGGTTACGTTACACACTAAATAATTCAAAATGATATAACACTTGATGGTCTTGGTGATATTGATATCATCAAAATAGTACGTTATTCTACAAAAATCACATAAACAAGAATTTTACAAAAACTTATCGGAAATTAGATCTTGCATGTAATAACGTACTTCACACTGGAAGAGGAATAGTTATGTAACGAAGGAAATAGCAATTTGGCGGAGTTAATTATCAAGCATGGAGAAGAATCATAAAATAACCAAAGTAATATAGCTTATAACGATATAGGCAATACTATAAGAGAAGTCGTAAGAGTTGGCGTAGCTGTAGGCAGATATAGCGCATTTTAGATTAAATTTTTTTAAAAGTTCTTATTTTTCATTAACACATTGATCGCTTTGTCAGTCACCGGTGACTGGCACTGAGTACATACTTTAACTTGTTAAAGCGCATTGTTTAGCGCTGTTAGTCCTTTGTTAAATGTTACTAGAATTTTTTGACGCAGCCCTTCTGCACATTACTACAACTTGACCACAGAATTCTCATTCTTATTAAATAAAATTTAAACACAAAGAAACCTTTTTTTTACATTTTATAAAAAAACCTGTTGGCGTTCAATGTGTTAAGTATACGTAATACTCATAATATTGATTTAATTTCAATCACGAGTCATTTCATAGACGATTTTAATGAGGCAAATGATTATCCCAGTATATGCTCATAGAACTGCTTCCATCTTAATCTTGGAACGTTAAAATTACAGAGTCGTCCGAATACCGCATGGGTTTTTTTACAAACTCTAAGCAATTTTTGGTGTGGAAATTTAACATGGCAGATGAATGGATAAAGCTTAAATATCTGCTTAAATATATTTAATATCCATATTATAAAATAGTAACTAATTTTTTCTGTATTTCTTACTTTGCTAGTGGGAATAACTTGCTTTAAATCATTAAATCCTCGTATGGCTATCGTATTGGGTGGTTATAGTCACAGAGGACTGCCAACAATTACGAAACTAAATTTTTCTCAAACTCCAGCCACACATTAGTTTTCTACAATCTTCTTGTGCCACTGATGGAACAAAACTGATGAATAATAACGGCTTTTCCGTATTGTTTCGAGATTTATTTCGTTTACTCGAAATTCGGAGTGAATGATAGAGATTTATGTGAGACATTTTGAAATATAACGAATAAACACACGAAAATTTTATATTTTAAATAAGTAGCAAAATATAATAAAATACTTGGCATACTGAAATGTAAGGATGTACCCAAGGGTAGGCGGTATGTATTACCTGCATTTGAATTACATAATGAAAATACAAATTACAAATTGTAATATGCGTTTTAATAATTAATTTTAGTTATTTTAAATTTTAATAACTTTGATTTGAACTATGTGCAAAAACAAATTTATTTAAAACTAGGCCCATTTAATTGGTAAAAAATTACATTTTGTATGGGATTATGGTTGAAATCGCAGTTTCTAACAATTTAGCACCAAACTGTCAAAACAAAGGATTTTACAGTTCTCGTCTCCCTTGTAGCCGAAGAAACTATTGCTATCTAAATTCGGTTCTTCAACAAAATGAGAAAAATCACCTAACTTTGAGTGAATCTCTTAGTTCTATTCGAGATGGGAACTATTTAGCACATAGCATATATCACTTTCAGTAGCCCTGGACCCAACATGGCCCAATTATATTGAAACTCTTATCCGATCAAAAACTACGTACTACCTTAAATTCTAATTAATTATATTATATGACAAAATCCCTACGCGTTGGTAGTTGACAGAGCTGGCAAAATATCGAGTCTCCTTAAGTTAAGTATCGAGCATATCCTATTTATCAATAACATGTCACGACTGCCACATAATATTGAAATACTTGATGAAATTTAAGTTTGACAGAAGGTTCAAACTTGGGGGCTTTTAACTGTATAAATTCATTAAGTTCAAAGTCAAAGTTCAGCAGCGTTAATATGAAAAGTGTAAGTGTAGCGTTGAAAAATTATAAATACATAATATAATTGTTTTTAAACCAGTTCATTAAAAATGTTTTGTGAAATTAAGTGCAGTATTGAAATTAGTCATTGGTGTAGACCTCCTTGTAAGTATACAAAAACTTACACTGTGTAACCAAAATTTTTAATCATATTTTCAACTGAGATACAGAAGCTAATTCGCAAGCTAAAGGATAAAAAAGGCTATCCCAGACAACTTTGGAATTTTTTTAAAGATAAGTCTTCTGATCAACAGATCATAACCAACATGTAAGCTGGGGTTTTCCAATCTATTTATAAAGCAGAAGTCATTGATGATTATAAAGATCCAACCACTAGAAGAGATACAGCGAGCATTGGTAGGATTCGCAGAAGGATGTGGTCCTGATGGTATTTCTGATTCATTTTTGAAAAATTCTGGAAATTTAGCAACTCCTCTAAGCATTTTGTTTAATTAGTCGTTAAAATTGGCAACTTTCAAAAGCGGTTTTATACCCAAACTTGAAGTAATATACACCGACTTTGTAAAAGCTTTCGAGTCGAAAGCCAGCCAGTTTTGTAGCCTGGTTAAATTCTTATTTAAGTAATCACATTCAATATATTAAAATACAAGATAAAAGGTTAAATAAAATACAAGCCATCTCTGGTGTAACACAAGGCTCTCACATTGGCCTACGGACTTTATTTTAATTATCATTAATTTTATTACAGAAGTGATAATGCATTCCAAAATCTTCGAAGATGACGTGAAAATCTACAAAGCTATCGAATGAGTTGACAATGCCAATAAACTACAAGAAGACGTTGACAACCTAGCGATATGGTGCGAGTTTAATTCTATTAGCCTCAACACTGAAAAGTGCAAATCTCTATCATTTCATATATTAAAGACCTAAGAGTTACTTTCTTTGAAAATGAGCTTTACTAAGCATATTGCTGAGCTTTGCATCGCCAGCTGGAATATGATGTGTGTGTGTCCGTTTGACAAAAAACATGTCCAAAGTATTGAGACCATGGCCATGATATCCTATACCAAGTAAATATATAGCGACAACTACTATTTTTAACTGGACGTAAGACATACAACTTGGCAACGCTAGAAAAAAGGTGCGAATAGCTAAAAAGTACATTTATTGGTAATGCCCCAGGGATTTTATTATTGTTATTAGCTTGTTACTTTACTTTTATATTTTTAATAATTCAAAAGTTTTGATTAACCTAACACTTTTGGAAGACATAAGTCAGCACTTAGTACCATCTCTGAGTATTTCTGGGATTTCTTCTGACAAACCAAAGCTTTTCAGTTGACTAATATAAATTTTTGATGAACGTTTTCAAGGAATATAATATTATTTACACTTTTCAGTGCTACACTTTTTTTAACACTTAAATATATAAGCCATATACGAATAATTTATTGAATCACTGTATGTAAAATTTTTATTTTTTTTTTTTTTTTTTGGTTTTCAGCATCGTACCGTAAAAAATTTGATTGATTTACGCTAGTTTTTACTGCGTGAAAATTTATATTGTAGAACATAACATACAATAACCTTGCTTAACTTTTTTATTTAACATACTACAAGAAGAATATTTATAAGTCATATTATTTCTTATATTCGTACGTATATATGATATTACGATGATGAAGAACCCAAGTAAATATATGGGATTCTTAAATTCGAGAAAGACAGAGATATAGAGAGCAGTGTATGTATACGAACTCGTTGAGAGTGAGAAAATATGTTAACGTTTGTCTGTATGCGTAGGTATACCGATACGATCCAGAGTATAAAATTTATAAGGGAAGTTACAACTTAAAATTATACTTGTTCTAAATTAAACTCTTAAGATAAAAATGTTAAATAACATAATAATACAAAATAGGAAAAGTATAAGAAAAATTAAAGAGCAACCCAACAAATGAATGAAAAAGTGTATAATAATAATGAAATTTTAAGTATTGAAGAAAAAACAAATTAGGTAAAGCGGCGGAGGTAAAAGATCTCATGTTTTTCTTTGGTTTTTTTCTTGTTCGTATTTTTTCTTAATTTTTTTTTCAATATCGTTATTCTTTTTAAAAAATATTTTTTTACTCTAATTCATTCCAAAGTGGTCTCTTATTGTGATCATATATACACACAAGACCAACCGACTGCAAATTAAATAAAATAAAATATTAATTTTTTTTCGTTAAACTTAAATAATAATAAAACACTTTGAATGATCGACTTAAGTTTTACAAAAAATTTAAAAACAAATCTTCTTACATTCAGTTAAGAATTAAACGAAAAAAAAAAAGAAAATTTAAATTTTTATTTATATTAAGTGAAAACTGAAATGTGGTTTAATTAAAAAGAAATTATATTTTTGGAAAAAATTATTTTGTTTATAAATTACAGTGTTCAAGTGTTATTACATGCATGTATATATACAAGTGTTGTAAAATGTAAAATATAAAGTGTAATAAAGCAAAGCGAAAAATTATTCAAATCAATAAATTATTAATTAATACGAATATTAAGAAAAAATGTTATTTGTGACTAATAATTGGAGTTATTCATAAATTAGATTTAAGAGTTGCACAACAAATTATTTATTTATTAATATTTAAATCAGAAAATAATCTTGTAATATTATTATAAGTTTTGAAATAGTAGAGATATATAAAATTTTATAAAATGTGGATCAAATTCGAAATAAATAGAGTAAGTATAGTTTTTATGTCTTGTAATAAATAATAACATTAAAAATTATTCATTACATATATTGTATTATATTACGTTGCTGTGTACAGAGTTATGTTGGATTGACACTTGTCGATTCCACGTAAATTAGGCGGCAAAATTTTTTTTTGCTGCACAAGCAGGTGAATTATACACGACGTATACGTATTACGAAGTCTGAAAATGTTGAACATGCAATGATAATCAATTTTTAAACTTTTCTCTTTTGATCGCCGTATGATCAATTTATGTTTCGCAAAAAAAAAATTTTTTTTTTCCTTATCTCTGTCTTGATCATCAAAGTTAATGAAAATGTTATCAATGTGTGTAGGTATTATTAAAATCATATGGTTGAGAGGCAGACAAAATTTGCTGTTCGACGTTAGTAAACCAAAAGTGTTTAGATGATAGATTTCAACTATAGTATAAAAATTAAAATTTATAGGCTCACAATTAAATTTATAACGTTTTACGATTTAAATCGAGACGGTAGTTAATTTTACTCGGTATCTATATCAGCGGTGTATAGTACTCAAATAAAAGTGGTTTAATAGTTAGATCTTGAACGTATAGTAAATGTTGTGCTTTCAAGATCATTAGACATTTCGCGATAAATTCCGGGGTCTTGATGTGCGGAGGATTTAGTATCTTGGTTAAATGCAATCTAGCATTATTTAAAACATTATGTATCCGTTACAAAAAGATTTGTTTTCGTAATTCTTTTATCACGTCCGTTTTATGTATCTCAATTTTCTGTGGCACATTTCGCCAAGACAATCAGCTATCATATAGAAAACTGCATAGTCCAATATTTAAGATCTCCAAACTTTTCCAAAATGGCCAATTTAACATTCATTAACCGTTACTCATGACCCGTAGTAGACAGAAGCGTTTCAAATTTGCGAACCCTTGTAGAAATTTCTGTAAAAATAAAAAATAAAAATTTAAATATGAAAATGTGACGACACTTCTGGGTATGATTTCTAATCAAAATATGATGCACATAAAAATCTATCAGCACATATGCCTTGTATATTAATTTGTAGCGCACGATCTCTGTGAAACGTCATAGACTTTCAATTTGTCTTTGCATAACAATGGGTTCAGCTCATTTGAGATATCTCATCTCAATTGTAGATTTGCCTCAGTTGTAGAATTTTACTTGGGCTAGATGCAATATATTCATGTTATTTTGGGTTTATACCTAATATAATTGATTTTAACAATTAAGTAAACATCACATTCCTTAATTTATAACTTCATAGCTTGATGCAAAAAAAAAAATTGTCAATTAAAGTACATACTGACTAACCATTGAGATACTCGTATCTACATTTTTTTAGTGAGACATTTCGCATCCAGCCCACAAGATGTGTAAAGCCAGCTTACTATTTTTTTAGTGAGAATCCTATGTTAGGTAAACGAAGAAATGCACTCAATTTATTATAAATTTACGCTTTTTGACTTTAAAAGTGAGCATTTTAAAACATGAATATAAACATATTCACCGAATAACATACCGTACTATTCCGTATAATGGAGCATGGTATACTATTCAAGTTTGTACCAGATCATTATTCGAACAACAAATATAACAAAATCCCAGAGAGGATAGAGAAAACACACAAATATAACAAAATAGAGTTTTTTTTGCTCAAATATACTGTACCATGGTACACTATTCGGGTAGGTAATTCCAAATAGTGTACCAATAGTATACTATTATGACGGGTACATTATTCGGAATAGTACGGTACTGATTTTGTCCAATTAAAATATTGGAGTGCATTTTATAATGAAAATCGTTCTCATATAATTCATTGTTGTAAACTTTAAACCGGCTTTGGTACGCTTTTCATGTTTCGAGCAGCTCTTGAAGAAGAATTTCTAGTTTGACAATTTTCATTCCGTGTTTCAAACTGTTCAATATTTCACCTTAAAGATATTCACAAATATATAATTATTTTGTTATTTCTAAATTTAAACTAAATATGCAATAAAAATTTAATTATTTTATAATAAAATTGTTTATTTACATAGAATAATCACAAAATGTATCCACTTTGAAACGATTCACTATGAACTTTGAACATGACATTACGTAAAACAAAAGAAAATTTTAAAACTAACTTGATTTGGCTCGTGTATACAATATTTTGTACGCGAGGATATTTCTTGTAGAAGATATAAGTATCGAGAAGCACGGATTCTACTTAATAAATATTTATTGTATATTGATTTATTCGAAGAAATCGTAATTTTTAAATTATTTAAGATTGTTACGCACTTTAAAATATATTTCTTATAATAATAAACTATAGAAATTATAATGCAGTCACAATGATAAATTGTAAAATTGATTCGGTTTTTAATTACCGCCTTATACGAGAAAGCTCCTCAGGGAAATTTCTGACATTTCATTATTAATGATAAAAAATATATGTATACATTGTGGCAACTAGACAAAATGTAATATCCCAATTTTCCATTTTCACAGTAGAGCTATTTAAAGAGTAATTTTTATTCTAAAAACCCCCCGTTTACATATAAGGGTCGACTTTTCTGAAAATGAATCAATAATTAACTAGGAATTATAATAAAAATAACTGAATTATGTTGTTTTACCAAAAAAAACTTTAACAAAAGTCAAAATAAACCGAGTAAACACTTCTGGTCAGAAAGTCCAAGAAATTTCGTTTGGAGTACCCGTTTGGGGTACCCAAATTTTGACTTTTTCGAGCTTTCACTTTTTTGACTAGGAATTCTGAAAAACTTGTGGCTTTTACATCAAATGAATATGCATTAAATATATTTGATAAAATTGTTTACGATTCTTGCGACATCTATTACGCAAATATGAAACACAGTTATGTTTAATAAAAACTAAAGACTAAAATGGAAATTTATAGTTTCATTTAAACTGTAGAAAACAGAAAATTTAAAGATATTCGTTTGACTCGATTTTAAATATTTAATAGACACGAAAACTGTATATGCCACATTAATGGCTGGACTCGACTAAGAAGATCCATTTAAATTTGAATAGAATTTTTTTTCAAAAAGAAAGATAACATATACAGGGTGGGCCATAAGTCACTTAACATTGTGTTTTTGATATAATTTTTAATTTTTATTGAAAATGAATAATTTGATTACAAAAGATAGTTTTAATCATGAAGTTTTAACAAAAAAATTAAATTTTAAAAATAATATCTGATAGATCCTTGACATCAGCCTCTTCGCAAGCTGCTGCTCTTTGCTGTATCTGGTCCATAACTGAAGCCAAAATTGGTTGATCAATCGCAATAATTTCATTTATTATGTTGTCTTTTAGTTGTTGCAGTCCTTGCGGTTTATTTGCGTCTCCAATGAAGCAGGCAATTTTTAACGACATATTCTGATGCCCAATCAGATCCGTAATCAGTGCCTGTTATTTCATTGTCAATAAATTCTGTAGTTTGAATTTCCAATGTCTGATGATTGTCATCCGTATTGGGAACAAAATTACCACTAACATCATTATTTTCAGATATGGCCTTTTTCAAAAAAATTTCACCCGTTTGAAAAACATTCAAACCGTTTTCCATACACACTCGATATTCTTCATAAATTTGTTGAAATAAATTAATTGAAATCATAAATAGCTGTAACAAAATTCACCAAAAAATTGGTATTCTAAATTTGTTCCTTACGTGGAAATAAATACACGAACATTAATTTTTTGAAAATTATCATTGTCTTTATAAGTATTTTGTTCCACCAGTGTAATAAGAGAAAAACACGAATAACAAATGTAATTTTAATTTAATTTATCGAAACTATTATTTTAAATGAAAAATAATGTACAAATCTTCAGTAAAAATCAACAGTGATTTCAATTTTTTTATTATTTTAGGCTGCGGGCCAATAGTCGGGTAAAAGTCAATATTAAGTAAATTATTCGGTAAATTCATTTATTTTTCAAAAACTCTATGGCAAACTGATCGAAAAATCTGTTATAAATCCAATTTTTACCATTGTAAACGATTTATCCGACTATTGGCCCGCAGCCTTAGAAAAATATTTACCGCTGAGCAAAAAGTATACTTTTCACTTGTTTAAATGTCAACTGCTGAATACAATTTTAGAAAACAAATGAAAAATGAAAAGAATGAAGCTAGACGCACTTAGAAACATGAAGAAAAACGCTGCAAATAAATTATTTTTGTGGAAAACGAATTTAAACCCTTTGTTCCACGGGTGGGTTAATAAGGTAAAGGGTTAAACACCGCCTAGTTAGCGTTACTTCCTGTGCAAGCGAAAGGTGACATTTGTTGCGTTGAAAGGCGAATAGTTTGAATAGGAAAGTAGCGGAAAAGTAGAGGAGCTGTTACTGATCCCTACTACAAGCCGTTACATACGTTGAAACTCATACTGGATTTTTCACTTCCAGATGGCGTTATAAACTTTCTATTATACAGCCCTATCCTGTAATATTTTCAAAATTTCGGGTTGATATCTTGTGAACCTTTTATAAAAGGCCATCCAACGATACTGACTCAAAGGACCATACTGACTCAAAGGCTGTGCTCATCGCTCCGGTATGTGGCGTTTAAGTTGGGGCATATACAATGGAAATAAGTTTTGCTAATAATAATAATAATAATAATAATAGGTACTAGGTTACTGATGTCAGCATGGTCTTGAAGTTTATAGTAAATCATAATTTCATAGATTTTATGAGATTTGAAAGCAGGCTGTTTCTGTAGTTGTTTAGATTTATTTGGTTTTTATTTTTCTTCAGTATTGGGTTTTCCAACGATTTGGGAGTATTTTCGGTGCGATATGACTTTTTTGTGTTCATATGTTTTAGTACACATTTCAGTTCTGTTACGTGCACAAAGTATTTGGGCTCAGTTGGATAAACAGGATCGGCTGCGCTCTTAATGATAGTAGATTACGTTTTAGTTATATTTTATGCTTGTTATATTGTGTTTTCGACACCATTTTTTTTCCTAGTGTGAAATTTGGTTTTCTCCTCTTTTCTAGCAACTCGCAGAACTATAACTAATATAGCTCGTCCCCGATTTTGAAAGTTGACGCTTGTTCGATTAATATTTTCAATGTTGCTGAACATATTGGGTCCTGGTTTTATTGCTTATATTTTTTATTTCTAAAATTTGTTATGTATATTCAATTTGAATATTCTATTGAATCTATTCTATTAGTTCGGTTGATGTCCGCTTTGAATAAATTATTTTGCCGCGTGTTAAGCAACCCATCCCGTGTATACTTCAATATTGTTTCTTCATCGCACTCTCGGTGCATTCGCATTTAAATTTTCATTAATTAAATTAGTAATTGTTTCGCTGCTTGTTTCAATTGCTGCGTGATTTAAATGTATATCACTAGCTGTAATGTTTTCTTGACCCGTTTCTCTTAAATATGGTCTATATATTTTTCTTAGGTTGTACAGCCATATTGTCCAATCGGTGTTGGTAAAATTATATTTATTTCTTTGAGTTGTGCTTTGACTAATTTCCAGTTGACCCATATGTCCTGGCAATTAATTTCTATAGCTTAATGATCGCTATCGTATGTCTAGACAGAAATTCATAATGTATATTAGTAGCTGTTGTAATGCAACTAATAGCTATTGCTAGGTCAATATAGTTAACCGATTGTAGATTCTCACATTGGTTATTAACCAATCATTCGATTTTGTGCCCCCCTTCAGGACGATTTGTTCTTATTTCCAATAACAATAAACTATTGTATTTTATTATGAAAAAAAATAAATTTTTATTTTTCTTCTATGACCACCAAACGTTATTCGTGTGTAGAGGGCAATTCGTA
The DNA here is from genome assembly GCA_947310385.1 of Nephrotoma appendiculata. Classification (NCBI taxonomy): domain Eukaryota; kingdom Metazoa; phylum Arthropoda; class Insecta; order Diptera; family Tipulidae; genus Nephrotoma; species Nephrotoma appendiculata. Next base: position 211,038,074 of record OX371225.1, on the reverse strand, counting down.
ACAATATAATAGTATTAGAGAAGGACTAAGAAATTTAAGAAAAATCTGGCCCTATTCACTTACCGCTTAAGATTACAAATTCCTTTATTGTCCAATGAACTAAATACAAAATATAGTTCTACGAACTCAATTACAGGGCAAGTTTATACTTCCGGGAAGTTCGTCCTAAATTAACCTAAAGTAACAACAAATAAGGACAAATTTAGAACAAACTTCATACGACTATAATCAAGTGAAGTTTGTCGTAAACTGTCTTAAACACAAAAATTTCGTTTTAAACGTAAACAGTGTAAATTATTATTCAATTTACGGTTATGAAATTTATCCCACCAAAAATCCCGTGTACAAATCCAATAAGAACTTTTTACAGAATACAGAACAGAATATAGAACATGTGTTAGTAATTACAGAAGAGCAGAAAGAGGCGAAAAAAGGCGGCATATTTTTTCATATTCGATTTATTTTGCAGAAGGCAGCAAGTGAAAGAGTTGAAAACTAATCTTTGCAATACAAATAAAACATTAGGTACCTAATTTAACTCAATAAATTAAATTAAAACTAAATAGAATTTAAACATTAATTAAAATATAAAATGATGATAATAAAAATGAAAACATGCAGAACAGAAAATAAATCGCTTTAGTGGATCTACGGCATAGGATAACAGTCAGAGTCCCTTTCCAAACGGAAAATAGGGGTATAATTTTTCGATTTCATAAATCAAATCGGGGAGAGGTATCTTTTTTCGTTCTCGTAAATCAAATCGATTTTATTGGTTTGAGTAGTTTTAGTTCAGATAAATTCTAGATATCATAGAGTTTGTGGAAAATTCCACTGGGATTTCCACTTTGTGGAATTTTACGAGAAAAACTACGATATATCCAAAATTTATCAAAATAACTTTTAATGAAACCCACAAAAACTTCCCGAATTTACATGAACTAAAACTTCCAACTCTCTCTTTTTAAATTCTTTCAATTCGAAAATTCCCAGAATTTATTTAAAATAAAATTACTCTTACCGATCGAATTAATTTAATTAACTTAATTTGAATTATCACATTTTTATGGAGATGTCCTTAAACTCACTTGATTGTGTTATCGTAATGTATTAAAAGAGCATGTAGAAACTCGGCCCTGAAGTTTGTTGCATTAGGATATACTCGTACTTGAACGCATCCAAATCACCCGCCATTTTGGATATACAGTCATTGCGGTTTTTTTTGGCATAATTTTCAGTCATTTACAAGCTGTCGTTCCACGTACATCAATTTTAAGAGATAGATGTATTCTGTTTTTAAATGAAAAAATGCTGCTTAAGTTATGGAGTTGATTAACTCGACTTTGAGTCAACGTTTTATGAATCATTCAACAGTAGAAAAGTGGTTTGCAAGATTTCGTGATTTCGCAATTTTAGTCTTGAGGCCGATCTACGTCCAGGTGCAATAAAAAAAAATTCCCCAGAGTTGGCTCCCTCTGATTACCACTTACTCAGATCTAGATCATCATATTTGAAAGACCATACCGGCTCACGAAAGATGTGCAAAAATGGTTCGATGACTATTTTGCTTCGAAACACCAAGTTTCTATCGCGAATAAATAGTAATGGCGAGTATTTCGATAATTAAACTTTGTAACAATTGTATTTTCGATAAAGTTGAATTTTACCAAAAAAAGCCGAGTTTCGACTTACACAACTAATATAAATAATTTCCACATAGGACTTTGTTTACATATTTTCTATACCTGGCATTTAGAGATATTGAAATAGCTAGTATTATCTTCTGTAAATCTACTTAAAAATTGTAAAATCAATTTTGTTGAATTTTTTAAGTTGTGACTCGAAATTATTAAAAGAATTTTTAACAGTGTATTCATTCACTAATACTTGTTTAGTATTGTTATTTTCGACATTTTTCACTGCCGTTCCAATTTTCTATATTATCAATTCAATTTAGAACAAGATGATCTGCATCAAGTACATTTTAATGAATTGAATGAATTTTGCGGAAAATCTAGGCGAAAAATACAGTAACATTTAGAAGTTGTATAGCGCTTTTGGCCTTAGATTTCTAAGAGAATGTGTGTTTCCACTTTGAACTAGACCAACTCCAATTAAAAAACATAATTTTTCCAGAAAATCTAGGGGAACATAGAAAGTAATATACAAAAGTTGAATGCCTCAAAATCGTATTAGATTAGAAGTGCTTTGTCCTAAGATATTTCTAAGAGGTTACTATGGTTGGGATGGTTGTTTTCCCTTTGCACTAAACCAAATCTAATTGAATTTTTCGGGAAATCTAGGGGAACACTGGGTGTAGTATTCAAAAGGAGTAGACATCAAAATCGCATTAAAACTGCTTTTTCCTTTTTTCCCTACTATGTTATAGCTACGGTGACCATTCGTACTGTGTTATACAATACTGTTCTGAATTTGAATATATTTTTCGCTTATTTAAATTTAAAAAAAATTGGTAGTGTAAACTCTCCTTTACTAAACAGAATAAAACAAAATCTATAGTGCTTCTTTTTTAAATGATATTAATCATCAAAACAAAATTGTAAATTTCTAAATGTCGTTTTTTTAGCGATTTCGTAATAAAACAATAGGTGTTCTGACAATTTGTATTTTGTAAATTAAACAAACAGTACACGATTTTATTTTGAAATTAAAAGGTACAACCACCACATTGCAATTACCAAAACTGATAGTTCAGTGCGATGTGACAAATGTTTAGCAATTTTTTCGATTGCTAACGGTGGCCGAACAGATATCCAACAGCATCTCAATACTGCAAAACACAAGAAAGCTGATGTTGCGGCATCTTGTAACAAATCTTTAAATTCTTTCTTATCATACAGTTCAACATAATCATTCATTCCGGTCATACGATTGCACAAGCAAATTAATTAGGGATTGTTTCGTTGCGAAATATTTTTGCGCAAGTACGTAACTCAATTGCTCAAATTAAGATCGATTTTTCATCGATTAATTTTGTAACATTATAATCAGATTGTTCAAATCACGGAAATATAAAATTATGCCCAGTATTAGTTAGATATTTTACACCGAAAAACCGAGTTCAAGTGAAAATTTTGAAGACTGATCAGGTCCCGGGTGAGACCTCTGATATAATTTCAAAATATATTCGAGATATTATGGACACTTATAATTTAAACGATAAATTAGTCGCGATTTGCGCGGATAACGCTAATTGCAATTTTGGTGGTTCAATTAGGGGTGATAAAAATAACGTGTTCCATAAACTTCACACGCCTAGTAAGAATACTTTATTTCGGGTGAATTGCGCTGCCCATATTTTGAATAAATACATTCAGACGGCAATAGAATGCCTTCCAATCGATGTTGAAGTTGTAGTCGTAAAAATTTATTCATTTTTTATATTTACACAGTTCGAGTTCAACAATTTAAAGAAATTTGTGATAATAATAACGTAGATTTCGCAAGTTATTAGATTACAGCAAAACTAGATGGCTAACATTAAAACCAGCCATCGAACGGATTATAAAATTATTTAAACCTTTAAAGGAGTATTTTCTCAGTCAGACAAAATGTCCTATAATATTAAAACATTTTTTCAATGATCCGTGCTCGGAACTTTGGCTCTTATTTGCGCACAGTCAGGCTTCTATTTTTCACAGTACCATTTCTTAGATTGAGTCATAAAAAATTTCAATGCCTAAAGTTTCTCTGAACCTCTGAACCCTTTCTATAAACCTTTTTACCGTTAAACATTAAAAAAAAATTGTTAGAAGCCGAACGGTCTAAAAATATTAATTCAACTGAATTTAAATCGTCCGTAATTGATTTATACAGCACGTTTATTGAATATTTGAACCAGTGAGATGCAGCATTTCAAGAAATTGAAATTTTGGAATGGATGTTGCTTCGTGAAATGCCTTAATCGACAAAGGTTGAGCAAGCTTGGAATTTATTTTAGAAAAATGACATCATCTAAAAATTGATGATGCCGAAGTTCTTGACGTATTTTCCCGCATTAAGAGCTACGCAAATTCTGAAAAAAAATTTAAGATTGGGCAAAGAACCAAACACTTGCGGAGGAAAGAAGTGTGGAAATATTTACTCATTTTAAGAAAAACCACATTTCCTCATACATATTTTTAAAGTCGTAGAGTTCACACCATGTCTTTCCCGGTGTCAAATGCACCAACGGAAAGGGTATTTTCTCTTCTTTGATGAATAATATTTGGTCCGCTGAAAAAACCCAAATGAAGGCCGAAACAGTGAAAACACTCATAATTACTAAATGTAATTACAATATGGATTGTTTAACGAATTTAACGAATATTTAAGTAACAGCCATGATATTTTAAAGAAAATTCATAGAAATACCAAAATTAAATTAAGTTTTATACGCATATTTTTATTTTTATTTAATTTTATATATTTTGGTCTCTAACATCGATTTAGGTTTTGCTAATATTTCCCTAGTTCTGAAGGCTGATGTATTTGATTTGATCTTTATTTATTTTAAATTTGGAAATTGTTGGCAATAAACCTTGAAATTAAAGTTTGTAATTTTTATTTTTGTCCTGTATTTTTCTCGAAAATTGATGGTCACCGTAATTATAGCCAGTGTTCCCCTAGATTTCCCAGAAATCTCATAATTTTTAATTGGATTCGGTCTATAGACACAAGTGTCATTTCAGCCGTAGTAACCTTTTAAAAATATCTTAGGAAAAATCAGTTTAATGCGATTTTGAGGTATACAACTCTACACAAGGTTCCCCTAGATTTCTGGGAAAATTGTGATTTTTAATTGGATTGGGTCTAGTACAAAGTGAAAACACCCATTTTAACCGTAGTAACGTCTTAGAAATTTCTTAGGACAAAGCACATTAATTATAAACGTTTTTGTTGGTTTTAGCACAAGTTACAAGAAACACTCAAAATCCGTAAACTCATATCCACCGTTACTGTTAAAGATTACTTCATATTACTGGTATGCGAACTAATTTCGGCTTCTCTATAAAATATTACATATTACATTCTGTTCACCTATAATTAAACAACAAATTATATTACGCACTGTTATTAAAACGCATAAAACATCAAACGAAATTCATTTTCGTTCGAATCACTTTGATCTTTGATATATTCGAAAGCGCTTGCATGCATCTCAATGCCACCCTACATTTTCCATATAGACATAACCACAAATAATGGAACATACATTACTATTCTAAATTCTAACAAATACACAATTTAAATGGAAACACGGCCTTGAGCTTACCACTGACCTACATATTATTTATTTTGGTTGATTAGAAAGAATTCTTGTGTATAGCCAAATAATCAACAAAATTCTACAAGCTCTCCCAAATCAAATATTAACTCAAAGTCGAGTAAATATTTTTCAATAGACTCGTCATATTTCTCGTATGTGATTTACACACAATATCAATAAAATATACATATACATACATAATACGAAATAGTCAAGTTCTTAAGAAAACAAATTATAATTCTAAATTTGGATATTGTTTGTGAAAAACAGTCAGTGTAGTGTAGCCGAAAAGTATGTAACATTAGGGCAATTTAATTTTAACACATGATAAACATTCAGATTTATTAACGCATAATTACAGTACTCGCATATATCCATACGAATATAAGGTACAGATATGAAAAGGAGATCTATATGCTTCTTATTTTTATACGTACGTACTCATTTACTCTTCTTAAATCAAGAAATTATATGATAAAATCAATGCGCTGAGTAATAAAAAATGTAAATGTATTATATGTCGGCAAATTTCCTTTGATGCGGTAGCATTCCTCTTTGCTTTGATCAAAAAGAAAAAAATTCCGCTCTTAAATAGTTTACACACTCCAGGCTATCATCAGATGTTAATAATGATAAAATTACTTTACATATGAAACTAATGATGTAAAAAAAAAAAAGTAAAAGGATAATAGAATTAAAATTATAGGAAAGATCTTAAAACCGTACATAAGACAACACGACCCCAGAACTTTTTATATTTATAAGACGCGTGAATTTGTAGTAAAAAAAAATCAGCTAAAAATCGGTATACAAGAGAGATTTCAATTATATAATAACATTTTTTATCTTATTATATTTTCTTTTCTTTACTACTTTGGTACTCTCTTATGGTAGTATATGTATTTTACTTTCAACTTGTTTTTTTCTGTTTTTGTTTTTACCAATATGTATAATTTCTCTCAAAAAAACCAACAACAAAAAGTAACAATAACAAAATAAGAAAAAGTTAAGAATGAATTTTACAGCGTGCACAAAGGCTATGTATAGTAAAAACACGTGCGATCGCGGTTGATTTATTTTTTCGGCTTTATTTGATCTCTTTTACTGGTCTTTAGAGTATTATATGTTAAGAAGTATAATATAGATGCGGAGGTAAAGTTTTTTTTTGTTGTTTTTTAACCGCGCGTTTTCTTATTATACACATACATATATACTAACAAGAATAAGAAACTTTGATAACTTTGGAAATACGAATTATATTGTATTTTTATGTCTTAAAGTTGGAGGCCGGTTTGGTAATTTTTTGCAGCTAATATAATTAAGGAGGAAGGGCTTTTGGATAAGACAGTTTATCAATAATATTGTTACAAATTTGCCCTGACAAATCCGGTTCGCATCACTGGATTATGAATATCGTTTTAGAATTTGACGATTACAACAACAATTCTCGTAATTCACACCGCTTCCGGAATGTTATCTTTTTGTCTGAAACGATACGTGAAGGAACTGAAAGGAAAGGATAATATAAATCGACCTATATACGTAAAAATACCGAAAATAATCTTTGAATAAATGACCAAAATATTTACGTTATAAAATTTTACCCTTAGTAGTACTACTATTCATCCCCAGATGTCACCAATCTCACATGAGAAATTAGCCGTGTTTTATTAGTCGAACACTATCCGGACTCCAGAGCCGAATGGCAAATTTCTGCTAAAACTGCAGCTATTATTCACTGGTGTCACTATACCAAAAAAATGAAAAATATAAATGCTTCCATTAAATAAACATTTATCACCTGATATATACTAATTAACATTTATTTTGACATGACGTTATAAACAAGAATTCATTTTGTTGCGTTTTAAATTTTTATTGTAAGATTAAGTTTCTAATAGTTTCAGGGATTTACAAAATAAAAGTCTTTTCAAATTTCCCATTGAAATGGGAAGTGCTCCCGATAGCGGCTAAATATAAAATAAAATAGGCTCGAAAAATAGGTAGAGCAAAATATTTTAATGTCGAATTTTAACTAAAAAGTTGAATGAAAAATCTTAGTTTAGAGCTAAATAAATTAATTATAAGCAAAAATAGCGCGTTAAATATAAGTTTTGACATAGGAAATTGCGTGCTCCGGATACATCTAGCGGGCGCTAATACAAAAATACGGCTATTGGGCGCTTTCAAGTCCTCTATCATGATTAGTAAAATCAAAGCCAATATGATTTGAAAATTGCATAGTGCTAAACATTTTCATAGCGTTGGCCGCGATTTTACTCAACATGTTCCCAACTGTTGGGTGCCCTGAAAGCGCTCATTGTCTCTGAATAAATGTCTCGGCAACGCTGAATTGTTTGCTCATCAACCCAATCGGAAAGTACGTAACATGACCACCTCTGTATAGTGTCAATCGTTCCAAATGCACTCTTATGTTTTCCTCGCTGCCCTTTCTGTATTCCGTGAACTACGTTTTTTATCTGTGTTATGAGAGTATGTGGCCCCTTCAATGCTGGTTGGAGCTTCGTTGATAAACTTCCTTTTCTTCGTTGCGGATTGTAGAGCCAAACCAGGTGTTCTTCTTCGAAAATTTTATTATTCGCACGTATGTCATACCTATCGTTCCCTTCATTCGATCGCTTGCTAAACGACATTTTTCTCCTACAAATTTGTGTCAAGTTCTTCTTGCATTTTAACGACATAATCTTGACTATACAATGCTGATGATGGAAAGCACCAAACTGCTGGTAATCGTAGATTGTTCCTGAAAATTATTTTGACTGTTACACCAGTCGGGTGTACCGCTGATCGATAAACCATCAGGAACAATTGTATTTATCGATCCCAGTTCCACTGATTTGTCTCTATAGTATACTATTAAATCTTTCCACCACACCATCTGATTGATGATGCAAAAGCGTTGTTCTGATCTTATTTATACCAAATAGCCGACAGATTTCCTAATATCACTGATTCAAAATTTCTTCCTTGGTCTGAGTGAATTTCCATCGGAACTCCGGCCATTTGCCGAAATAGTCCCTTATATCTAATAAATATACCTATTACTATAGGGATTCCAATCCGAAGCCAAAAATCAAAAACCGGGTTTTCGGTTTCAAAATTTTAAAAATCTGGTTAACCGATTTTAAACCGGTTTAAAAAAAATTTTAGCTTTTTTAAATGAATTTATTATTTTAGTTAATAAAATGGAACATACACTAGCAAGAAAAAGTCTGCGTAAGCCGGCTATTAAAAAATATTCTCATAAAAATAAACAAACAACGTAACTAGAGGTATCATTTGATTCTCGGGAAAGGGGAATTTTGCAATCTTATTAACGGGATCCCGGGATATGTAATGGCTAATGTAATGTTTAATGAAATAATCGTTTTTATTCGATTTCAGCTACCTCATCCAAAATTTTGCAAATGTCATATACGACTTTGATATTATATTCCATTAGTAGATCAGATCCCAAATAAATTAATGCCGCACGAATCCTGTCGATGGTGTTCAAAACCATTCTAGCATTGCGTCCATACTATTCCGTCAGGTTTTTCAATCCAAGAGCAAAATTCAACTCTTTTCTATGTTTCTGGTCTACATGATGTAGCAAAATAGTGTTTCGCATTGGTGAAAATTTAAAAATCTTTACAATGTTTCGAACTATTTCAATTGTCGCACTCAAGTCACTTCGAATGCGCATTTTGGCGTGATGTGATTGTTCAACAATGAGATCATTCGGATTCGTCGCATTGTCATCAGTTTCAGAGCAAACTTCATTAAGCTTCTGTTCCCCTGTTATATTGCTATGTTTCTTGTAAATGTCATCCAAAATTACCAGATTAATGTCATGATTATTGCAGAATCGATGTTGATATTGTGACTCTTGTTCAAATTTTATCATCACTGCTGCTCCGTCGGTACGACATTTGTCGTAGTAATCCGAAAATCATGGAGCTTGGCATCAAGAAGCTCAATGGTTTTTGCAGCTGTACGGCTTCCAAGTATTCTGACTAGTTCCAAGTTGATGTAACACTGGTTAAAATATACATTCACATTTAGGTAACGTTGATTTATTACACTCGTCCATTCATCTAAAGTTAGACGGAATTTTCCACTCATTTTTTGTGAAACTTTATGGTTTCAATTATTTTCTTTTTTGCCAAATCTTAAAACTCATATATAAGAATCATCCCACGATGCTCGCCACTTATACAAATTCCGTGAATCGAAAAACCATCAGCCGCAGCAAGTCTCGTAACAATTTCCGACATGGATTGGCGTTTCATAAAAGGTATAACAGATCCAGGCCAGACGGCTGCTCAATTTTACCAAATTTTGTTACACTGTCGCAATGATTTCGGGATTCCAAAATACTATACTACAGCCTGCAATATTGTTTTCGTCTTTACATTTGTTTGGATTGATGTTGTGCACATTTTCTGGATTCCGTCTCAATCCGCTAGTAGAAGATCATTTGTAAACTTTATTTGAAAGTGGCATTTTCTACATTTCCATGTTTTTTAATTGTTTCCAGACTTCGGCAGACATGGTTCTTCTTGTGATGAGGATCGCTTTTTAGTTAAATATTTTAATTAAAAATCAATCAAGGTTATTACTAGGTAATCTTATTATTACTCCTCCACCATGTATCCGTTTTTCTCCATATAATATTCCACCCTTTTATACCGAAAATTTGCTCTCATCTCAGAGCATGTCTTTCTCCCAGAACTGGTTTGACTTATTAATGTGCTCATTTGCAAATTTAATTCTTTTTAACCGATTGATTTCTGATATAAATGGTTTTTTTCGCGCAACACGGCTATGATACCCCTAGTTTTTAAGAATTTTTTGAATGGTATCAGGACAAATATTTTTTATTGAACTTTATTTCAATATTCTTTGCAATTTGGGAAGCTGTTGTTCGTGGATTTTTCTTAACCGTTCTTATTATATCACATTTTTCGTGTCGTGATAATTTCGATGGATGGTCACACCGTGGTTTAGATGTAAGAACTCCTGTTTTTTAAATTATTTACTGCTCTCTCAATACATGAATGAGTTCTTTTCACTAATTTTAGAAATTTCCCGAAAACTTTTGGCTTCTTTCCATAAATCTGTAATTGTTTGTAGTACTTCAATATTGTTTAGGAAAAGTGCAAAATATATTTACTAACTTTGTTTTAACGAGACAAAAAACACCAAGAAAGCCGTGACCTTATTTTTATACATATTTGCCCGCTGAGGAGAAAACCCTCTCGGCTTCGACACTTGTTGGTGGAATTGACATCGGTGATCGGTAGGCGAACTCCAAGCTTTTACCACGAACACCCTCATTTTCAAATTGAGTAAACTCTCTGCGTAATCTAGTTGTAATCGTTGTATCAGCAAATTTCCCAGAAAGGACCAGTTAGATTTTGTTCGGTTTCAATTGGTTTATCGTCGTCAAGTGAGCTTATCTTATTATTTTCTTGACTTTGTTTATTATTACCAGTAATTTAAATAACCAATGGTTTAGCTGTTTTATCCATTAGTAATATAAGATGTCTTATAATTTCGTTTTTCTAGTTTCGGAAATAAATCTTTAAACTTATATGTCTGTGCAGGTGCATCGCCTTTCGTTAATTCGAATTAACAACGCTGACTTGAGTTCAAATTTGCATCATGAAATGTAGCATCTGCAGTTAAAAGATTAGAATCTTGTCGACATAGGGTTTCAAATGCTAACTTCGCTAGTCGAAGAACTGAAATTATTTCAAATAATAATTGAAATTCCACTTCGGAAAATGAGTAACTTAATTTTAGGTCAATAAGCGCCTTTTGAATGCACGTTCTAAGTTTATAGAATCTATCCAGCATCAGAAGGAGACTATTCGAACTTGTTTTGGAATCCAAAATTAAGTCTCGTTCTATTCCAAATTCAAGTCGAACATTTTTCTGAAGCCGTTATCATTTTTGGTAGGAGACCGTCTGAAAAGAATCACTATTTTTCGAATTTTAGTTATTAAGGGATTCAGTTGCTCATTTCAATTTAAATTAACTCCAAGTTGGCATTTAAAATTTTCACCTTCAAATAATACCAAACAATTTGAATTCCCATTGAAGTTAGGTTCATCTTCAAAATATCACTGTCAGATTCGCTGTCTTCTAAATTTTATTCGGCAGTTTCATCATCAGCACATTAATATTTAAGTATCTTCGATTTCTTATGGAAGTCCATTCGTCAAAAGTTAAACTAAAACAATAACCACTTTGTTTCTTATCCAATAAACATTTCTTAATTTCCTCACAAATTGTTTTTGCATAATCTACAACCATTTTTTGGACTGTTGTTGGGGATTCGGGAATTTCTAGGAACTCCTTCGCTGATAATAACGTTCTTAGATCTTGTGAAGTACAAAAAACAGAAAACGGAATATTATCACTAGCAGCCATTCGAGATAATACTGCTGGTAAAGATTCATCACGATTTTTTGTAAAATATGTATTTGGCAATCGTATGTTTAGTTTGGTTTTGTTTCAATTTGTAATGGTGTATTGTAACTGTTCCGTATATTGGTCTATTTCAGCACTCTCGAATTAAATACACAATCGTAGGAAATTCTTCCATTTGGCGTCACAATCTGTGTGACAATAATTATGATAATCGACACTTACTTATACACAATCAACTTCCCAACCACCTCATACTTTTCTTTCCTTTAACACTGGATCGATTATGTTTAGATTTTACTGGAACACATTGATTGACAAGGAGTTTCTTCAATTTCAATATTTCGTTTAGTGACGGTATTGTGCTGCGTTCTTAGTGAGAATGTATAACACTGGTCGTTCCACCAGAACATTTTAAAACTTTTGTACATTTCTTGTATTTTACAAAATTACCATTTGTTTCACGTAAAAAATGAGACCACACAGATTTTGCATTGTCACAACCTTTTTTGTATTCCTCAAATTTATACGAAATCCATCCACCACAAATAAGTTTTAGGTTAGAAACGTTCAATTATTATTATAAACGAAAATAAATTACAGTCTAATAGTTTAATCATTTATTAATTAATAAAAATATAATTATTCTTAATTTATTGTCAGTTTTCCTTCTTTATTAAACAAATAAGCAATTCGTTTGCAAAAACCAACGATTTTAAATGGAACGGCAACGGGCAACTGCGTGTATTTTCGAATTGTTTCATGAAAAATGACATATCGCTTAGCTAAACAGAAAAATGTAATAGAAAAATAGGAATGAGACATGCTACACGAGAGTTTAGTTTCTGGTTTCAAAGTAAGTCGTAATAGATTTTTAATGTTAATTTAAACCTTTATATTAAATTAAAACACCTAATTTTTTGTATTGTTTTATTCTGTTCTCCCGAAAATAAAGTTTAAATAAAAATCTACATCTCAAAAATGTTCTTAATTTTTTTATTTTCATTTCTATTTCTTTCATTTCGGATTCACGGACAAAAATTGTGCGACATAAAATTTTTGTCCGTGAATCCGAAATGAAAAAATAGAAATGAAAATAAAAAAATTTAAGAACATTTTTGAGATGTAGATTTTTATTTAAACGTTATTTTCGGGAGAACAGAATAAAACAATACAAAAATTAGGTGTTTTAATTTAATATAAAGGTTTAAATTAACATTAAAAATCTATTACGACTTAGTTTGAAACCAGAAACTAAAATCTCGTGTAGCATGCCTCAATTAGTTACAAAACAACATAGAAGAATCGGTTCAGAACAGTGAAATGGAAAACTAAATTTACGTGGTGCTCCGAAAAATAATAAAAAAACCGGTTTTACCAAATAATTGACTCGGTTTTTCGGTTTTAAGAAATCAGCTAAAAAAGCGGTGTTGTAATCCTTTTCTGTTGCATTGATCCTCGGTTTTTTCGTGTATAGGCCCTTCCACTACTTCACATTGATTACATTTTATACACCACACTACTTCCGGCTCTCAACATGCGAATTTTTGTGAGTGTTTTATTAATTCCGTTATAAACTCCACTTACTTTTCCATGATACCTTTTCCAAGATACTTTTCCAGTATTTGATTAATTCTATTTTTCGACACCACTTTTAAAAATTGTTTAAATTTGCCATCCGAGCTCTGTCGTATTCGTTTTAAACTGCTGATCTATAAAATAAGGCTGTGCCCAATCACTAATGGTGTCTTCTCTGAAATCTCACCACGTTGGTGAACGACTCTCTTCTTTATAACGCAGTATTGTGGATATATCTGCGTGTAAAAATTGCTCGTTCGGATTGATCCATCTGCTTAGTAGTCATCGTTTCCTTCCATTCGCCTGCAGTGTTTTTGTAGCTTTGCAAGACGTTTCGAGAAAATTTTTGAGTAATATGCAATGACTCGCTCTCGAACATCGATTTCTTGTTGCAACACTCCGCAAATACCATCAAACTTCGTAATTCATGTAAATTTTTGGGTATTCGTCTTTTCTTTACCATCATTCAAAAGTTGCTGGGGCATTCTATAATCCAAATTGCGTTACATTGTTAAAAGTTGCTTTCGGTGATAAAACCACCGCACTGCGTGTCTCTTGGTCCCGTAACTATTGCGTTCATTTTCGGCAATTATTTGCAACGTTAATTAATTCTTGAGTTTATTCGAGTGTACTGCCTGGACTATCTACGATGTTGTTCCATTTGCTGTCAGCCAAAGAAGATGTTTTTCGAAACAATAAACCTCAAACTGCAACTTCTGTTCAAACTCCTGAACATTCGACTGCATCTGTTTTACTTCGTTTTGTACTTTCTCCACTTCGCCGAGTACCTCTAGAAACTTTTCGTCTATTTTCGCCTTGGAATCTTTCGTTCCCTAATTGGATTTCTTTAATTTCTGGTTTCATTTCTCGCGCCAAACCTTGTATTATTTATTGCGCCTCTTTACTTTGTTGATCAAATTTTCGACCCAATTTTTGGTTTTGTTGTGTCAAATCTTGTATTATTTGTTTACTTCGTTGAGTTATAACGGCCATTATTTGCGTCACATCGAAAGTCCGACAACTGCCTCGAACATTTCAAGTTTATCATCTTATTTTTCTATATAACATCTTCGAACTCATAATTATCCGGGTCTGATCCTTGCTTCTTCAAGGTCTCTTTAACTGGAATTTTAATTCCGTAACCGTTTAAACGTTAACACCTATCTTCTAATATTCACAATCCCATTACTGTCACCAATAATTACAAATTTGTCCTGCCAAATCCGGTTCGTTTCGTATTGGAATTGTGAATAACGTGTTATAGAATTTAGCGGTTTACAATAATATTTGTAAAGTAACAATTTTAAAATTACAAACACAAAATATTAAATAATGTAATGTTCTTGATTCCGGTTAGTTTGACAGGATAAAAGCTAAAGCGTAATTTCCATTCACCGATATTATACAGATGCAGATAACCTCAAAACCAAACTACATTTTACGAACAGATTTATTAAAATGGGAAAAATTGAAGCCTCTGAATGTCGCAATATTGTTTATTGCATTAAAGATGAAGTTGACGCCTTTTCGTCTTGTAGATGTTGATTGTAGGGCTTGGGTCTTTGGTTTAAGCATCAGTTTTTTTACAGAAGAAACCTTTTTTCTATTCAATCTTTTTTCTCAATTGAACGTTTACTACGGTAAAAACCGGTTTTAAGACAATTTTTTTCGATCAGTTTGCCATAAAGTTTTTGAAAAAAATCAAATTTACTGAAAAATTTACACAAATATCGTCGTAGTAGAGACACATTGAACGTCGATAATGCAGCAAAAATCAATTTAATTGAATAGCTGTGGCACTATTCTGGAGCATACGGAATTTTGAAAAATATTTTCAAAGCATTTTCATCTAAATTGTATTTTTCTGGTCTACTGATGGAATTAGTTTGTTGTAATTATACAGGGCGTTCCAAAATGTTTTTATATTAAGCAAGAAAAATTGCAAAAAAAGGGCGCTCTCAGTTTCACTATTATGATTTGTGAAATAATCGCCAATTCCATTTGAAAATTTCCTAGTGATAAATATTTTCATAACGTTGGCTTCGATTTTACTCAACGTGTTCCCAACTGTTTGGTGCCCTGACAGCGCCCAATGCATTGTGGCTATTTGTTATTCAAAACTGAGTAGTATAACACATTTCATGAAAGCGATTGACTTGCGTTATGATGGTGGGCTCGAGCGGAGAACAGAAAAATTTTCGAAATACTGTACTAAATGCGATTAATTACTTCAGTGTGCTATCAAATATTTTCCCGCTACGTGTGCTTTTTCAAATTGTCCATTCTTCAATTATATTTTGTAGGAAGAGAACGACACTTGAAACGACATTAAAAAATGTAATTGTAATCCAAATAATTTAGAGATTAGCAGTCTAATCTCATATTCTATTTGCAAGAGAATTTTTCAAATGCTCGTCTTACAACTTGTGATAATCTCCTTAAACCCAAAGATACAATAAAGATAAAAACATAAATCCAATTATTGTCTTACCATGCAAGCCTCCATAAATTGTCTACAAAATTTTGTCGGAAAAAAGACACATATGTTTATGCTTTTAATTCAGTTACCTTCACTTAAAGTGCTTTAATATAATTCCGACATTTCGGCCTCTTTATAGTTAAAATGTACATTTGAACTGGAAACGCAAAACTCTCTATAGGTGGGCTAAAAATAGTTTGGTTTTTTTACATTTCAGTATATAGATGTAACTTTATTATTATAGTCAATTTTGTGAAAGTCTTCTCTGCGCACTGTCAAAATAATTCTTCGAAGGTAGAAACAAAAAAATCTTAAGATTTTGGTCCCTTATTTTATGACCTTTCTTAATTACCGTATAATATGGATAATTAAATTACGATTTATGATGCGGGCTAATAACCGTTAATTTTGCGTATACCAACAATAGAAATAATGAAATAATATTTAGATGTATGTAAATTCGGCACCTTAAGATGAAATTTTAAAGTATTAAAACGTAACAAAAATTTATTATTTGATATTCATCAATTGATTAAAGCATGACGCTATATAGTTCAGCATAAGTGTGAAGTTATATTTTGTATAATAAATGGTTTCGCTTTGCCCGTAGTATCTAATACTATTCTAGCGAATTATACACAAAGTTCATCAAAGGTTATTGCTAGTTAGTGCGACTAATTAAATATCAATCTTTCAAAACTCTATCAATTTATCTTAAATTACTTTCTGAAATGACGTAAAATTTAATATACAACGTGTAAACTTAAAAAGTAGCAGTTTATCTTCGACATTGAAAAATATACATGTTGAAAACTACTATACAATACAAACGTAATTTAATGACTTTAAAATTAATTAGCCTCGGCATTTCATAAAAGATAAAAACTAATTGAATTTTCATTAATTCATTTCTTCTTATTTTAACTCTTAATTTTATATTTTTCAGCTGATTGTGGTATTTTTGATTTGGGAATTACTTTGCATTATCCCATGCATTTATACACGAGAAAATTTAACCAATTCCATGATTTCGATCGAAAATAATCTAATAGACAATCGGGATTCACGAGCATTAAAACGTGTATTTCTATCGAATCGCACGATCACCTGTAACGATGGATCACAGGCCGGATTCTACTTACGAAAATCACAAACAAGTTTAAAGCGATGGGTAGTGTTCCTGGAAGGTGGATGGCACTGCTACGATCATAAGACATGCCGAGCCCGATGGTTACGGTTACGTAACCTAATGACATCGGCCCTATGGCCCGAAACGAGAAATATAGGTGGAATATTATCACCGTTACCGTTAGAAAATCCGTATTGGCACGATGCAAATCATGTATTTATACCGTATTGCAGTAGTGATTCGTGGAGTGGTACAAAAATAAATCCAGAACCACGTGGTGGCTGGAGATTTATGGGCTCACTCATTATAAAACAAGTTATAGCCGATTTAGTACCGCTTGGGTTGGGACAAACGGAAGGCGCTGAATTAATTTTAGCCGGATCGTCTGCCGGAGGTGTAGGTGTCATGTTAAATTTAGATAGAATTAAAAAATATTTACTTAATGTTAAACGAGTCAAAGTAAAAGTTCGAGGGGTTAGCGATTCAGGATGGTTTTTGGATCGGGAACCATTTTTAACGGGGGCAGCCGCTGCCTCGGAATCCGTACGCACGGGATGTAAATTTTGGCAGGCCGACTTACCTGAGGCCTGCGTAGCACAACACAGTAAAGAGCCATGGCGTTGCTTTTTTGGACATCGACTTTATGCAACCCTTAAAGGTACTATTAAGCCCGTATACCCGAGTGAAGATACTAAATGTTTATAATATAGCTAATTTTAATTTCAGCCCCTCTTTTTGTATTTCAATGGCTATTCGACGAAGCGCAAATGAGGGCAGATAGTGTTGGGGCGCCAGTGACGCCACAACAATGGAATTATATTCATGAAATGGGTGCCGCACTACGTGAATCATTAAATAATGTGACAGGTGTATTTGCACCATCGTGTATAGGTCATTCAGTACTGACCAAACGAGAATGGTTATATATAAAAATTGATAATATTTCGTTGGCGGATGCGTTACGATGCTGGGAGAGATCTGGACGATTTAAACGGCAATCGTTTAAGCGAAACGCTAACTCCGTCGAAAACGATAATAATCGGAAACAGAAAAGGCGAGGCCGAAAACAACAAGAAAAGCATCGCAAACAAAAAGAGCAAAAAGATAAAGAGGGAAATCGTCGGGGCAAAAAAAGAAAAGGTGAGTGATCTATAAAAACGGGGCAAAATAGATTAATGCTAAATAATTATATTTACTGTTAAGCAGAATTGATGGCAATGACCGTAACCAGTGAGCAACCAGATGAAAATAAAATTGATAATTTTACAATAAATCTACTATCCTATCTACAAAATTCGACGCACAATCAAACATCGCTTGAACAAGAACTCGAAATTCAACAACAACCAACACGCAAGCCTGGTGCACGTAATCGTCGCTTGGAAGGCCATAAAAAAAATCAGAATCAATTCTTCTACAATGACACGAAAAAACACATGAACAAACAACTAAATAACAACAATAACAATAATAATAATAATAATAATAATAGTAATAAAATTAATAAAAAAATGCATTTAAATAAACAGCAGCAGCATCGACATCGATCATTGCGTGAACCAAAATCGTGCGCCCTCCGCCTTTTGGAACGGTGTAGTTGGCCACAATGTAACTACTCATGTCCAGCCCTAACAAATCCGTTGACGGGTGAAGAAATGAGATTTCTTGAATTGCTAGCATCATTTGGACTGGACATTGAAGCAGTTGCAACTGCGCTTGGAGTCGATATGATTACATTGAATAATATGGATCACACGGAGCTTGTTAACATGCTAACACAGCAAGTCAACTAATTTTACTTTTTGGTTTTTTTTTATATAAGGCCAGATAGCTTTTATTTAATTTATTCAATTTTATTAGAAATTCCTCCTATTAATACAGAAGTGTATATGGATCATGCACGTAAATCCTTTTTGGTGGTAATAAAAGGATATAAATGTACTGTTAGGTACTAAGCGTGATTCCCGAAAGCAATTGATGATGATTTAATTCATAAGTCCTCCCCCCCAATTAAAATGTGTACTGATTTTGTAAATAGCGATATTCCTATATAACATAAAATATAATTTATTAAGATGAATTTTCATCATTCAACTACAGATTTTATAAGTGATAAATATTTAACCAAATAAAAAAATGAACATAAAAACTACTTACGAAAATCTTATAATGAATGAGAAAAACTACTTCTGAAACTGTTATTGGTTGCATGCGAAAGGTGGTCGATTTTTAACATACAAATTTGCAAGAGACAAGACACAGTGCAAAAGTGAACAAACAAAAATATAACTTAAAATGAAAAACTACATGTGATATGCAGTTTTAGAGCAAATTGTACCTCTTTGTAACATTTTTTTTATATAAAATTTTTATTTATTATACTTTCAAATTTATTAATTTAATTTAAGATAAAATATTATATTTTCTTTTTTTATGTATATGTATGTTTAACAAAACCCGATGTTAATATTATTTATATACTTATATTATTAATTGAGCCGTTAAAAACAATAAAGCTTTGTACAAAAATATATTTAGGTTATGTGTAGGACTTAAAAAAAAAAGACTTTACAAGTTCTTTGGTTCGCAACTATCCAAAACATTACTCAGGAATATACAGGGTGGCGCGCCGAAGACAAAACCGTTTGGATATCACAAAAGCCACTGGCTTATCTAACATAAAAGTATCGTGTATTGAATTGTAAGGTATCTCGATGGTCCTCCAAATAATTTTGCTATTTCGTTTTCGAGGAGTCATCCTGTATATATAAATATATATTAATAAATATATATATAAACATTATATATTTTTTATATATATAATTGAATATATAAATATTTACGCTATATAAATAACTAATAAATTTTTATTTAATTAATATTAATAATTACTAAGTTACTATTTATTTTAACTATGTACTTATATAATTTAATTGTAATAAGATTAAGATAAATTATAACAATAAATTATGCTAGAAAGTATACTGATCATCTGTTGTGTTTTAATATAACTACCCCAGAGATTGATGATAAGTTAAATGGAAATCCATCGAGGGCAACACTTTTCTGTCCTGCCAAAGTTTTAAAATGCAACAACAAATTAAGGTAGGTTTGATAAAATATGTAAATCATCGTTTCCCCATTGAAAAAGTTTTAATTTGTAAGCAGTTAAAATCTGTTAAAACTGTTTGTTACAACGTAAAAAACATAAATGACCTTGAAAATGACAACATGTTGTTGAAAAATAATATAATTTTCATTTTAAATTTTAATATGTATAAGACACGTAAATTATGTTGGCGCACAATCTTGCTCTTTCGGTGAAATTTTTGA
This sequence comes from Nephrotoma appendiculata, assembly GCA_947310385.1. NCBI lineage: Eukaryota > Metazoa > Arthropoda > Insecta > Diptera > Tipulidae > Nephrotoma > Nephrotoma appendiculata. The sequence goes on along the minus strand of OX371225.1, from coordinate 211,017,851 downwards.
CACGAATTTCGGACAATATTGCTCATCAACTTTTCAATGACGCGCACTATCAATACACTACACGTACACCCTGGTTTGGTAGGTCTATGGCCTATTGTTTATACCAATATATATTTCGCACTGACGTCTTATTAAGTTGTAACTCCATACACTTTTATTTTAATACATACTTTATTGAATATACAACAATTCACATTATTATTACAAATATGAAATTACACAGAATGAATTTTACCAGTAATAAATGGCGTTGACTTTCTTTTGTCATGCACGTTCCAAAAATTTTCTATTATATTTTAATTTTATTTAGAACTCTGCAACGAAACCGGAAAACGTAATGTCGTCATTTTTCTAAAAAAAATAATACTGCCGAGTAGTTATCAGTACGCCTCCACCAGAGAACCTGTCCAAGAAAGCGAATCTAACAATCGAGCCAGTGGTCGTGTCATCCAACCAGACCGGGTTACCAAAGGATTTTCACCACTCGGTGTCCTTAACAGTCCCTGCGAGCCGTTTAATATTGGACTTTCAACCATTGTAGATCCAGAGATGTGATTGACCGCTGTCTCACCTGAACTATGCACGTATGCATTATTAGGGTTGAAAGTTACCTTAGCAAATGTTTTTTTTTGTTTGGATGATATGACTGTTTTCGCTTCACTTCCTGTCAGTGAACGTGCAGGTGGTATATTGTAATTATTTGAGCTACCTATGTCTTGCGCTGTACATTGATATGATGTTGAATCTCAATTCTCGACAAAACACAATAACTGGATACGGACTGTTATGTCCCATCATAATGACAAAACGGTCTGCCAACACTGTAGATGATAATGTAATTGTCATGTTGTTTTATGAGCCAACCTAGTTGTATCTTCACTTATAATAAAGCACATGAAAGCATACAACGCGTCTTTTCAATTCTACGTAAAACATAATAAACAGGTTATAACAATTGGCGACGAGCGCAAAAAAAATATTAGCAAATTTTCAAGAAATATTTAATACATCATGAACAAAGAACAATTCGAACAATTATTAGAAGTTTTTAGTAAAAGTCAATACGATTTGCTGCAACAAGTAAATGCAAATACTAATTTTCAACAAATACAGCAACAACCACAACCGCAGCAGCCGCCATTGCTAGTGATGCGTCCACCATTTGAGAATTTCGATGGAAATAAAGAAAATTTTAAATTATATCGACAAAGGTTTGAAAATCCCTGCCAATGAAGGGTGTTTACACAAACAAAACACTATGCCATTAAATGCTTGTGAGTTTCATTGGAGCTTCACACTTCCAATTTCTTGTATCATTGATTGCCCCCAGGAGTATCTTAGAGTTCTCATACGACGATTTAGTGGAAAAAGTAGGAACACATTTGTGCTCCTTCAATCTTTTGAAAAGATTGTGGAAAAGGCGTTATCTTTAGAAGCTTCTAGCAGCATAAATGATCTTAGCAGCATAAATGATGTCAAAAGAATTCACTCTATGCCCACAGGTTCAAATCATTGTAGAAATCGTTCAAAAAATCGTTCATCATCAAAACTATCAACGCGTACAAAATCTAAAGTGAATCACAACCAATTGGGTGTCGAAAATGTATGTATACGATGAGGAAGAGACAATCATATGCAACAAGTTTTCATAAAAACTTTAATGAAGTCATCAAACAGCAATTCAATTAACAAAAATGATGGTTATGTCGATTTGATCCACCAGGTCTATGGAATAGATCAGATTGCCGATATTCATAATAATCAGCATTACACTGACAAAGGTGATGTTGATAAATATTTCTTAACAGTGCAAATAAATGGATGGCCTCAAAAGTTTTTTAGTAGACTCTGGCGTAGGATTTATTTTAACTCCACGAAATCAATTCAAACAGCTCAACATTACAACGACACTACAACCATCTTCAATAGCATTTCGATTCTACACAAAAAACATTGTGATTCCTGATGGTAAAGTAAATGTTGAGGTAAAATACAAAGATCGTCGGTCGGTAGAGGAAAAGTACATAATACCCAATGAGTATGACGCTCTTTTGGGAGGTATTTAGATCCGACATTTAAACGTCAACCTCCAGCAAGTAGACAATTCTAGGTGTTAACAAAATAAATGCTCAAATTAATAATTTAAATTCAATCACAGATATTATCAATAATTTTCAACAAATTTTATTAAAAACGTGAGTTGTGTGCCATATTTCCAAGTTACGGTTCAACTTCGAAAAGATGCTATGCCAGTTTTTTTTAAGGCACATGAAGTTCCATATGCACTTCGTAATTGTATCGACAAAGAGCTTAACGATTTGGAAGCGTCCGGAATTATTTCCAAAGTTGAAAGGAGTGACTGGGGATCTCCACTAGTAATTATTCCCATAGCTGAGGGTGGCATTCGACTCTGCATCGATTACAAAGATGACACACATTGATGAAATTTTAAACAACCTCAAAGGATGAAGATTTTTCCGTTGTCTTGATTTATATAAAGCGTATCTGACTATATCTGCATCTTCGAGTATGTCAAGACTCGTGTGATATTCAAACGATCTCAGCCCATAGAGGGACATACAAAATAAATTGACTTTCATTTGGAATAAAAACATCAGAATTCGGTTCTCATCTTTTCGGTTTGAAGAATACCATGGTATAATGCTTCGACGATATCATCGTACATGGTGCAACCGAAGAAGAATGCACAAATCATTTAATTCCATGTCTCCAACGACTAAAAGAACATGATCTACACCTCAACAAAAGTAAATGTTCATTTTTTCAAACTCAGATTGAATATCTGCGACATTTTGTTCAATTTAACAAAATTTCAAAATCGCCAGCGAAAATTCAAGCTATTGTCAACATGCCACGTCCAGCTACAGCAGATGATGTTCGAAGATTTTTAGGTACGGTTACCTACTGCTCCAGATTCATACCGGATTTATCTGTAATGATGTTTCCATTTCGTCAGCTACTTCAAAAACACACAAAATTTTATTGGTCGTCAAATTGTGAATCAGCGTATCTCCAGCCATAAGGTTTTAATTTTAGCATGCTACGCAATTCCATCCAGATCGTTAACATCAGCTGAAAGGAAAGTCAATTAGATCGAGAAGCTCTAGCAATTATTTTTACAATTAATCACCTTTTTATATACCTTTACGGTAGGAAATTTCAACTGGTCACCGACAATCGTCCACTAACACGGATTTTTCATCAGCACAAGAAGATGCCTGCACTAACATCACCGAGATTACTGCGTTATGCCGAATTCCTATCGAGTTTTAACTACGGGATAGTCTACAAAAAGGGATTGGAACACAGTATCGTCGATTGTTTATCTCGTGCAACGCAGCTAGTGGAAAACCGTCTACAGAAAAAATTATTAACGAAGAGGTAAATATTACGTTCTCTATCAATTTTCGAAATCTCAAACGAATACGTAAACGCGGCAGCATTGGCATCAGAAACGGCTAAAGATCCAAAACTTTCTAAAATTTTGTCAAATTTACTCAACTCCGATGAAAGTGACCTATACACTCAATAACGGCATTATCTTCAGTCAACGAGTTTTGATTCCGAAAATTCTTCAACCTCAAATTCTTCAAGAACTTCATCATACTCATCCTGGAATTACAATAATGAAACAACTGGCCAGAAGATATTGTTTTTGGAAAGGAATAGATTGGGATATTGAGTGGATGGTAAGCTCATGTGAAGCATGTGTCCAAGTTCAATCAAAACCGGCAAAAGCCCCACTTCACCAGTGGGGGGGGATCAGCTGAAAACTAAAGTTCATTTGTCTCCAGATTGTAACTACCACGTCTACAAAAAATATCAACGACTATAGTCAATACCAATTCGAATCAATAGTTCCTCAAAATCAACCGGAGTCGGAGAGTCGAGAAGCCGAATTGCCGAGTAGTCAAGAGCCGCCTAATGAGCCTCAAAGTAGTCAACAGCAAGTAGTTGGTAGATCGAAACGTACACGCAAAAGACCTAAATATTTAGGAGATTACATTTCCAATTAAATAATTATTAAATTTCAATCGATGTCACATATACCGGGTGAGTTTTTTAAGCTGAAACTTTCAAATATCTCGGAAAATAAGCCCTCTACGATAAAATGACCATTATCAAAATTAAATCATGCTGGAGGGGAAATACATTAGTGCTAAAATTAGGACCCCGCCCCTGTTTGTAAGGGGGGTGGGGGGCAACTTGGAAACTAAGATAGGAACCCTTATTTTTTATTGCAGATTCGGATTTTACGGCTAAAAGTACGTAAGATTTCCTTGAAACGTTTTTCGGTTCATGATAGATGGCGCTGTAATAGGCGATATTAGGTTAGGTTAGGTTAGGTTAGAGTGGCTGCTATCGCACACTTAGGCCAGTAGTGGCCCATTGTGATACCACAGGATCCTATCTCCCCTTTACTCCCGTTGAAACCATCCAGAGCTACTTATGTAGCGTAATATATCTCGCACTCTACAGCCCGCGAGTTCCGAAAGGCTGTCCATACTGTACACACCTAAGTACTTATGCCTTCTGCATGATAGTGCCGGACACGAGCATAGGAAGTGATCCAACGTCTCCTCCTCCTCTTCGTCCAAACAACTTCTACAAAAGTCATTAGTCTGTAGACCCATCCTTCTTGCATGTTCCCCAAAAAGGCAGTGTCCTGTCAGTATCCCTACGACCAATCCTAACTCTCGTTTTCCTAGGGATACTAGTGCCTTGGAGCGCTTCAGGTCCAGTTTTGGCCAAACCTGTTTCGCTACCCTGCACGTGAGAGAGTTGGTCCACCTCTCATTTGTCAAGGCAATTGCCTGCTTACTGAGCGCCAATTTGAGTGCTGCTATAGGCCTCCCCAGACCCGCCCTTCCCGGCTGTATCTGGAGAGTCGTACCGTACCTAGCTAGATCGTCCGCCCTGCAGTTTCCCGTGACGTCCGAGTGACCAGGGACCCAGATTATCTGGATGCTGAAATACTCGCTCATCTCGTTAAGAGATGATCGGCAATCCAGCGCCACCCGTGACTTCAGACAAACCGCCTCCAGCGACCTGACTGCCGCTTGACTGTCCACATAAATTGCGATATCCCTCACGGATACCACATTATGCTTCAACCATGTCACGACTTCGCCTATCGCCACCACTTCAGCCTGGTACACGCTGCAGTAGTCAGGGAGACGAACGGAAATATTAACGTTAAGCTTCTCACAGAAGACTCCGGCTCCTACCTTACCGTCTAGCTTAGAGCCGTCCGTGAAAAATTGCAGTGCCTCGTTTTCCAGTATTGATCCGTCCCTCCAAGATTCTCTCGAAGGACAGATGGTCCGGAAACCTTTATCGAAGCACAACGTTGGCTTAATATAATCTAGATTCGCCAGTTCTTCCCTTAGCGATCTAGTTATCGTCGAGTGTCCCGCGTGAAGACACTTCCACTGAGAGACAGCCGAGAGTCTCGTAGCCACATTGGCTGCTATCTGTTTACCAAAAAATTCGATTGGAAGAAGGTGGAACATAACCTCCAAAGCGCGTGTAGGTGTTGACCTAAGTGCCCCGCTTATAAGCATGCAGGCCGTTCTTTGCACCTTTAGGCGATATTAACTTTTTTTTCGATTTCTCCTACTGAGAACATTATCCATACGATTCTGCAATATGTTTGCATTAAAATTAACACGTTTTCAATGTAAATACTTGAAATTAGTTTTTTTAAACAAATTGTATTTCTTAAATTAAAAAATCAAACTACATTTAGCGTAACCCAGGAATAACGACTTGGACATCATCTTTTAATTAAATTAAGTGCTCAAAATGATCTCCTTCAAAAAAGTAGTTTAGCGCTCTATCGTTGTTGCATCTCATTTAGCTTCACCGAATAAAAACCAAGTGTTTACCAAGTACATGAGACTCTCTGCTGAACGACAGCACCCAGTGCCAAATCCGACACGTCAACCTCGCGAGTCTGGCTTCCTAAATAGGATGTACCAGAAGGGTAGCTTCAATTAACTGTAACTTGTTGTTGATAAATGCCTCTGAGGTTGCTTCTACTGTCCAATAAACCGCTCGTTAATTACCGGCTGCGTGTGGGAGGAATCGCCTATAAAATTAAGCATACCCAAATAACGTCTAAGCTGCTTAATAGCCTTCGATTGATCATATTTCACTATGGCGTCGACCCTTTTGCTTGTAGGTTTAACACCCTGAGCAGTAATAGTATGTTTCAGGAAATTATTTTCACTCTTTGCAAAAACACATTTATCGACTTTGATAATAAATCCCGCATCTCTCAATCTCTGGAACACAATTCTTAAATGATTTAGATATTCCTCACGAGTATGCGATGTTAACAATAGATCATCTTTGTATAAAAAACATAAATTCAACCCACTGAGGACGAAATGCATAAGCCTAGAGAAGAATTAGGCGGCGTTGCGTAGACCGAACGTCATTCCCATAAACTCAAAGAGAGCGAATAAATCATAATCACTGTCTTTCGGATGTCACGTGCTCCAATGGGAATCTGAAGAGCCCGGTAGTATAACCACAAGGTGTTTTCACCGTTCACCATTCACCGTTTTTCTTCACGACAAGGTGAAGTGGACTTGACCACGGACTATCGGAGGGCCTACAAATATCTTGTGACATCATGAATTAAAATTCTTTTTTTGCGATGCGAACCTTTTCTGGAGAAAGTTTTCTTGTTTTAGCGCATAAAGCTGATCCACAAGTTTCTATGGCATGTTTTACTGAATGTTTAACTTGTGTTGATTCTGTCGAACAAGTTTGAGTAATTTTCTTAAACTCGACTAGAAGCTAAATGATGTCGGCATCTATCGAATGATGATCAATGGAAGTAAGTGTCTTAACTGAAACCATAGAAATCCTACCAAAAGAGGAAATTGAAGTTAGTGAATTCAATAGGCGCTTTCGTTTGATATCGACCAATAAATCGTATTTGTTAAGAAAATCGGCCCCAAGCATAGGCACTGTGTCGTCAGCAATAATAAATGTTTGTAAAAACGAACGCCTGAGGCCCAAATCCAATTTAACCACTTTCGTTTCATTTGCTGCGTATACAGAAAAATCAGACTGTCCTCTGAATTTATCTTTTTGTGAAACAGGAAGTACTGAAATTTCATCTCCGGTATCTATTAGGTATTTTCTGAGTGAAATTCTATCAAATATTGGGGTAGATACTCGATCGGCTAGCAAGCAAGCAATTTGCTTGCCAAAATCCTGGTTAGTCATTCAATTTTACCAAGAAAATTTGATTTTCAAATCAAATTTTTTATAAAATTTTTGTTTATTTTTGCAATTGCACTGTAAAACAACACAAAAATTTGTTGTTCTTTTTTTTTGAAGCCACAAAATTTACTGTGCAATCGAGAAAAAAAAATTTGAAAATCAAATTTCCTTAGTAAAATTGATTGAGTAACCAGGATTTTGGCTAGCAAATTGCTTGCTTGCTAGCCGATCGAGTATCTACCCCATTATTAGGCGACAATGAGTGTTCCCGTCATGACTCGTCGCCAAGTGTGATGACTTTTCTATTTTTTTGAATCAAATTTGGTGGCATCGTAAAATCTGCAAGTGCTGCATGCGAACACGATCGGGAACGGGATCGATGTTTGAAATTTGAGTCTGCACCGGGGGAATTACTCTGGCTATGGCCACCGTATCCCGACCTGAAAAGGTGCTTGTGTCAGCTCGTTAATTTAAATCTGTAAATAAATATTCCAATTTTCTAAACGTTCAAAACTCGACTACGACATGAGAAACATGAGAAAAACAAGAAATTATCGGATGAAAAAAACCTCTGGGGAGTTTTTTAACACTTACGCTGCTAATGATATTTTTTTAAATCGTGGGATGACAGCCTAAATGAAAACTTCAAGGTGGAGTGTTTTGGTTGGCTGTTTTACACTCTTCCAAAACTCTCAATCAAATTTGTCCGGAAAAGTTCGACGCAGGTTAACATAAAATTGCCTTAATGGTGATTTTAAATTTACCTGCGTCAAATTTAAAAATACTTGACGCAGAATATTGAAGCAGAATGGAACCAACTAGCCAAATCGTTCTATTTGGTAAACAAACTTCATATTTATATTTTTTGGTTCCTCTTTTTAATCTTTGACTGAAACGTTATTTTTAGAATGGATCTCGACTGGTTTCATTTCTGGGTGCGTTGATATATTCGGGAAAATTTTAACGCACTTTACGGTGTGAAAAAAACCATTCTTAATATTTTTTACCGATTTCAAAAGCACCTACGCAAATATTATAGAAATTATAGTTTAATCTACTTAACTTAGCGCACCTCTTTCGCATCTCCTTTTCTCAAAGAAATATTAATGATGCTAATGGTTGAGATCCATGACGTGAAGCAACCTGCTTAATATTAATTACCATCTAATAAACAGATGCAGTTCATGTTCTCAAATAAAATCGAGCGATAAGATTGGTGCAGTTTTAATGCTCTTGTTGGAACTAATTAAGACCACGAGGGGCACTCAGCCATTAATACCCCACTAAGTATATGCTGGTTAATCACCAACTTTCAAAATAGATTACTCGTAATAAATACTTTACGCTTGCTTGCCAAATTGAAGACGTACGGTTATAGGTCCGATTTTATCACCATCTGCACATTGCATAGCTCCATGCCAGCCTATATACTGGCATGGAATATGGGTCGGCCCTTGGATTTAGCACTTTGACAGGGGGTCATAGTTGTGTTCCATTTCATCACAGATCGTAGTCTGTTAATGAAAATTCCCTTTTGCATCCTGTTCTATCGGGATTCGAACCGGGTACCTCCCGATCAAATGCCACGGCTCTAACCACCGTGCCGTTTGGTTGGGTCAAATTTTTTCTTGATGTGCGTCAAAACAGACTGAATTGAATTTATCGTGAAATTTGCTTGTTTACTTAGCCAATTATTGATGAAGTTGATAAATGTGCGGAAAGTATTTTCAAATTAGATTCAGTACTCCGAATATCATCCCTGATTCAAATGTCTGTGTCATATACTCGCTGAGTAAATATATATTTTGAAAACTATTAAAGGTCACAAAAATTCTTAGAACCGTTTGTTATACCGATATAACTCTTTACAAACAAACAGATCATAAACTTCTTAGCAGGGGTCCTATAAATACTGTTTGTTCTATTTGCCGCGGCTCCATATTCGTCGTCGTTTCATTTAATATTATATTTGATTTCAAAATATTCACATGTCGAAATAATTTTTTTTTTCTTTTTGATCGATAATCAGTATCGTTTGGTTAAATTGATTTTTTGCGTTAGATAAAACATAATTGTTTCACAGGACGGATACCTACTAATATACTCGTATGCATCGTCGACGATTTACACACCAAGTCACCAATCAAAAACGAAAACCTCAAAACCAAAAAATCTATAACAAAACCACAACATAATTTTCAATTAATTTTTGTTTTATATTGTTAATCATTTTGATTTTGAATACATGATTACATAAATCAATTTTATTGGTTTAAACAAAAACAAAAATCTTTATCTCTTGATCTTCGAATAATATAACAAATCCATGTCTTACAAATGTCGGTAAATATTGTTAAAGATAAAGAGAAGAATGATTTGTTTATAGTAGTTTGATATTTATTACTAAATAAAATTAAACAACAAAAAATTTATAAGCATTCTACGAAAATAATATAATCAATATATAAAATATATTTGATTACAATTAAAAGCTATAATGAAAATAAAATGTGTATACGAGTATAGAGGTCCCACGCAAAACATACTAATATTTGATAAAAACAGATCGATAACTCCTATGTAGAGCCATCCGCTACGTATGATGAGATACTCGCTAGCTACATATATATTTTCCTCTGTTGCGTTTTCATCTTTTTCTTAAATATATTTCAGATCGGCATTCAGATCATTTTCAAAGTGAAGATCGGCTGTATCGTATGTATATGTATATATTACCATGAGCCATGATGATTTAATAATAAAACAACACAAAAATATTATGAAGAATCGTTAATTTTAATTTGTCATCCATATTTTTTGGAAATAATTTTTAAATTTTTCAAATTTTGTATACTCGAACGTTTATTGTTTCTTTTTAAATATATTTTGTTGCCGATTTATTTGATTTGCGGTACAATTGATTGATTTTCTATATAACACAGAAAACCAACGAGTCGCTTCGCTTTGGTACGCCTTGGTTGCGCAGTATTATAATTATTGTTATTGATACAATTATTTTATTTTAATGGTCCACTCCACAACACACTACACAGATCTAATTTTAATTTATTTTCTTAAAAAAAAAAAAATTAAAAAATCTCCATATAAAAATATTTTATTTGTTACAAAGTGTAATTTTTATTTATATGGTTTTTTGGTTTAGTTTATATATATACAACGTGAACATCTATCTCAAATAATTCTCAACATGCAACAATTCTTTGAACTTTTCCGACTACAAAACTTTAAAATACTAGTATATAGAGAAACTATAACGAAAACGAATATAATTTTTATAACTGTAAAGCTTACATTTTTCGCCCAATTTGGGATTCTGAACACAAAAATTATAAAGGCATAAATCAAGCCCTGGTTTTGGTTAAATATTTTAGTTCATTAATTTTAAATAAATAAACTATAAATTAATAAATTAATTAGTTGAGTAATGAATGATGGTTTCAGAAACTGTTTTAATTTATGTAATGTCCTTTGGTGTTTTGGTCTTGTTTGAACAGTTCTTTTTGTCGGTGCCTTACATATTTTTATTCTCTTAGATGTGTTTATATAGTTATAGTTAGGGTAGGTAGGATTGCCACAATTTGGTTATTTTTATTTACTATTTTATTTGTGTTATATAGTTTTTGAAAAAAAAAACAGTTATTTGTTTTGATCCAACGCTTTGTTAAAAAACCACAAGCATCGATTTTCATTCAACCATTTATAGTAATTTATAATCAATTCAGATGATCAAGATAAAATGACTCAATATAAGACACGTAGTGTTCGCGATAAAGGAAACTCACAAAATTGTGTATGTAGGAAGATGACTGCATCTTGCATGAGAACTAATTTGGTTGAAATTTAATGCTGAGCATTTTTCATGTGTGCGGTCTGACAGCTGCACATTTGGCAAATACATCAGTAACTCCCGTTGAGTTTCAACTTTGAGTAAAGGATATAACTATTATACGCAATGGGTGTATCCAGCCCGTATAGGCCTCACTAAAAGTAGTAGACCTGACCGATGTGAAACTGGCCCGAAAAGTAGCCCGAAGTAGTATTAGTGTATACGTTCTCAAATATTGTAACCTTATTTTTATACGAGTTGTAAAGAAGGTTCGTGCTAGTGTCAGTCGGCCATCCAACTTATTGGCCTAGTGATCATCGAACAATCTCTGACGCCCTTGATTTTGCAGTCACAAGTAAAATAAATCGAGAAATAATCCAAGCTAAACCACTTTTAGAATTATCTTCTGACCACTCTCCGGTCTTACTATACATTATTGGGCCAACCAAAAGCCATGTTCTATGAATAACTATCTAACGAACACCTTCACTAACTGGTTGAAATTCAAGATGTACATCAGTTCACATATCGAGCTAACGTCTACACTGCAGACGACTAACGATATAAACATTACTATAGAAAACTTTAATGATCTACTAGTCAACGCCTAAACCAAAGAGCAAACATATAGGACACACCATAACATCCGCTGATATAGAAAAAATGTTAACAGAGAAACGTCGCTTAAGATGCATCAGGCAAATATGCAAAATTATCTTAAAGAATTATCTCCCCATTTGGACACAAACTACTCATTATGGAAGGCTACTAAATACCTTAAACGGCCTTAGAAATCAAGTCCGCCAATTCGTCTTTCTAACGGTGAATGGGCTAGAAGTAACGAGGAAAAAGCTAAAGCCTTTGCCGATCACCTTGAATGTGTGTTCACGCCAAACCTTGGAATATCGATGGTTCAAACAGAAAATATAGCAATCAGACCTGTGAGGAAAATTAAGATAAAGAAACCACTGGTAAAGTTTATTATTGCACATCAAATTCAATTAAAGAAAGCCCCTGCTGAGTATGATCGAATAACAGGTGAAATGCTTAAACAACTGCTTGAGTGTGCTTTTGAACGACTGGCTCAAATATTCAATTCAATTTACGAATCAGGATATATCCCTGAGTGCTGGAAATTATCAACTATAAAAATGATCCCAAAGCCTGGCAAGAGTCCTACCAAGGTCTCGTCATATAGACCAATAAGCCTACTACCAATCGTCTCAAAAGTATTGGAAAAAACTATTATCGAAAATATTAAACCGTAACTACGAAATATCATCCCTAGTCATCAATTTGGTTTCAGAGCCGAGCACGGAACCATTGAGCAAGTGCACCGAGAAGCTACAGGAATAAGGTCAGCATACGAAGAGAAAAAATACTGCTCCGCCTTATTCTTGGATGTTGCCCAAGCATTCGATAAAGTTTGGCACGAAGGTCTGCTTCATAAAATTAATGTTAAATTACCAGAAATTTACCAACTTATGAAGTCGTATTTGTCAAATCTCACATATTATGCCAAATACAACACCTCTAAATCGAACGAGAAAAACATTCTGGCTGGAGTACCTCAAGGTTGTGTGCTTGGCCCAACGTTATATTTAATTTTCACTTCAGATCTACCAACGTCTTCGCAAATGCTGACGTCTACTTTCGCAGATGATACGGCAATCGTATGTAGTCATAAAAATCCACAAATGGCGTCCGAAATTCTGCAACAACATATTTATGACATCGAAATTTGGCTAAAGAAATGGAAGATAAAGGTCAATGAAGAGAAATCGACCCACGTAACATTCACTTTAAATAAGCTTACTTGTCCGCCTGTCACAATGAACGGAATACCAATCCCTCAATCAAATGGAGCAAAATATCTAAGCCTCCATCTAGATCTACGGTTAACTTGGCAAAAACATAATGAAATGAAACGAGACCGTATCAAATTAAAAATTGATAAAATGCATTGGTTGATGGGGAAATATTCAACTATTGACCTAGAATACAAACTTCTTCTGTATAATACAATGATTAAACCAATTTGGTCGTATGGGTGTCAATTATGGCAATCAACCTCAAATTCGAATATCGACATTGTCCAACGAGCACAGTCAAAAATTCTGAGAACGATTACACCAGCACCCTGGTTCGTAAAAAAAAACAAAAATATACATAAGGACCTTAGCATTCAAACTGTCACAGACGAATTCAAAAATATGCGGATCAGCTATGCAGGGAAACTGGTATGTCATCCGAATTTGCTGGCGCGAAACCTAAAAGATATACCTACGTCTTCGCGATTAAAGAAGAAAACAATGGCTGTAATAGCATAAATTATAAAATAATTAAGTTTACTTATTGATAAGAAGTAGATTCTGCTCCCGCAGATTTGCATAATTACCTTAGTTATTGTTATTTTCATGTTTGAAAGATTCAATAAATAAAGAAAATTGTTTAAAAAAAACACTGTCAGTATGTAACGATTTTCAAGAAAAAAATTAAGCTAGAAATTTTCTTCTGTGGCAGTTGTCACAGGGATTACCTGAAGCTTCGGCTACTGCCAAGAATTAGCGTAGGACATCTGGAGTTCAAATAATGTAGCCCCATTTCTGTACGAGGTGAAAAGGAGGTTTGTACCAGTCTCAGTATGTAGAGCTTTTCAACAAAAACATTTTTTAAGAAATTTCCTTCTGTGGTGGTTGTCACAGGGATCATCTGTAACTTCGGCTACTGTCGAGAATTAGTGTACGCCATCTAGAATTAAAAAAATACCCCCATTTCCTAACGAGGTGAACAGAAGGTTAGTGCCAGTCTAAGAACTTCCTGCTGTGGCAGTTGTCACAGTAAATTTTTTGTTGAAAATCGTCACATACTGAGACTGGTACGAACCTCCGTTCCACCCCGTACAGAAATGGAGCGACATTATTTGGATTCCAGATGTCCTACATTAATCCTTAACAGTATCCGAAGTTTCAGGTAACCCCTGTGACAACCGCCACAGAAGAAAAGTTCTTAGTAAATTTTTTTCTTGAAAATCGTCACATACTGCAGAGACTGGTAAAAACCTCCTTTCCACCTCGCACAGAAAAGGGGCTAAATCATTTGGATTTCTGATGGTCTGCACTAATTCTTGTCGGTAGCCGATTTTTCAGGTAATCCCTGTGAACCGCCACAGAAGAAAATTTTTTAGTAAATTTTTTGTTGAAAATCGTTATATACTGAGACTGGAACCTTCTTTACACCTCGTATACAAATAAGGTTACGTTATTTGAGTTTCAAATAACGTACACTAATTCATGACAGTAGCCGAAGTCTCAGGCAGTCACTATGAAAACCACTTTATAGCAAAATGTTTTGGTATTTTTTTTCAGAATCTTATGTAATATCATTATACTTGTATTTTTATTACAGACTAATTTTTTGAAATTGTCACTAAATTTGTTTTTCATATACATATTATATATTTATTCATTAATTTTTTTTTTTATTTGTTAGCTTGTAAAATAAAATCTTGTTGTAGTACGTTGATAAACAAAATTTCAGGATAAGAATTAAAAATAATGGAGTTTTTCTAAATTTTTCGGGCCAGCCCGAAAATATTACAGTTACAGATTAAGCAAAGACACATTTTTTTCGGGCTGAATATTTTTCATCTTTCCATTTTGCATTTCACTAAAATAATGAAAATATTTTCAATGTGTAGTGAGGCAAAATTGTTTTGTCCGCGTTTGAGTAGATAATTTTTGGTTTGAGCCTGTACTTTATTTGTCATGTTATTAGTTTCTTTGTAATTTCATTTATTTTATGTTTTTATCTTCAAGGCGTGAATTTTAGTCAACTAGTTAAATATGATATTATTGTTGGATTATTAAAATGAATTATTTTAGACAGAACCTAAAACAACACGTAGATTTTGCATCATGCCCATGTGAAATTCTACAAGTGAGGCCAATCTACACTATTGAGACATCTCAAATGCAGTAGGCCGACATGAGTTGAATATGCCCATTAAATACTTACTCAACCAGTTACCTCCCAGTGCAATAATGTTGTTCCTCATCACAACTTCGCTTGCGGAAGCCATGTGCGGAATGTTTTGTGCCTGTGATAAAAAATTCATTAGTGTCTGGGAGCACATTTGCTGAACTGGTATCTTCTGCAAATATTTCGAGTGCGTTGAGTACGTCTGCAAATACGGACATCAATGATATACTGTGCTGCCCATCTGTTAATAAAAAATCCAGCATTACGAACTAGCCAACAGAATATACGTAATTTTAATATTTGTGGTACTTAGTACTTTACCAAATTTTCATATTAAAACCGTTGCACCGAAATTGTGGCTTCATTTATACAAATTTGATACTGAAACAATTGAGGACGATATTTTGGCTCTGGCTAACAGATGTTTAGGTACGAGTTTGTACAAAGAGTTGGAATACGTTTGTTTTCAATTGGAGATTAAGGTTGAGCTTCATAATAAGTCTCTAAATTCGGAAACGCGGAGCAAACCGGTGTATTGATTAGACCATTTCATAACCAAAATTTTCGGGCAAGAGTCCCAAATGTAAAATTAGAGATAGCGGCTGTAGCAGTGAATCTTCTGACATTTAAGTAATGCAGATTCTCTGAGGTTGTTTCAGCCCAAAAGCTCCAGACAAATTACTTTTACTTCGATGAACTATCACAACACCTCTACATTCCAGAGAAAGCTAAATTATTCTTGCTCGGCGTTGTTTCCGAAACATGGCTTACTAAAAGTTTTAATTCGCAGGAATATTTCCCACCCAACTACGTGGTCCACAGAAAAGATCGACATGATTTTTGTGTCATGCCTTAAGAAAGGAGGTGTGTTGGTTGCTGTTAAGAGTTCTATTTCAAACGAGCTCATTGCTTGTCATCCAATTTATGATGTAATTGCTGTTCGGATTAATGTTGCCGAGTCATCTCTGGTATATGTTCGCTGCGGATCTACTTTGGAATATTATAATGGAATCATTAATTTCATCAGTTCTGCTGTTACGCCATTTGATCGTGTTAATGAACAACTAGTGATTACAGGAGATTTCAATATTACTTGGTTTGATCTTGGTCCTAATATTACTTGGTTTGATGTTGATGAAGTTTTCATATCCTCTTCTTCTGACCAAAAAGAACTAACAGTTACTGATTATTTTGCTAGCTTTTAGCAATGATGCAATTGAACTGGATAA
This sequence comes from Nephrotoma appendiculata, assembly GCA_947310385.1. Taxonomy (NCBI): domain Eukaryota; kingdom Metazoa; phylum Arthropoda; class Insecta; order Diptera; family Tipulidae; genus Nephrotoma; species Nephrotoma appendiculata. Next base: position 211,001,534 of record OX371225.1, on the reverse strand, counting down.
GTAATAGTCGAGGTAAATTTCTCGATTTAGTTTTTTCAACCTACATATTCTATCAAGAATATTGCAACACTACGTGTAGTACTAGTAATTCTTTTCATTTTGATTTTCGACACGCTGACTACGTTTCTTTAAACAAATTTCTTGTCGATCTAATTGGGGTTTCCTCGAACGTGATGAAAATATGAACGACACTATTTTATTTTTCAACGAGTTGCTCAAGTCTGGTATTGAAAGGTATGTTCCTTCAAATGAAAACAAACCTCGGTTTCGTGAGCCGTGGTACAATAACCAACTGCTTCGTTTTGAAAAAAGTCAGAATAAATTCCATTCTTTGTTTAAGTTACATGGTGTTAAGTTTTATTGTAGTTTCAACATAGCTCGTAAGGAGTTCAAAACTTTAATTTGGTTCCTTTATAATATTTACATTTTGCAAATATAAGATGAAAATAGAGAATCCAAAGAATTTCTGGAACTTCATAAATGGTAAAAAGAAGGTTGTTGGGTTTCCTATACTCCAATGACTTTTCAGAACTCTTCCGCAAGTCAACCCTCTGATATTTCTAATCTGTTTGCCAAATTTTTTGAGTCCGTCTTTATGAAATATCTGTGGATTCACATATACTAAGCCTATAAATAATCGCGATAGCTCTGATTTTAAACTTTTAAAGTTTCCTGAAGAAGAAGTGTATCTTAGCTTATCTCAACCTGATGGTAATAAGGGGCTGGACATGATGGTTTTTTACCTATCCTTATTAAGAATTGTGTACAGAGTTTAGCCCACCCACTGACTCTAATCTTTAACAAGAGCCTACGTACTGGCGTTTTTCCCGATCCCTGGAAACCATCTTTCTTTCGTCCGATTTTTAAATCTGGCAAAAAATTGATATCTGCAATTATCGCGGGATCGCTATTCTTTATGCAATACCAAAACTTTTCAAATCCGTGGTACAGAAATTCTTGTTGTTTCATGTGAAAACTTTTATTTCTGCAGCTCAACATTACTAATCTAGTTTCTTGTGTGGATATTTATATGGTAGATTAGAACAAAGGCAACAAGTGGTTGCAGTATATACCGATTTTTCAAAGGTTTTCGATAGAATTGATCACTCGATCCTTATCGATAAGCTGGATAAACTAAATTGTCAGTTCATCCCTATCATGAGGTTGCATTCGTACCTTTCTGATTGCTACCAATTTGTTAAGATTAATGATTTTAGTTCTCGCCTATTTTGAGTTACCTCAGGAGTTCCTCAAGGTAGCCACATTGGTCCTCTTTTATTCTCATTATTTGTCAATGATGTAGTTGATTATTTTAAACTCGCACAATGTTTGCTTTACGCAGATGATATAAAAATATTTGCTCCAATTTCTGGTGTCTCTGATTGTGTTAAACTGAAAGGTGATTTGAATAACTTTTGCAGTTGGTAGTTTATAAACAATTTTTTGTTGAATGTGGGTAAATGTAGGGTTTTGTCATTCTCTCGGAGGCACTCACTATTCAGCAATATTTTCTATATAATACTGCTGTTGAAAGAGTTGAGTTCATGACATGACCGACCTAGGTATAACTTTTTCTTATGATCTTACTTTTACCAAACACATTAATTCTGTCATTTCAAAAGCTTACATTATTAGGCTTCATTAAAAGCATTTGTAATGACTTCGGCGACCCACTCACATTGAAAGCTCTGTTAGTGTCCTTTGTTCGCTCCATTCTAGAATATGCTTCTCAGATATGGTCACCAATTGATGATCGTTGCATCTGCTATATTCATTCATGATGTTCTGATTTCGCGAATAGATTATGAACTTCAACTTCGCTTCAACTTTTACGTTTCAACTCCTACACGATGTTTGCACCGTCGTCATTTGTTACATATTGATCCTGTTTCTACAAACTTTGCACTCTCAGAACCAGTCTTGAGATTATCGCGACTCTTTAATTCTTTTAACGATGTATTTAATTTTAACAGAACAAGAAATTCGTTTAGAAATGAGTTGTTTAAATTTTTGTCTATTGATAATTAATTGTTAAATTTTATTTTTCATACTGAAATATTGTAAATAACTACTATTAATATGTTTGAAGTTTGTTCTATTCTTTTTTGCATACCGATTGTGTATACTCAATGTAGGTTAAATAAATAAATAACTTTCATGAGATATTTAAAACTGGGATTTTTAAAGTGTTGGCCGGTAATTAGTATGCAAAAGTAACTAGATTTGTAGCAGGTCAGTTGTGACGTAAGAATCGAAATCACTTGTACCACAAATATGCCTAAAATATGTGTTGTATAAGCCAGCGTAAATTTACCAGCGTAAAATAAGCGATTACGTTACTCACCACAGCACTATAACAAATGAGAATTTTTTTGTAATTTTACATCCAGCGGCAATAATTTATTCATTTTTATATATTCGTACCTCTTTTATCACAAAAGAAAACATTCCTTTGGAATAGAATCTTAAAAGTGCAACTTAAATTGACAAATTGATTGACCTCCGAAGTAATGTATATAAATAAAGTTATCCCGAATTATATCCCGGAAATTAAAAAATAATAATCAGGCAGCACTAACATAATCATACCTTCTAACTCTTGTGTGAAGTTAGCCCCTGCCCGTTTTATATTATATTTTATTACTGATCGTCATATTTAGTCCAAGGACTATTATTATACACTATATGTGACCAAAACTGGATAGGTAACATGTTGTAAACGCTAATTACCTAAATTAGATTGGGCAACTATTTTGTGAGGATTGACTCAATTTAGGTCGATGAAAAGTGTGGGTAAACGACACTAACCTAAAGGGTTCTTGCATCATGAAATATATGTCAGTAGCGGCATTGATGTTAACTAAACAAATCGGCATAAAATTAATTTTTCCTGTTATTAAATCCGTCAAGTGGATGAATGGATGAATTTAATTTCGAAAATGTTACTCGAATTATTTATGAGAAAAGTACGAACCGCGATGAGAACATAAGCAATACTTTTAGTATTATTCAATAAATGTTGCACATAAATCTTGTTATGTGACCCAAATGTGACCTATAATTCTTGCGTTGTAAACGGTTGCTAAGTGAACCAAAATAGGTCACAATTTAGGTCAGTCCACTAAATTTTTTCACGATGTAAACTACCTAACTAATACACTTCATATGTGAAGTTAGCTCTGAATTTTTTTATCATTGGGTGCTTTCAGTGCACCCAACAGTTGACAACATGTTGAGTAAAATCACGGCCAACGCTTTGAAAATGTTTAGCACTATGAAATTTTTAAATCAAATTGGCGATGATTTTACTAATCATGATAGGGGACTCGAAAGAATATGATAACTTAGTTATAAGGCGGACATTCTCACACTACACTTTTGACAAAATATGAAAATAATCGTACCGTTGCAAGCTAGCAAAATTAGGCTCTTGGACATTTAAGAATTTCATAGTCAGATCATTTTCAAGTAATAACTGACTCAATCACGCTTGGGTTTAAGATGTATCTCTAGCACAGAAGGGATACTACTCGATTTTTGCGCAAATATTGTGCACTAAACTTTTTTAAATTCAATACCGGTAAAAAAGAAATAAAAAGATCTGATTAAGGAGTTCTTAAAAATGGGTGAAAATGTACTGAACTTGGTGTGCAGAACAAGTACTTAGACGTATGCCTGAAAACAAACGGAATACTCAGGATATTTTCAATAAATTTTCGTCCTATTTTAACATATTTGTTTATTCCGTTTAAAATGAGATAGTTGCTTTGTATGACTGCTGAATTTTGCTCTAACGTCCCTTATCACTCCACTGGAGTAAGCAGTCTTCCGTTCAGGCCTGAATCAACTGCATTTTCAGGCGTGCTAGGTATCAAGGATATCAAGTCTAGTATTTAATAGGTGTATGTATTGCTTTGGTAAAATTTCTAAAATTATTTGCATTGCGTACACTGTAAAATCAAAATGTTAAAGAAGTACATTTTCAGTTCAGTGGTTGAAAGTTGTGTCAATTTTAAACTGTCAGAATAATAGAGTGCATATTTTTTTATTGAAGTACTCAAAATATTTTATAAATTTAACTTTAGTAAAATATGTAAATTATAAAGAATTTTACTACGTATTTGTGATGAATTAATAAATTTTTGAAAAATTGGCTTGTGTTCAAAAGACGGCGGTTTATTCGAGGTTGAACTTTCAAAATATTTTGCATGCCGTTTATTTAGCAAATTTATTTATTACCTCATTGCTAATTGCCTAAAATCTGAACATTCAAGGCCGCCACTTAAAATTAATTCAATCAAACGCAATTCAATTAAAAGTAGTTCTGGAAAATAGAAAATATATGTAGTTCAGCCAAAGCAAGTTCACTTGAAATTTGTAGCGAGTAGAAATGCATTGTATTTCTATATTCTTCTCTTCATCGTATCTATATAAATAGACATAAAGTGATAAGAAAACCATATTTTCATGTCCAAAGTGTTGATGTAATTATAATCAATTTCATATCGTAGTATTGCGTTAAAACACAAGTGTATTGAATTAATTTAATGATAAAGCATAAGTTCATGTATAAATATGACTTGTCGTATATAGAAATTAAGTATAAATTGTTTGCATTTCATAGCAATAAGCTCGTTTAATAAATGTTTAATTTTATGTGATCAAACAGAAGAATAGTTTTTAAAATGTTTCATTCATCGGCAAACTGCATTATCAACTTTATGCGCCCTTTAAACAGGACGACAACAACACAGTTCAATAAAATTGTAACGCGTTCAACATCAAATTTATTGAATATTGAACAGACAAAAAATGTAGATTTTTATTTTTGTTGGCTTATTATTCGTGATATAATTATTTAGTAATTGTACCAACCAATTTTATTTATTATTTTAGGAAAGTAACAAACTAAACGCTCAGCCTTTGGATAAACCCGCGCTTGCCGATACATTTGGACGATTTCATTCATATTTGCGAATATCGCTTACCGAACGATGTAATCTGAGATGTAATGATGACAAAACATTTTATATGAAATAACTCTTGTACGTAATAATGTTTGCCTTTATTTATTAGGTACGTACTGCATGCCAGCGGAAGGAGTGCCCTTAACTGAAAAATCTAAACTGTTAACGAACGAGGAAATAGTTAAAATTGCATCAATATTTGTGCTTCAAGGAGTCACAAAAATACGATTAACAGGCGGAGAACCAACAGTACGCAAAGATATCGTTAGTATTATCGAACAATTAAAACAGATAGAAAAATTGGAAAGTGTGAGCATTACAACAAATGCACTAATGTTAACCCGATTATTGGTACCTATGCAACGAGCCGGATTGGATGCCATCAATATTAGTTTGGACACTTTAAATGCAGGTAAATACGAAAAAATTACACGGCGAAAAGGTTGGGAACGTGTTATCGCCGGTATTGATTTAGCAATCCAGCTTGGGTATAAACCAAAGGTGAATTGTGTAGTAATTAAAGGTTTCAACGATAATGAGATTTGTGATTTTGTTGAACTGACGCGGAATCGTAATGTCGATATTCGGTTTATTGAGTACATGCCATTTAGTGGCAATAAATGGGATACAGAAAAGATGCTATCGTTTCAAGAGCTGCTTACAATAATTAAAGATCGATGGCCTAATTTTACATCGTTACCGAACGGCCCTAATGATACCTCAAAAGCATATCACGTGCCCGATTATAAAGGTCAAGTCGGATTTATTACTTCTATGACAGAACATTTTTGTGGCTCGTGCAATCGACTACGAATCACGGCCGATGGTAATCTGAAAGTATGCTTGTTTGGAAATACGGAAGTTTCTTTGCGAGACGCGATACGAAGTGGTGCTTCAGATGACGATTTAATCACATTAATTTCGGCAGCCGTTAAACGGAAGAAGAAACAGCATGCAGGTTAGTGCGATTTTTAATACATATTTCGATAATTTTGTATTAAATTTATTTAAAGAACCTGATAAAAATCTCATTTTCAATCAAAAATTTAATTAGACATGTTATTGAATTATATTGATAATAATTACATTTACAATAATTATTATCATTCGTAATTGATTAATGTCTTAAGTCGTCTTGAATTTTTCAGGCATGCTGAATTTATCAAAAATGGAAAATCGTCCAATGATACTTATTGGCGGTTAGTTTTTACAAAATGTTTGAAATTGGGAAAACTTTTATTTTATTTATTATGTGAGTAGCGTCAGTACTATCTTAAACGGCTATTATTCCACTCTTTTCTTTCTAGATTCGGTTGCAACAAAATCACCTCTAAGCTCAATTATGTTCACTTCAATGTCTGCATTTTTGAATTCGGCTGCTTACACTAGTATTCTATCAAGGACTCATCGGCACTATTCCACGCATCTAACCCATTTGGATGACGATGGTAAAGCAAAAATGGTGGATGTTAACGATAAAATTGTAACGAAACGTTATGCGAAAGCAGTTGCCATCGTAGACGTGGGTCCTATAATTTTACAGTTAATTAAAAATAACGAAATTAAAAAAGGCGATGCACTAACAGTTGCAAAATTAGCTGGTATAATTGCCGCAAAACGAACTTCGGAATTGATCCCACTCTGCCATAATATTGCTCTCTCATCGGTAAATATCCAATGCAGTATAAATAAACACAATAAAATCGAAATAATCTCAAGTGTAAAATGTGAAGGTAAAACGGGAGTTGAAATGGAAGCTCTTGTCGCTGTGTCGATTGCGGCCTTAACTATATACGATATGTGTAAAGCAGTGTCCCATGAAATACAAATAGAAAATATTCGATTATTGGAAAAATCTGGTGGAAAGCATACATACAAAAAACAATAGTTTTTCTGTAATAAATTTATTAAATAAAATAAAAGTTGAATATGTATTAAGAAATCTTTTTGATTTGTTTGGTTAACATTATAGATTAAAATGAAAGTATAGCGCGTATTAGTGTTACTGTGAAATTTGCTGTATCTATAATATTCGTACCGGCAGACAAGATTCGAATTTTTAATTATTGACTACAAGAACATTTCGATTCGACTGGTCATCGGGTTTGGCCGTTTCCGGTTCTACATTTTCCGGTAGAGAATTTTCACCACGGAACCGAATATTATGCTCATCTCGATATTTATTAATTTCTTGACCTTTTTTGGTTAACTGTTCTGTTACACTGTCTATTAGTTTATCCAATTTGTCTCGGGTTTCCTCCAGCTGTGGAAGTACATCTTTTACAGTCCGTTCACAAAGTACCCCACCAATTAAACGAAAACACTTTCGATCTGCATCAACGGTCTTCAATGTATCTACGACACTTCTAAAATGAATAAAATAAAATACCGAAATGAAAATTTCCACTTACGAGAAAATTTTGAGGTTATAATCTAGGGTATCCATACTTATGCTCCTTGAGATCATTTTCCAGCGTACCCAAATGTGACACTAAACTTCGTTGTTCATTGCGCATTGATTGAAATTCGGCGAATATTTCTTCATTTGACTTTGTTTTAGTATTTTTCTTATTTTGCTCGTTAGACATTATAACTAATTATATTGATTTTAATCACTTCAAATAACATATGCTAAAATTCTTCGCCTCAAAAATTTTATTTGACTAATCAAAAAAATGAACAAAAATTAATGTACTAAACACCCATACAAAAATAAATTTAAAATAGAAAATATGTTGTACTAGATTATGCGAGCCAATCAGCCGCGTTTCATGAACGCACGAACATGCAGTAAATACATACCTCAATCCATCGTAACTATTTCGAACTCTATATAAATATCCCTTTTTCGGCCCGCGATCACAATTATGCAAAATGAATCATGATAAGAATTTATTTTTGTATGTATTTTGAACCAACTTACACATTTGTACATACCACTTAATTTTGTTTTCGTCCGTAAAATAACACTATAACTATAATAATAGTAAAATAATTAATATATTATCAAAAACAAAAAATTAATATATGTTATATAATTTATATGTTATCAAATTATAATGATTTTCCAAAAAGAATTCCGATTTAGCCACTTGAGTGATTTGCCCGAGCGTGAATCGGCGCGTAGATCGACTGTTTTTTGATTTGCCCGAGTCTTGCTCAGGCAAAGCTTGTTTTGTAACTTCTTTGTTGGTAATTTCCCTGAGATATATTCAGGTATACATATATGTATATTTATATATACATATATTATAAAATATATCGTTTTAAGGTATATCATACAAAAATAATTATTGTTTTCAGATTACTTGGTAATTATTTTCTAAAGAAATGTAAAAAACTGACAATTTATGGACACACCTTCTCGAAAAAAGCCATCACTTAAGTGGTCAAGATCTTTTAAATTCTGGAAGGCATTACATACAACCTGTCATTTTTTACGTAGACATTTGGGTACGGTGAACTTAAATTTAAGAAAATAAAAGTTGTGTCTGGCCGGAAAAGGGACATGCTAATTTATTTACTTGTATGTATATATGTAATTATTAATAATATCATTTTGTAACAAAATAAATATAAATTTTGAACCACAAAATTGTATTGTTATATTAAAACACCACAACTTTATTTCAATTTAGAATGAAAATTTATGAACTTATGAAAATGGAGTATTCGGAATTAAAAGGAAATGAAATGAAATGAATTTATGAAAATGGAGTATTCGGAATTAAGTATCGTCGGAATTAAAATATTCTTTCAGTAAAGTCAACCATTAAAATCTTTTACTCTATCGTCTTCACTTCTACCTATACTTTTGCTTAGTTTTATCACCAGTCTTTCCACAAATACAACAAAACAAATAAAATTATTATTTATGATTTTATACTTAAAGTAAGAAACAAATAAATTGTCTGTTTATATTAGAAACAAGATGGTCTGTGGATTACTGCAAAGTAAAATGACTTTTGCAGTAATGCATCAATGCTCAATTTTCAAATATAAAAATCAAGTTTTTCAAGTGTCTGATTCGACAACACCAAATGAATCAGTTCTCCGCATAATAAGCAAACCTTGTAACTTGTTGTGCACTCGTAATAATGGGTTGGGGAAAAATAAATCCATTAATTTTGCGCTAGATGACTTTAGTGACCATACTTATACTCGTTGGAAAGGAGGATTCATTCGGGATGATCAATAAAAACAATGACAAAAGATTATTTTGTCATTGTTTTGATAGATCGAATCAGTTTTAAGTTATAGTGAGTCAAGGATGAAGGAAAACAAAGATAAAATTCGCTGTGTTTTACAATTTTGCTTCGATAAAGGCTACAACGCCAGTCGGGCGGCTGAAATTGTGAATGGGGTCTATGGTCTCGATGTTGTCATAGCCAATCATGCGCTATTTTGGTTTCGACGATTCCGTTTCGGTAATTTTGTTGTCAAAGATGCATCACGCACTATCGGAAAGCCTATCGACGAAAATGACGATAACAGAGCTCTCACAATAGAAAAAAAATTTGCCTTTACCTTTTGCCTTAAACTTTTACCTTAAGAGTATCTCTCACAATGAGAAAAAAAAAATTTAATTGAAACCAACTTCGTTTTATTTATCTTCATACTAATAATATTTTTAAAATTGTATTTTATATTATTAATCATAATGTTAATATATATTAAACCGATAAATTAGAACTTATTTGCATTTTAACCATGTTTTTTGTTGGAAAATGACAACAAAAACCCTGATTTTGAAATTTAGCTAACTTCATTAGTCTTTCTTAAGGCAAAAGTTTAGAGTTTGCTAACTTTTTCCTTAAGGTAAAAACGAAAAATTTTTTTTTTTGCAAGTTTTATTTTCAAACAAACTTGTAAGGCAAAAGTAAACGTTTTTCTATTGTGAGAGCTCTGTAATATCCTAGAAATTATCGAAGTAGACCACAAAAGAGCTTTCGTAGCATCGCCCAGAATATGAAGATCGACCACAAAACAGTTTTTAGCCATTTGCATAAAGCCGTCTTCAAAAAGAACCTCGGTGATTTGGTGCCACACAAGTTGACGCAGAAAAATTTGATGGACTATGTTTCCATCTGCGAATCCTTGGCCAAACGGAACAAAATCGAGCTATTTCTAAAGCGAATGGTGACTGGAAACGAGAAATGGGTCACCTATGACAATGTCAAGCGGAAACGATCGTAGTTGAAAGTCGGCGTAGCGGCCCAAACAGTTTTCAAAAAAGATTGACGGCCAGAAACGGTTGACTATGTGTTTGGCGGGATTGGATCTACAATGGCCAAACTCTCAATTCTATTACCAGCAATTGGACTGAGTGAAAGCAGCAATTAACCAAAAGTGGCCAGAATTAGGTAATATGGAGGCATCGTGGTTCACCAGGACAACTCCACTCCTAACACGTCCATGATGACCCGCAAAATCTTCGAAAGCTTGATTGGGAAATTATTATGCATAGTCTGGATCTGACACCAAGCGATTATCATCTGTTTTGTCCATAGTAAGTACTCTTGGTGGTGTAAAAATGGTCTCAAGAGGGGCTTATGAAAACTAGCTATCTCAGGTTTTTGCTAATAGGGATAAGGCATTTTGGTAAGGCATAATGAAATTCTCTTTATGCCTAAAACAAATGATTGTAGCTATGTTAAATAAAGTCCCGAAGTAAACGTAAAAATAGTGGATTTATTTTTCCATAACCATATTTTAATTGATCATTACACTTGCACAATTAAGAAAACCAACGTGTACAATAAATATGACGGACTATAGAAAATCTTAATCAGTTAACAAATTTCAGAATTGAAAATGTTTAATATTTCATTAGGAGGCACTACCAGTTATCAATCATCTTTAAGATCTTATAGGCCCCTTACACGTTCAATACTATTGCGCAATATTATTGTGCTAAAAATAATGCGCAAAAATTTTTTTAGCCTAAAGACGGCTCAATATTATTGCAAAATTTTTCCTTATTTTGAATAGTGAAAAAACTGTCAATTTAAATCGTTTGTGAAATTTAATAAATCGTCATTGACACGAGTAGTTTGGAAAATTAATAAATTTAAAATTGAAATTATTTTCATTTCCATACACTAATAAAATATTAGTGAATAAATTTTATTTTATTTAAATAAATAAAACGAATTTTTGACAACCGATATAATTATATTGCACAATATTGGCTTCACACTAGACAATTTATTGTTGCACAAACTTCAATAAATATTAAAAAAAATCAAAGAAGTTAAAGGTACAGAATGAGTCTAAGCAACTGTGTAGTGTCACAAATTCGGAGGGTAAAAGCAATGCCTCCTAAACTACAGGCCGCATACACCAAATGATGACGACACGCTATGTCTACATTGTTGTTGCTTTCTCTAGTTGTTTTGTTAGTGTAAATATCTAAATATTATTAATGCGCAGTTTCAGTTTAGACATAAATTGACGTCATGTGCAAAAAATGAGAGTAGTAAGAGGCCTGTAGTTTAGGAGGCATTGGTAAAAGAGAAAGCATCTAAATCAACGGGATTACAACAACAAAAAATCTATAAGAGCCCACGCCACAGAATATTCTGTGCCCACGCCAACAACCAAAATTATTTTCTTAATTTTTTCTGATTTATAACTTAAATTAAGGATAAATTTACCACAAATCACCTGTTAACATAATTTACATTTTATTTTATTTAAACACTTGGTAAACTTACTGATGGTAAGATATTCCTTCTTGTATTTTTTAGGCGTATTTTGGCATTTTTTCACGATACACTTCATTTTGCACAAAATTCTCTAATTTTTGTTATCATATAATGCACCACTACATAAACAAATAACTATTTAATAAAGTTTTTTTTGTTTTTATGTATTATAAATAACAATTTTAAAAATTTATAATTTATAATTTTAACGCGCAAAATTAAAACGTCACTTCGTACAACAACACAAACCGGTTTGACAGGCTCTTATAGCGAGATATGAGTAAACCATATGGATTTTTTATATAACCATCCTATTCTGGCTTGTGACAGATGAGATAGCAAATTTTATATGGGTAAAATGTTGCCACCTATTCTTCAGTATTTAACCTTCTTTGAAAAAATTTAATTTTACACAATATATTGAGCTAGTTTACATCGCTAAAAAATTTAGTGGACTGACCTAAATAGCGACCCATTTTAGTCCCGTTTACATCACAAAAATTATAGGTCACATTTGGGTTACATAACGAAATTTATGTACACCATCTATTGAATAATACTAAAAGTATTGCTTATATTCTCATCGCAATTCATAATTTTCTCATAAATAATTCCTGTAACATATTCGAAATTAAATTCTTTCATTTAATTTTTTAAAATTGACTCATTTAATAACTGTAATACTAAATTTTATGCTGATTTGTTTAATTAATATCAATGCCGCAACTGACATCTATTTCATGATACGAAAACCCTTTAGGTCGGTATCGTTTACATCACATTTTTGATCGACCTAATGAGTAAGTTTACATCGACATATTTGGTCCAGGACTATACACTATATCTGACCTAAACACATGATGTAAACGCTAGTTACCCAAATTAGGTTGGGTAACTTTTTTGTGTGAACTGACCCAAATTAGGTCGATCAAAAATGTGATGTAAACGATACCGACCTAAAGGGTTTTCGTATCATGAAATAGATGTCAGTTGCGGCATTGATATTAATTAAACAAATCAGCATAAAATTTAGTATTACAGTTATTAAATGAGTCAATTTTAAAAAATTAAATGAAAGAATTTAATTTCGAATATGTTACAGGAATTATTTATGAGAAAATTATGAATTGCGATGAGAATATAAGCAATACTTTTAGTATTATTCAATAGATGGTGTACATAAATTTCGTTATGTAACCCAAATGTGACCTATAATTTTTGTGATGTAAACGGGACTAAAATGGGTCGCTATTTAGGTCAGTCCACTAAATTTTTTAGCGATGTAAACTAGCTCAATTTGGGTCAGTTCACACAAAAAAGTTACCCAACCTAATTTGGGTAACTAGCGTTTACATCATGTGTTTAGGTCAGATATAGTGTATAGTCCTGGACCAAATATGTCGATGTAAACTTACTCACTACGCGTCTTAAAATTCCTACTTACTTCACACCTCTTATGTTGCATTCTTTCGTTCACTGTATAAAATGCAGTTTGCTGCGTAACCATTGCGAAACCATGGCGAAGTTTGACATTTCAAACAATCTTTTCATGTTCTCGAGTTTCCATAGAAAGATTAAATTTTTGCATCGTTTTATAATAAAGAAATATCGAGTTGAGAAAATATAAAATAATCCATTATTTTAATTCAAATAGAATAATACTTCCAGTTCTTCGATAAATCTTATTTCAAAGGAATTTTCCATTGCCTGGTAAGTCAATTGAACAAAAAGAAAATTATATAGTTCAAGAGCCTCTCCCTGTAACTTTCCAGAATTAACATTATGCTTAGCAATAACGGGTTCGAAATACAGAAACAAATTCGTGAAAATAGCATCGAATTTCGTGATACAATACTTGATCTTCAAAACTGGGAGCAAGAAATCAAAATGAAAGAAAAACAATTTAAATCCGAACAGAATGGAAAGAATGAGGTTAGGTTTATTTGTTGGGATGCATTTATACAATTTTTTAATAATAAATTTTCTGTTTAGGAATTAACTGAAATCCGAACCAAACGTAATAAATCGCCACCCAAATCTAAACCGGAAACTAAGGCCGAATTTCTGTCATATACTACGGAGGATAGGCGCAACGAGGAAAATGAAGAAGCCAACAAGAAACTGGCCGATGAAGAAAAGGAGAAAGGAAACAGTTTTGTTAAAGAAAAGCAGTACGATAAAGCTCTTGAACATTATAATTCAGCGATAAAGTTGTATAGTAAGGATCCGGTTTACTACTCAAATCGAGCGTTTTGTTACTTAAAATTAGAAAATTTTACTGCGAGCGTAGCAGATTGCACCAAGTCTATAAGCCTTGATACGGACCCGGCCAGTCCAATATTGATAAAATCGCTATATCGCAGAATGTTGGCGTATGAATCTTTGCATAAATACGATAAAGCTCTTCAAGATTGTACGAAATTAAAGAAATTGGAACCAAACAAAAATATTTACCAAACATATTGTAACAAGCTAGTCGCGCTTGTCGATGAGAATCGATTTAATTTAAATAAATTGGAGACAACTGATTTTATTATGAAACCACCTAATCAACGTTCAAAGAAACCACTCCGTCGCATTAGTATAACAGAGATTGATGCAGATTCTTGTAAAGGAGCGTGTGGTAATAGTATAGTAACTACTTCCGATCATATGACTGACAATCTAAAAATTCCAGACGATGTGCTTGATTCACTGTTCAATAATGCGACGGGCGCAAGTAGCGCAGGTCATCATGTCAATTATGGACGAAATTATAAGAAACGGCCAATCGATGAAACAAAAAAACCGGGACCAAGTCCTAAAGTAAAAGAAAAAAGCGCTACGGCAAAATCGAATTCAGTTGCCGAAACTTCTATCACCGCCGCTAGTATTTCCGATATTGATCCTAAGAATATAGATAGTGCGAAAATAAAAATTCCACCACTTCCTAAATCTGGATCGCAGTTTGAAATTGCATGGCGTGAACTTTCAATCCAGCAGAAGTATTTATATCTCATTGAATTGCGCAATGTAAAAAATCTAAGGAAAATTTTCGACTCTTCGTTAACCAGTGAAATACTTTCCGAATTGCTGCTAATTATGAAGGAATATTTTACGAAATATGGTCTAGAAGTGTATTACTACTTAAAGGAAATTTCGAGTTGTTCCGAAATAAGTATTCTCGCCATGATGATGTCACCAGAAGATAAAAGCAATTTGAATGAGCTGTTTAGTTATTTAAAGGAGCAAAATAACGCTGCCTATGACTTATCGACCGTCAAGAAGAGTTTTATTGGATAATTATTTTTTAATATACAAATAATAACTTTGTCTATTTACACTTATTAAAATTTTTATTTTTCATTAATACAGTCGAACATTTTCTATTGAATACCATTTCGAATATTGCTTAACAGGACTCAAATTTTTGTTCTCGATAAAATGTTCGAGAATCGGTGCAAAATCTTTTACATAGTTCGTGGTCGATATACATTGGTTTATAACGTTAAGTATGCCCTGAATTAGATCCGAAAGGGCATCATCTTTACTTAGTAGTATTTCTTGGTACTGCGAGTCGATTATGATTGAAATCCATTGAACAACAATGTTCTCCGCGTTAAACTCTAAAATATTCTGAGGATTTTCTTCGAGTTCCGCGGTTTCCGATAGTAAAAATTCTTTCAAATATTTGAGTAAGAAAATTGTTTCGTCCAAATTGAATTCATTCCGTAAAAACGGCAGAATGCTTTCATTATTGTATGTACATGATAGTACGGTATTTAACAGTTTGAATGATTCTAGATTCTCGGTCGTAAAATCAACCGGAGTGTTCATTCTCATCAATGGATTAATAGCGTATTTTAAAGCAGTCACGAGTTCTTTTTCGGAAATGTTTGTGTATCGCTTGAGAGCTACTACTAGATCCTCCTGTGCATCCGCCTCTATCAGCACGGGTATTAATTTTTTCGTGATCTCAATTTCATTAAAACCCATCTTTTCCATTTCGTTGGCCAACGTTTCAAAATTCTCCGTCATAATTAGTATTCCATTCGGATTTGTAAATAATTTTGTGACAACTGTATCATTGGGATTCGAATCTTGACGCACAATATCGAATAGGATATCAAAATTTAAAATTGATTTCATTGTATGCTCGACCATTTCCAGTGATGTGAAATAGTCAATGCTTTGGAGATCATCTCTTTTTTGTAAAATTTCGTTTCCGTTGTCGCCTTCATAATTAGCCAAATCAAATTTCGCCTGCAATCCTGAATCAAATGCCAATGATTCTTCGAGTTCAAATTCCTCGTTTATGTATTCTTTGTCTACTTGCTGCGAGAAATCTTTATTTTGCTGTGTGCCGATGATATCAGAAAGTTGTTCTTTGGAAATTCGAAATGGTACTACGGAAAGCATTTGTCCCACAGCTAGAAATAGATTGTTGCCAATAATCCATAAATTAGAGTTTACGAAGTATACTTTGAAAAATTGTTGGGCCTGAACAATACGAAATTTAAGATTATATATCATTAGGAGTGCACCATCTTGGCCATTCTTGGCGCCGTATAATGCAAAGTAGTCGTCGCTAATTCCAATAATGGAAATGGGTTGTTTTAAATTTAAATTCGATAATAGTGCTATAAATTGTCCGATACTAGACGCATTCGGTCGATCAAATGTGTCCTGAAGCTGCTGCATGAAAATCCGCTTGTCCGTCCCTAAAACGTATTTCTTAGTTAGTCAATCATGAATATGTGGACAGTATAGCTTAAACTTACAAACTGTGATCAAAGATGGATGAGAAGCGCCATTTAGCACAATGTATCCGCTTAGATCAACACCAGATTCTCGCGTTAATTTAATCCGATAAATACTGCCCTGAGGATGGTAAGTATCTCGTTCCAGCATAAAGTATACCAATTCGACGGACTTATCGCTGATGTTTTCAACAAAATACGTAATCATTGTCCCCGTATCCATTTCAAAGAAATTTACCTTTTTAATCAAATGCCCTTTCTCAACGATCACTGCATCGTCTTCATCCTTATTTTTCCGTCTCAGTAGCCCCAAATCCAAAGCCTCGGTATTTCCATTTTCATATAGAACAATCGTTGTATTAAGATGTTCCATCGAAAAAATATCATGAATATTTCGATTAAATTTCTGCTTCTTGATTTTATTGACGTCGACGCAATTTTCGTCCCATTCCCTTATATACCGATTCATGAACACACCAACATAATTTTTTGTTTTAAAATCGTAAACGACTTTAGCTGTTAAACGATCTAATACGGTCCAGCTTTTTAACTGTTTCTGATTACTTAACTAGAAAATAACACTGAATTAATTATTTTATTCAGAATTTAATTGACAGGACCCGGTATTTAGTCATGCACATCACTCACCTTCACAATTATAACCATATTTCGCCCTAGCGTATTGATAACTGCGCCATTTTCAACATCTGGAGATAAGCCCAGAAACTCTGTACCAACATTTGTTGGACACAAATTGTAATACGATAACAGTTTAGCCATTTAAATCTACATATATTAAATCACTTCAGTTCAAAAATTAACAAAACACGTGCGAGCGAAATCAAACAAAATAGAAATGAAATTGAAGGGCTGTCAAAATGACAAGTAACCATATATGTAGCAACTATCGCGATAGATGACCCGAGTAACAAATATTTGTTATTACCAAAAATGAAAATGTATTGTCACAGAATTGACGATTTTAAAAGTAACAAAAGCGCAGATCTAGTGGAAAACAATGTGACTAAATGAACTATCCCTTTATCAACCAAAAAAAAAGTGAATTAATTTAAGTCTCACAAATGTGTGGGTAAAAAACCATAGTACGTGTTGTCGTTTTAAGTAAAAAATTTCGCTTGATTTGAAGTAGAAACCAACACAATTGTGTATATAGTTTTAGTGTTTTTTTCGGACGAAAATAAGTTTGAAAGGAATACACAAATTGTAAGTTGGTTCAAAAAACATACAAAAATAAATTTTTGACATGGTACTTTTGCTGTACCTACACAACTGTGTCATCGGGCAGCAAAAAAGCTATACCTTAACGTTTATTTGTTAAGAAAACAAAAAAAATCAAAAACAGGATACGAACTTTTATTTATAAAAATATCACCAATTTTATACTATTAATAGAAAAATGTAATAGACATATCCCTTTAGTGATTTGCTAACACAATTGTGCGGGTAGGGCAAAAGTACCATCTCAAAAATTTAGTTTTGTATGTTTTTTGAACCAACTTACACATTTGTGAATTCCTTTTTAACTTATTTTCGTCCGAAAAAAAACACTATACCTATACACACAATTGTGTTAGTTTTACTTCAAATAAATCGAAATATTTTATCAACAACGCCATTACATATTATGGTTTTTTACTCACACATTTGTGTGGGTTGGACTAAAACTGAGCCGATTTTTTTGTTTTCTTGGTTGATAAAGGGATATAGAAGCGCCGTGCACTCGGTTTATTTAAAACAAATAATTCAGCTGTTAAATTAATAAATTTGGAAATTTACTATATTATTTATAATTAAATCTAAATATCATGGTTTATTATGTGGAATTTTATTTACTTTTTCAAATCAATGTGAAATTTATGGTTCAAATAGAACAAAAAATAAATTGATTTGTTTTTGTGCTAGTAGTGGTTGTTTGACGTTTTAGAAATGTCATTACTCATGACATTTGTGGTTTGTGTTTTAAAGCGTTTGGTTGTGAATTTATTTCTGATAAAAATGTGTTTATAGATAAAATGGAAATTCTCGAAGAATTGTTGGCGTTGTCTTGCTCGTCATCATCAGATGATTTATTGTTATATTTTTCTTCATCGGATGATGATGATTTTATAAAGTTTCAGTTCATATTATTTGAACGAGCGCAAAAAATTCACAACTTTCAATTTTTAGATCTTAAACCACTTATAGTAAAACACAAGAAGAATGACATTTCCGATGCGTTCATAAAAATTGACATTTCTTTTTTTATATTAGTATTGGTCACATCAAAAAAAGATTTACGAAAAAATGTACATTTTTTAAAATTGATGTACATCAAAAAAAAAATTGATTTTTTCTGGCAAATAGAACAAAATTTTTGATGTACATCAATTTTTTTTGCCGGATTTTGGTAAATAAAATTCCACATTAATTATCAGCGCATCCCGTATTTTTAGAATTAGAATTAAATTTTTGTTTTCTCAAATTTTTTTCATACTTTTCTGTAATGAAAAAGTAAATAGAATTTTATTGGGGATGCGCTGTATTTTTTAACCCAACTTTAAATGGAAAGAAAGTTATCGCATTCCAATTGAAAGATTATTTACTAACAAAAAAACGTCAAAAGTATAGCTCATTTGGTTTAAAAAAAAATCCACTAGATAAAATCCGTGAGACTTTAATTGTCAATAGTAGAAAATATGTACATATTTAGTCTGTGCTTGTATACGGCTTAATGGTTTTCGCTTATTTATGAAATGCAAAACCACAACAAATTAGATTTTTCATTTGAACTAAAAAATGAAAACAAAACAAACTTCTGATAATTCTAATGTCATCGTTGTATCTGTGATTTTTGTCATCGTTGTATCTCATCGTGATGTCATCATTGTATCTGTGCTATTTACAGAAAATGAAATCACAGTTTAAATTTTTACGTTTACATAGGATGAAATATCTGTTTTAGTTGTCTCTGGCAAAACTTTGATTACTTGGTGTGTGTGTGTGCTTATTGCGTTAGGCTATTTCTTGTAAAATAACGGATTCCAAATTTGGGTATCTAATTTAAATGTCAAATTGACAACCACTCTATGTATAACCTCAAAATGCAATGTTCTACTTGAAAAATAAGTTAAATTTGTGTAACAAATATGAATATTTATAGTCAAAAAATTTGTAAAAATGTATATAATTGTTATAAACACACGATCAGAAGATGGGATTACGGAATAAGGTGAAATTGAAGGATATAAATATAACTGAACCCTCGTAATGTTTTTCTATGTTATGTATTTCCATCCCAGAAAACTGTCCACGGAACTGGAGAACAATACAGCCCTATACGATAGTATACCAGTTGATCGAATACGAAATTTTAGTATTATAGCACATGTTGATCATGGAAAAAGTACGTTAGCCGATCGATTGCTTGAATTGACCGGCACCGTTAATAAGAAGGATCGACAAAATCTAATATTAGACAATTTACAAGTCGAAAAAGAGCGAGGTATTACAGTCAAAGCTCAATCAGCTTCTTTGCTCTACAATTATCAAAACAATACTTATTTGCTGAACCTCATCGATACCCCTGGGCATGTAGATTTCTCGAATGAGGTTTCACGATCGCTAACCGTTTGTGATGGAGTCATTTTACTAGTCGATGCAAATCATGGCGTTCAAGCACAAACTGTTGCAAATTATCATTTGGCACGATCGAAAAATTTAAAAGTTATTCCTGTATTAAATAAAATCGATCTGAAGCATGCCGATCCTGAAAAAGTGTGTAAAGAGCTCAATTTATTGTTTGATATTAAGCTGGACGATGTGTTACAAATATCGGCTAAACTTGGTACCGGAATCGAAAGAGTATTAGAAGCAATTGTGTTGAAAATACCGCCACCTGTCTCGGAGCGAGAGCTTCCATTTTGTGGTATACTATTCGATGGCTGGTATGATCGATATCGCGGAGCGTTAAATTTAATTTATGTTAAGAACGGTGAACTTACACTGAATGATCAGATAACATCGTGCCACACAAAAAAATCCTATGATATAAAATCGTTATCGATTTTACGGCCAATCGAATCAAGTGTTTGCAGATTGGTTGCCGGCCAAATTGGGCTCGTCGGCTGTAACATGCGGAATAGCAACGAAAGTACCATTGGAGATACTTTTCATCACAAAAATGTTCCAGTTGAGGCATTGCCTGGCTTCAAAACACTTAAGCCACTTGTCTTTGCAGGGATTTATCCAATTGAGCAATCCCAACACGTTTCTTTGCGGAGCGCCATCGAAAAACTCGTTTTGAACGATTCTGTTGTAACTGTAATACCTGAATCGAGTCCAGCCCTTGGTCAGGGGTGGCGATTAGGATTTTTAGGATTACTACATATGGAAGTTTTTTGTCAAAGACTTCAACAGGAATTTGGAGCCGATCCAGTAATAACTGCTCCATCCGTCACCTATAAAATCAAGCTGAAGGAAACAAAACAGACCGTAAAGCAGGGTACTGATATTATCGAGGTCAGCAACCCAAACCTACTTCCTGATCCCGTGCACATAGAAGAATATTTTGAACCTTATGTTTTAGGAACGATAATCACGCCCACCGAATATTTGGGTGGTGTAATAGGTTTATGTGTGGAGCACCGCGGTATTCAAAAAACCTCATCAAATATAGATAACACCAGAATTATGATGACTTACATGTTACCCCTAAATGAAATCGTAATTGATTTTTATGATTCATTAAAAGCATTAAGTTCCGGATATGCAAGTTTCGATTATGAAGATGCAGGATACCACAACACGGACGTCGTAAAATTATCAATATTTTTAAACGGACAACACGTCGAAGAGTTAAGCTCAATAGTGCATTTCAGCAAAGCCCAGGCTACCGCGAGGAAAGTTGTAAATAAACTGAAGGATATGATCCCAAGGCAAATGGTCCAAATCGCAATTCAGGCTTATGTTGGAAGTAAAATATTAGCTAGGGAAAACATTAAAGCATATCGTAAAGATGTAACCGCCAAATTATATGGCGGAGATGTAACGCGCCGAATGAAATTGTTGAAGCAACAAGCAGAGGGCAAAAAGAAAATGAGAACCATAGCGAACATCAATGTTCCAAAGGATACGTTCATCAATCTACTAAAACGCTAAGTAGTTTTTTTCATTTTTATTTAGTTTAATAAAAAGCACCATTTGTTGACTTCTTTAAAGAACTTATGTGTAATTCTGTAGGCACACCGAAGTGGATCGTTTTAACTTTTCCCTACAAATTGGACATTCTGATTTCTGACCTAACCAATCGAAAATGCAATTCCAACAAAAGATATGCCCGCATCTCGTTATTGTAACATGATTGATATTATCTAAACAGAGTACACATTTTTTATCGATCATAATTTTATCGTTAAACGGCCTTTTTTCCAACACTTTGGCATCTTCGCGTAATCCTCGTTTATAGTTCGTTCGAAAATATTGCAGAATGAGGAAAGCCAATTGAAAAATGGAAAATATTCCTAACGTTTTATATCCACCAACTGACTGGTTTTCCTTGAGCCAGTGCCGAACAAGTATATAATTTATACCAGTTATTCGTTTTGAAATTTGATATTTACCACCATATATGTAGAATATCGTCCGGTGGACGGCCTTAATGAAAGGAATTAAGCCTTCAACATAATGAAGACATTTGATTAGGATGGCACGAGCTTCTTCCGTTACGTCATCGTTCCGTCGTAAATTTGTCTCAAACACTTTCAGCAAATATCGTAAAACGTCTTCCCCGCCAAATTCTAGTAGAATCGTTAAAAATTGTATCTAAAATTTAAATTTTTTTGTTACTGTTATAGTTCTAAAATGTACGCAACGGTTTACCAACCAATTTTGATGGTATAGCATTATACCTATGATCCACTTGTATTATGCCCGTATATTCTTCACCCAGTGTTTGCAAATTATTCAGTGATGTGAACCCGTGATAAACTAGTTGGGAAAATATTTTACAGAACTTGTTAAATGTGATAAAATTACGATTGCCTGTGATTCGAAGTAGTTCGGATAGATTTTGTGAAAGTTGATCGGTTATAGCCAAATCTTTTTGAACTGTACGTATTATTTCGGCTTGACCCGCTGCCTGATGATATAAACTCATTTTAATTCTAATTTTTATTAAAGTTTTAATTAATAAATATTCAGTCAAACATTTCTAAATAAACTTTGACCGGACCCGTCAAAATCAGATGATGTAAATAAATAATGAATTTGCTCAATATAAAAAGCATAGAATTATACACTGTAGAACGGGTTTCTAGATTTTACCCATATAAAAATTTGCAATTTCATCTGCCACAAGTCAGAGCAGGATGGTTATATAAAAAATGCATATGGTTTATAGGCCAATTATAGATGGAATAACAGAAATAACGTAAGAAACGCAGACAAAAAATTATTATTAAAATTTGACTTTCCGGCTATAGATTACTTAAAATATTAAGTTCATTCATATATGTATTTCATGTAATATTTTTTTGATGTATTTCCTAAAATCTTGAGTGAAACTACAATAGTTTTGAGTATAAACGTAGTATATATCAACAAATACATGTGTTTTGAAATTATAAAAAGTATTTATATGCGGTTTAAATTACCGCAATTCGATAAATTATTTTTTTAGGTTAGGTTTAGAAAAATAGAATCCTACAGTGTAGTGAAAATTATTTGTGGTTTTATATTCATATTAGTATATGTGTACATGAATATTTTATAAATAGAAAATATCACGATCAATTCCAAAATGTCATATATTAAATAATTACATACCATGCATATTACATTCAACACACTAAAATTTGTTTGTTTTGTTGTTGTTTTGTTAAGTTTTTTATTCTGGGACGAAAATTTTCGCTCGGCTCTTCTTTTTAAGTGACAGCAAAATTAAAACGCAATTTCTGTTATAGTTTTTATTTTTATTATACTGAGTATGGTCGAATACATATAACCTACACTATGCAAATTTACTAATATTTTCTATCAGGGTATCTATCTATGTGTGAGTATTTTATATAAATTTTGACACTATCAGCAAATTATCAGGAGGCTATTTCACGATAAATTATCATGATGTATTACGAAATGTCATCCTTTTGAGGTTATGTTTTTTCATCATAAATTTAATTTTCAGAGTGAAGACATAAATTTTTGATATAGTATATTTATTTAGCTCTGTATTCTGTGTTAATATATCGAATTTCGTGATTTTCGTAATTTGTGCTAATTTTCTTTAGTATATTTAATTTTTCAATAATTGTGTATGTCTGTCCTTTATTTTTTCACGAATCAACACACGAATTTAACACAAACTGATATCTCATTCTTTAAATTAAATTTTTAATGATAAAACATAACCTCAAAAGGATGACATTTCGTAATAATATCATGATAATTTATCGTGAAACAGCCTCCTGATAATTTGCTGATAGTGTCAAAATTTATATAAAATACTCACACATACATTGATACCCTGATAGAAAATATTAGTGAATTTGCATAGTGTAGACTCTAGGTAAATCCTATCTCTCGCTCCTTAAGGCGGAATTCCATTACTGCGGTTTCTTTTTGTGCAGAAAGAGATAAAATCAAAAATCCCTATGTGTGTGAGTGGCGCAAAAGTAATAATTTTTATACTTAAAATTTTTGTTGTTGACGCGATTTGGTTGCCATAAATATAAATAAAAAATACAAATCGAAGTATTTTTTATGGCAACCAAAATGAAAAATACCCCCCACTCTCAGCAAATTTTAGTTTAGTAATAATTTTATAGTGAGCACTTGGCTCATACATTTTATATGTTTGGTGGAGAGTGATATAAATCGTGTTTTCATTATAAATTTGTATTAATGTGCAAGTTAAAATATTTTACAATGTTTTATTTTTATTATTTATTCCATATTACATAATTTTAATGCATGTGATATTATTTAGGTTCCATTACAAACGCGGTCAAATATCTTCTAACTTTTTTATAGGAAAGCGTTTTCTTAGTTTTTAATTATTGAAAGGAAGTAATTAAAAAACATATTAATATGATGCCTACAAATAAAATTTAGGTTTTTCAGTAATGTAGAGATTGATTGATTGATTGATTGATTAGAATGTACGGCCAAGACTAAGCAAGGATCCCGGATACGCCGGGCCTACCGTACACCCCTTTTACATATAACAAGATGGAGGGATAGGAAAGGTTGTTAGGTATGATAGACTTGACCCGGTTACAGACACCTAAGTAGTCAATAGTTAGTAAAGCACAAGACGGCACAATTATTTTTGTTTTTCGGGATATAAATAATCAGCAATCAACATCCTAAAAAGTTATTGATTAATTAGTAAATTTCCTGAAATAAAATTTCATTATTATGAGGGATTAAATTTTATTTAATACCATTTCCTCCTTTCCTCCGCCATCCCCTCCCAAAAAAAAAAAAAAAAAAAAAAAAAAAAAAAAAAAAAATGAAGCAGTCAATGTCGCGACGCCGGGCCCGCCACACCTCTTTATTATAGCATCTTAAAAAATTGATAATTAATAATGTTGGCATCTTAATGGTAAATTTCCTGAAATAAAATGTCATTATTATGCGTTTGAGATTCCTTATTTTGTACGATATAATTAAATTATTCTTGAATAGAATAAATGTAATGTAATGATTATTATAACTAAATTAATTATAATTTGATTATCGTAAAATAAATAAAATAAAACAAATCGAATCCAAAGATTGTAGTATCAAACGGATGGATCCCCTCTTCAACCGATAACCTTACCATCCCTAATAAACCAATATATTTATTAATAAAAATAAAAATGAAACAAAGACATCTGTTTTCAAAAATAGCTAATCTGATTCTATAAAGTAATATATAAATAATGAATGTGTCACAGGTTAAGAATCTCCAATACCTAAACAAATTAACACATTATAATTTATTCCCAATCAGAATTAAATAAAACTATTAAGCCAATCAGGAATCTGTAAGATGACAGAATTAGTAATAAGTAGCTATTAGCAAATAATCTAATTAAAGAAGTGCCATGATCCTAAAAATACAAAAAAAAAACATCTATGTATCAATATTTGTCTGATTGTAAATTTTATTGTGTAACCTCCAAGCCAAAAAATAAATCAACCCATAAAGTTTCCCTCCACCGACACTTCAATGTTACATATAACCATAGTCATTTAATCTATTAAAATAATATTTGAAACCCAATTGTCGTGGGACAAATTAAATCTTAAATATATAATTAAATTAAATTAAATTAAGAAAAATTACAATTAAATTGTAACTACAATTCGACCTATAATTAAAAATTTGTTATCTGGTTAATAGTGGAAATCTATTATATTCCTAGCTACGGCAATTGTCACTTCAATGCAGTTCTTGAAGCAAACTAACTTCGATCTGAAACCATAAATGGCGGTTAACAAATACGATCAATTTGGAAGCATTATACCCAGTAAAACCTATTGAAAGAGCTTATAAATAAAGAAATTCTTAATTACAGAATATATATCTAAACCAACTCAACCCGGGATTAAAACGTTTATGTACAAATTATAATTTATTAATTTCTAATAATAAAACTCAGTATTGATAGCTGTCCAATCTGGAAACTATAAATAAATAAAATATAGTATTAATGTTCATTATCTCAGACGGCTTAAGAATCTTAAAATATTTAGAAATTTTAACACTTTAATTAGTATTATTATTAGTAGGAAGTCAAAATACGACCAAGTAGAAGCCGGACAAAATACACGGCTTGTACGTATGCAGGCCCAAATTGCACGAATGCAGACCCCACTCTTTCACATCTCGCACATGTGACGGAGAAACAAACCTCCCAGTCACCCGAACACAAACTCCGACCATCCGTCCTGCATTCTGATAAAGTACCCCTTACCCTCAAGCAAATCTTCGCTCAGAACTTCACCATTCTCCGCTATGACGTCCCTAATCCGATGACTATCGTACAAAAGAGAAGAAAAACAAACGAAATTACCACTCTTCATACGATACACTCCAACTAGACTAAAAAAGACACCACCACAGAAAATGGCAAGTCTCCAAACGAAAGCCACCCCAAAAACAAAAACCAATTCACCAAATATATGATATACAAACAAAGTCAATGCCCAGTCGGTTTTTTCAGTAATGTAGAGATATAAATAAAATTGATTTAACAATAATTTTCATTTTTCAACTAATTTTTGTTATAATTTTGTAGTTGTCAAAAATTTCTCTTAAAATTTCGCTTTATAATAAAAATAGTCTGTCTTTGTCGGAATTTGATATTATCTCCTTTTGGTTTTATGCACAAAAAAAGGCAGCAGTAATGGAATTCCGCCTTTACATTATTCTTTTTATTTTTTTATTCCATCTATAGTTCCCACTTTAAAATGGAACCAGTTAGGTACAAAAACTTATACCGGGTTTCCATCGTCATAGTATACAAGTATAATAGTATTATAATATTAAAGTATTACGATGGAAAACCAAAGTTGATAGTATATAGTTTAATAAAATATTTCAGTATACATACTAGCTATCAAAATATAATACGTAGCAAATATTATTTTTAACATTATAAATTTAACAGTGTAAAACTAAATTTAATTTTCGTAGCTTATCCATTAAAATTTTTAATATTTTCTCACCGCAAGGAGAAATAATTTGTTGGCTTATTATCGTTATATATTATTCTTATATAGTATGTGTCAAATAAATTAATAATATCCTTTTTATCAAATGGTCAATTCGAGTCGGCTTAATCCAAACAGTACGATGGAAAACCAGCAGGGCTTCATAGTATAATAGTATTATACTATTATTCTATTATGCTATCGACGATGGAAACCTGGTATTAATAAAAAACAAATAAGAATGCGATAAATGGCATTTCAATGTTATAGCATGTACAGACTGCGGATCAGTTAAACTGGTTTAGCAAAATTCAATCAAGTATCCTATGGATGAAACACTCAAATTTGCTAGTCGATTTTTCATTTTTTCGTAGTGAGTTGTGCTGATTTGAAATTTATTTCCTTGAGTACTTGACCGAATTTTGCTAAACCAGTTTAACTAATCCGCAGTCTGTACAGGCTTTTATTACTCAGTCAAACTTAATTTTCATGTAAGAAACCAAACGAAACCTTCGTTAAATTTTAGCTGTCACTTAACAAACAATAGTGCGCGCTATTTCTCTCTTGAAATTAAGAAAAACAAAAATACGATTTGTTGTTGTGTTTTATACACAGCAGAAGAAGATAAATTTTTGATGCTGGTGGAAGCTATATTTATTTTGTGTACATTTTTTTGTTTACTATTTTATTTATTAAATAAAATTATTTTAATATTTTTTCATATTATATGTTAAGTTTTAATAATTTGTGATCAAGTAAAAATAGTATTTTAGTAAGTTTTGTTAAAAATTAATTTTTGAATGGTAAGATATTATAGGTGGTGTAAACACTGTTTTACTATTATAATACTTAGTTTATTTCCTTTCTCCATTGTGATGTAAAAGCATTTCGTGTATGTGTACATTTTGAAATATGAAACATATATTTAACAGTATGAAATTTCTCTAAAAGACATTTCACAATAAAAAACAGCTGTTTGTAAACGAACAGCTGTCACTTAAGATTATTATTTTTGGGAAATATTTCTTGTCCAAAATCAATATTTTTGTGTCTTTGCTATTTTGTAATAAAAAAAATGTAATTAAAACATTTTTTCCACGCACTGGAAAAATTGCATACTGGATACTGGATGATGTATTGTTTCGCAACCGATAGTATCATTTATAAAAGCGTGATCTAGATGATGAAAAAATGTTGGCCCAGCAAAAAAAGAAGAGTTGCGTATATTAAAATTTTCGTGTGTATGACAAGAAAAGAATACCATCGTGCACACATTTTGCTGTGCGTTTTTGTCTTTTTTTTTAGCAAATACTGCCGAAAAATAAAAATACTGCCATAAAATATAATCGACCCGAGTATATTTTATGGCAACAAATATTATTTATGGCAGTTTATATTTCTTTCTCAATTCAACTAATGCGAGAAATTTATATTGTGTGCAGCTCTAAACACACAGCAAACATTTTGCTGGGCCAACATTTTTTCATCTAAATTGCGCTTAAAAATACTTTGTTTTGTATTTTTTATTTATATTTATGGCAACCAAAATGCCACAACAACAAAATTTTTAAGTATAAACATTTTTACTGTTGCGCCGCGCACCTCATAGGGATTTTTTATTTTATCTGTTTCTGGTTTTCTGCACAAAAAAAGCCGCAGTAATGGAATTCCGCCGTTTTATTGTTTGATACGCATAGTGGAACAATTTAAAATTTACGTCTAGTACGTATGTGAAACAATGGTAAAACTCCTAATACCTTATGGGCCAACTATAGGTGGAATAAAAAAAATAATAAAAATAACGTAAGAAACGAAGACAAAAAATTATTATTCCAATTTGACTTTTCGGCTATAGATTACTTAAAATATTAAGTTCATTCATATATTTCATGTAATATTTTTTTGATGTATTTCCTAAAATCTTGAGTGAAACTACAATAGTTTTGAGTATAAAAGTATTACATATCAACAAATATATGTGTTTAAAATTATAAAAAATATTTATATGCGGTTTAAATTACCGCAATTCGATAAATTATTTTTTTAGGTTAGGTTTAGTAAAATACAATTCTACAGTGTAGTGAAAATTATTTGTGATTTTATATTCATATTAGTATATGTGTACATGAATATTTTATAACTAGAAAAGATAATATACACGAACAATTCCAAATTCCCATATATAAAATAATAAACATGCATATTACATTCAACGCACTAAATTTTGTTTGTTTTGTTGTTGTATTTGCTAAGTTTTTTATTCTGGGACGAAAATTTTCGCTCGGCTCTTCTTTTTAAGTACAGCAAAATAAAACGCAATTTCTCTTATAGTTTTTATTTTTCTTATTCTGAGTATGGTCGAATACATATGAATCCTATCTCTCGCTCTCTTACGTTGTTTTTTTTATTCTATCTATAGTTCCCACTTTAGTCCTAGTTTTCGACCAAAATTGGGTCTCAGATGAGAACCAATAGAATCAGAATTTTGCGATGAATTTGGTGATCACAATTTTTGATTATTTGGAAGCCGAACAAAAAACGCATCGCGTTACAGCCTTAGAGGGAAATTACTGAAGAGCTGAAAATTTGTTTTTTCCCATATAAAATTAGCTATTTCATTTGAGACACGTCAGAGCAGGATGGTTTTATAAAAAATGCATATGGTGATCTCAGATGTCAAAGAAAACGCTAACCGAGCAAGTTTTTATTGTTGTAAAAAGTGACGCGCTAAATTTTGTGTTCTTAAAAAATCGTGATATTATTAATTAAAATAAATAAAATGTTATAAAATAGTTAGTGGATCGTGTATTAGTGCATCGTTTGTTAATAAACATTGAAAACTTTGAACATTGAAATGAAGTGTCTTGTGAAATGTTGCCAAAATGCGCATCGAAAAATTGGAAAAAGAATTTCTTTGCACGGTTTACACGAGAAAATTGTTTTCTTCTGCAAATTTTTGCAGGTAAATAAGAAAGAATTCGCTATATAAAAATATTCAATATGCGAGAAAGAAATAAACATATATAGTAATGGCGTAATTTTTTTTATAGGATCATTATTACTTTATTTTTAATGAATTCAAATGAGAAATTTAGATTTTTATCTAAGCCTCTTTTTTATTATGAATGATCAACATTTATAAATGCGAAATAATTTTTTTTCTTGTTGATTTTAAAAATGTTGCCATAAAAATACTCGGATCGAATATATTTTATGGCGACATTTTCATTTTTATGGTCATTTTTGCTCAAAAATTCTTCTGCAAAATTTTGTCGGGATATATTGCTTTTCTTGTCTCTCATGTGCAAAAAGTGAATGTTATATCTTATTCATTTTGCAGGAGAAAAATGCTGGTCTTGTGTAAACCGGGCATTACCATCTATAAGTGTATAAAAAATAAAATGTAAATTATGTTAAAAGCAAAGTGATTTGAGATAAAATTATCCTAAATTTAAGTTATAAATCAGAAAAATCTAAGAAACGAATTTTGGTTGTTGTTGTTGTTGGACTTTTTCTTTTTGTAAACATAATAGAATCATATGTTATATTACAGTATCGCATTTTTCTTATTACTACGTTCATATTCTACGTGTTATTTTTTCATAATTATTTTTTATTTTGGAATACTATAAGTACAATTTTTTACCGAAAATAAAAACAATAAACGCGTACTATTTTGGAATAAAAATAATTTTGATTTTGTGTTGTTTTTAATTTCGATCGAACAAATTCTAAATACGACCCGTTGATTTATATGCTTTCTCTTTTACCCTCCGAATTTGACTCACTTGACAGCTCCTTTCTTGTATTCTTTTTAATTTATTCGAATATTCTATGGTTACAGCAAGATCTAAACTACCTGTAGGGAGCGATAATAAATAAATGAACTATTTAACTTATTTCATTTTCTGTGGCATACAAATTTTGATCTATTTTTGATCTTTTTCTGATTGGAAATGAATTTGTTTACATTTTTTGTCTTTTTTTGAAAATGGATCAAAAAAATCCAAAAAATTTTTGTTGGATTTTTTTTGATCCATTTTCAAAAAAGAAAGAAAAAATGTAAACAAATCCAATTTGAATGAAAAAAAATCCAAAATAGATCAAAATTTGTGTACCACAGAAAATAGTGTTAATTTTTACTAGGCTGCTTTCGATCTTACCATTTTTTACCGAAATTTTACTGTTTTTCAGATAGTGTAAATGAATCTAAGAAGGATCCTAATAAAATTTGGATAACAGTTCAATTATCTCACAAAAGGTAATAATATTTCACAAATTCGTTTAAATGATCTTTTCGTTTTCATCAATATAACTTTTTTATGTTGTTTGTGTACATAATTTCGGAAAAGAAAAAACACTGAAACTGTCTCTGGGTTACAAATGCTAGTCAAGACAATAATTAGTTTTTTTTGTTACAATATACAGAGTTTATTTAATTAATAAATATTCTATTTTTATGGTTCTTTCGATCCATGCGTTTTTGCTTCTTGAGGGAAAAGTAGTTAATCTTTAATTGCCTCTAAACCCTGAAAAACACAAGGCTAATAAATTTACGAATCTACCTAAAAAAGTAATTTTCGAATGACATACATTGCATACGTAAGGATTCCCCGTCAATCTTTTATCACGTTGGTACAAGAAACGTTCCCACCGTTCCTCTTTAGTTCTACGAAAAGCCTGAAATAATAAAAATACACATTAAACAATAATTAGAGAAAATAAAAATTTAAATTAATCATGATCCAGCGCATTGCATCTCACCAAAACAATGGGCCGGAATATTGCGCTAGATATATTCATTGCGAAAAGGATAAATCATACTTGAATTGAGAAGGTACGTATGTACTCAACGATCCGAGCGGGACTCAGAAAAATATTGTTTTATGGAACGGTTCGAAATGATAACAATCTTGAAGTAAATAACTTATCCTTTTAACATTAAACAGTAAATCCATTTTATCAAAATTTATTTTCCACTTATTGCTAGGTTATGTTCACAAGTTATTACATAAACGGCAAATATATTTTCTTACGTTTCCCAAAACCAATTTATTTAATCCATATGCGGCATATCCAGGTATAGCTAAGGCCACAGTAATAATTGCAGCCGATGGAATAATTTCAAACCACATAATTTTAAATTATTTCAATATTTTTATTATAGAAATATTTTTTTTTTACTTCCAATTCTGACGTTTACCACTACCCAAAAAATACAAATTAGCTAGGTAGTACTCTGAAGTTATCTGTACACATAAATCACAAATTTAAGGTAGAATGTAAACGAAAAATAATAATTCATTTTCTAATTTTATGTATGTATTTTCTTTGCTATTTCTTAAATGAATAAAATGTATTAGTAGTAGCACACACATAATACCGTAAAGCATTTAAGAATTAAGATTTAATGATCTATATTGTTCTTCATCTACTTCAGTCATCATAAAATTACCATCGGGCAGTAGAAGTACAACACGCCGTGTTCCACCGGGTGACGGTACCTCGGCCTGTACAACTTCAGCTGTTATTTGTCCATCTTGCGAATCGCTTCCGTCTATACTAATTGTTAAGGTCTGTGTTGGGTTAGTGCCCTCACCTTCTGACTTTATTATATAATGTCCCTGATCCTCCTCCATGCCACCCTGCTGTTGCATGAGCTGTGTTACATTTTCTCCATTAGGGTCTAATCCTAACACACCGTCATCATCTTCTTGCGCTGCAATGTACACACACTGTTGTTCACCGTCAGCACCCTGCGCAATTAATATTGTTTGGCCTTCCTCGTTTTTACCCGCAATTTGATAAATCGTACCATCTTCACCCGTTACCAGTAGTGGAGAACCATCCTCATTTGTCATTGGTTGTAATTCCTGAATTGTATTCTGATCTTCAACTTTCATTTCGTCTGTTCCTTGCGCATCCTCCAGTTTTGGTTCGATTTTAATTGATTGATCAGCCATAGGGGCTGGTACCATGGGCTCCGGACTAGCTGGTGGCGTCTTTTCTCCCTCGGCGCGTAGCAATACTTTCCCTGTTATTGGACATAGTGTCATCGGAAGCGGTGGACTATCGGGTTCCGGTGGTGATAATTCTGTTGGGAATGGATCTGGAAGCTCGTCATCCTCTTCGTCCTCATCTTTTAATTCATCGGGGAATGTTTCAACTGGTGCTTGTAACTCTTTATTATTCTGTGGTGATGGTGCCGGCCTTCTTGCAAGTTTCCCATCGGATGTGCGATACGTAATTAACTTATTCGGTTCTGGTGTTGATTTTGTTGAATTAGGAACACTTTTTACTATACGCGTTATTGTTGTTTTATTGTGCACCGTTGAACCTTCCGGTGACAAACTAAATCGCTTCGGTTGGGCCAATCTCTGTACAGGCGTTTGTTTTTGTGGTTGAGACTGCTTAGAGACGACACGCTGAACTGGTTGTTGAGGTGATACCGTTTTTAGTGGCGAAGTCATGGTTTTTGGTGAATTGGAATTACAATCGATTCCCTTATTTGGTTCATTAATACGAATTACGCCAGATTGAGCAGAATCACCTTTAGATAAGACACGTACTTTAGCTTCAGTTGTACTAGTTTTATTAGAGTTTATAACTACACCTGGTTTCTTTATAACGCCCGTTGCTGTTTTGCCATCTTTTGCTACCACAACTTCGGCTGAGTTTTTATTATGATTGACGACAGCCATACTGCTCCCATTTATGATCTTCTTGGTTATCCCATTATTCTTGACAGGTGTAGAAACATTAGAATTAAGATTTTTATTTACCTGAACTATTCTTACATTGCCAGTCTGTTCTGCTTTGCGTAAGGCTTGAGCCACCGCCGGATTATCGGTTTTAATTTTTTTTGCCAAATTAAACCCAAAATCATCATCCGGGTCATCGGTCAGCTCTTCCTCCTCATCGCCTGACGACTGATTTTTACGTTTCATCGCTGAAATAGCAACGCCACCAGATTCCTCGTCAGCAGCACACCATTGCTTGACTTGATCGATCGCTTTTGATTTTGAATTTCGCGCGGGACGCGTCGGTGAAATTGTCGCACTTGTAATACTTTTTACCGTATTCTGGGTTGATGGTTTGGAATTACTTTGATTTACTTGTTGAAATTTTGCCCGCTGCTCTTTCTGCCTTGCTAATTGTTCTTCGAAATGTTCGAGCAAATGCTTACACTGATCGAAATGAGGTAATTGTTCCCATGTATTCTGATCATGAGTAAAATTCTCCCATTTTACTAGGTACTCGTATTGTTTTTTCCGGGGGTTGAAACGTTTCGCTAGGATTTTCTCGACTGTCTCCTCTTCGAGGCTGTTATCAGTACTTGTACGTTGGGCAATTCGAGACAATTGTTTTATTGGAGTACGCGTTGGTGGTGAAGTTTTGTTTACCACTGCAATTGGAGTTCGATTCAGTATTGATGGCTTTTTAATTGGTTCTTTTTTATCGTCTTCTAAAAAATGGATAGTTCGGTTAGATAGTGAAGATTTAAACCCGACTTAATTTGTTTATAGAAATACTCACTTGTCGCTGCATCCACCACAGTTTTTGTGATTTTAACAGGCATTTCTTGCAGATTCCCTTGTCCCATCTAAAATTATTAATACAATAGGTTTAATATTAAATTCAAAATTTTATTTTATTTTAACTAATTTACTCTGCCGAATGACTGAATAGTTCGACCCGCAACAACCCAAGTCTCGCGTATCGTTTCATCCATCTTCACCCAGGTTTGATACAGTTTCCATGAATTAATATTTGCTGCTTCTTCCGAATTTAATTGGGAGGCTTTCCATAACAGGAATGCCCATACTTTTGGTTTTGTCTCCCGCTAAAATACAAATAAACAATTTTGTTTAGTGCTTTATGTAAACTTTATGATCATATTAAACCTACGCAATCACGCAGACTAGATTCCTTTTTACAGCCATGGTCTTTGTGTTCCTTAAATAATTCGATAAAGTGAAATACGCTGTGACAGTTGCCACAGACTAAAACGTCTGTTTGGGCCATTTCCGCTTGGGCAGCTATCAAAAACAATATTTTATGTTGTTATACGTTCATTGACGATATAAATATGTATTTACCTTTTATAATTGTGGGATGTTTTCCAATATCGGAAGGGTCAATATCTTTGTCCATTTTTAAAACACTGAAAATAACAGTTATTTTTTAAATCCATATAATACTTTCTACACAACCACACCACATGAAATGGGATACGCCATTCGCTGTAGATGTTTAAAGTAGATTGTACCATTAATCAATTAACGAAAATAAATCTAATAAATTATGTGAAATCGAAATTTTACTTAATAAAACTAAATTTAATCTGTATTATTGCATATAAATAAACTATTATTAAAAAAATATAATTTATATTGCGACAAAAAAGAATTTACCGTTTATACAATCTACATTAAACTATTTCCATCTAATAATGGCTTCTCTTTATACCTTGTTTGTTGACATTAAACGAATTGATTAAAATTGCAAAAGTTTGCCCGAATATTTTAGTACGCGCCAAAAATTATTATAATATAAATTAATTTACAACTCAATTAATAAACTTATTTCTTATAACATTTAACTACACTAAAGTGATATTGTTTAATATAAAATACAAAAAATATTCTTTTATATTATATTTTATCAACCAAAACATTACCATAAAAACTATCTCACTACTTTTTCAATTTAGAAATGTCGGATTTTGTTCATTATTTTTCGGTGCTGCGTCGCATCGGTATTTCGACCAATCACGTAGATCATCAAACCTAATATACATTAATAAACGCTGAATAAGATTAAATTTTATTTTGTAAATTGTAATTTATTGTATTTTTTTCTTAATATATAAACTAAATATTGTGTATAAACATTATAATATAAATTATATTATTTAGAATTAAAATTTAATTTATAAATCGAATAAATTCATTTGAATGTATCAACCTTATATTATTTTGTATTATGGCTATTCAGCGGAATTTTGCTGTCAGATTGTACATAATTATTTACTCGATTTTTGGTTAAACAATGGTGTTATTTTAAATAAATTTATTTGTAGAGTTTAAGAATAATATTATACATATTTGCATACATGAACGATCATAGTATCCATCAAATTATAGTCATTCTTCCGCCTGACTGGATAAAATATGGATTTTGATATAAGTACGATGAACGATGATTCGTCTCCTGGCCCTATAACTTACGAGAAAACTTTCGAGGAAATTGCATCGGTAATTTTGGGGTTTAATTGTAGCACAGCCACAGAACAAAAGCAATTTATAGAGAAAAGCTTTTTGGTTCATAAAGATGTGGAACAATTTGTTAATTGCCCGACGGTCAATGGTAGTTCGTTTAGTTGTTTTGGACGAGAATTTCATAAAGACGTAATTGAGGAGCCGTGCATTTTAAACACCTTATTAAATAAAGCTTGGTGAGTTTTGATTGTTCCTAATTTTTTGTTTCCCGCCTTATTGTAAATCTTGTAAAACCGTACAACAACTATATTTGCATATGGTTTGAGTCTTAGATACACAACTTTGTTAGACGTGTGTCATGAATTAATTTTATTTTTATTCACCTCCATTTCTTCCTAGTAAATTTTTAAATACATTTCAAGTACTATTTGTACATACAATTTCTAATTAACAAAGAACCGTTTTTATAAAGAGGTTTTCAATTTGGACGGGTCAATGTTTAAATGGAATAAAACAAGCTGTGTGTGAAGTATTAACGAAATTCTTTTTTTATTTGAAAGGCCCATGTATATGCCATTATTTATGGAATATAACATGTCCGTCGCGGCTTGTCACGGTGGCAGGGATCCGAGTGGTTCATTTGTCAATGACATTGCCGCATAGTTCCGGCTGAATTTGAGCGATGGTATTGGTTATGTTGGCTTTAAGTGCATCGGTCGATTGCGGCTTATTGGCATAGTTGCATCTGCTGTGTCAGTGTGGCACGTAGCCCCGTTCTGCTGGAAACACAATATGTCGACGTCTAACGGTTTGTTCATATACCTAAACAAACCAATATTTTTTTTTTAAATATTTTTAAATTTTGAGACCCAAATTTGCTAAATAATCATATCGCTCCACTTTAATATTCATAAGTAGTCGTAGCTGAAGCTTGTTGCTTATATTTTGGTAGGATTTTAATTACCTATGTAAAATTGCGCTCCTACAATTTTGATTGTTTCAACTCTCCGCATAATTAAATCAAAATTTTATTTATTTATTACAGTTTATCCTACAACATAATCAGAATGTCAACAACTAACAATTCTTTATTGGATCGGAAAACTACCTTAAAAATCGAACGGTCCAACATCAGCAACTATTTACAGGTCTTGCGAGATTTACCACTAAACAGTGATGAAACTATACGCCAATTACAATGCCACGTCTCATCTCTACATAATCTTTTTGGTCCAATATCTGAAATCGAATGTGATTTTGTTCGGCAACTCGACGATACATATCATTTAATACATGGCCATTTGGATTGGAAGTGGTTCATGTTAACTATACTGCTAAAATTGGAACTTGCTTCGAAAGACGGCAATGTAATTTTAGAGGGTACCAAATTCGAGAAAATGTTCAAAATTGTTATTTACGATTTACTACAATTCGCTATTAAGCGGTTTAATAAAGTTGCAGTCTCAGTTTTGTACGAAACAACACCATACCCCTGTTTGTGTTTCAAAGAATTTTGGATATTGATGCAAGCCCTGCTAGAGGCGTACAGCATTTCTTTTTGGAGTGAATTAAGTGGATGCCTTAAGCTGCTGGATGGTGGAACAAATATATACGAATTGTATAACGAACCAATTCTGAATCGGACATTTATAAATGTTGAAGTTAAAACGTATAATCTATTCACTGTATGGATATATTCTTATTTATCGCAAGCCATAAACGTAGATACCTCAGGTTTCAGTAATACATGCACCGATGATGCGTATGAATTTTTAGAAAAATTAACAAACGGTTTTCTGGCGAATAACCCGTCCGAACAAGAATTAAGGGTTTACTTGTATAACTTAAAGGAAGTTTTGATGCCGTGGCAGCCCAAAAT
The DNA here is from genome assembly GCA_947310385.1 of Nephrotoma appendiculata. Taxonomy (NCBI): domain Eukaryota; kingdom Metazoa; phylum Arthropoda; class Insecta; order Diptera; family Tipulidae; genus Nephrotoma; species Nephrotoma appendiculata. The sequence continues at coordinate 210,963,320 of OX371225.1, read as the reverse complement.
TGAAATCGTAATGGCATTTTGGAATTACTACCACAAACAGCTTAATTCACCGTGTGGTTTATCTGGATCGACGGCTAGTTATATCTCGGCGAAGGGCACGTCGAATAGTGAAGACATTCTAAATATTATCAGAAATAATTGTTCACAGCAAAGGCTTAACGCAAACCAAACGAGTTTTACAATGTTTGCGAATATTTTAAGCTGCCTAATCGAAGATTTAAAATTAATCGAGAAACAGACTCAGATCGATAAAATACTGGGTCGGATCTATTCACGGCTGCCACAATCGAAACTAGTGTTACTGGCCGAAACAGGATTAAATAATATGGCAACGCTTCTGATTACATTATGCATTGCAACAAGCGATCGTTTAGTTTTGAATAAAGTATGCGATATGATTATGCAGTATCCGATCGAGAAGGTTAACGAGGCTCGTCAAAATTGTATCGTTAAAATACATGTGATGCTGATTATACTAATGATTGAGAATAAATTAAATATTGAGCACTATTTGGAAAGGCTGCTCTGCCGAGCGAATGATTTAATGAACATGATCGTTGATCACAAGGATAAACCATTTCACATACTAAAAGTTTTGTATGATGGATTTATCTGTATATTTCAGAATAAAGGTCCATTCGTATTGGGTGAACACATTTTCTACGGGCCATGGCTCGGGAACTATTTAAATTATGCATCAACTGCAGACCTGGATCGTTTGTTCGAACTAACAAATCGAATTTTACTGCAAATCCATCGTAACGATGATGAGGATTCCGAAAAACTTTATAATTCGATTTATGAGAGTTTGTACCCGTTTGTTAAAAAGAAATTTTCTGGACTGGCTAATTCCAAACACATAGCTATATTAGCATCAAACTTGTGTGGTTGCTGTCGTATCCGGACGAAATTCAACAGCATGATAAACGATTTTGTAGAGGTCGATGGCAGAGATATCGAGAAATTTTTACATTTCTGGGTTAATCTTATAAAGTCGGAAAATGCGGTGTATATCAAACAGTCTCTTGTCATCCGGTGCTGGATAAAATGCTGCTTGTTTACGATGGTTGAAGATGATAATTTACAGGAATTATCACTGTACGTATTCGAACTAGATGAATTCAAGGAGATGTGCTCAAATTCGGTACCCAACGATTTTTTCACGAACAAATTCATTTTGCACACATTTTTTCATCGGATCGAAACAACCTTCACCCAAATGAGCTCGAATACGGATCGTGCGAAACTAATGGACCGATTCCAATATTATTTTACGGATTTTGAAAAATGGGTACCACCCCAGTCACCCCAGACACGGGAATTTACTATCAAACTGTTTAAAATGATTTCAAATTTGGTGCTTTTCTGTGGAACGGTTGCGTATCAACGTCAGAAACCGGCCAACATTTTCAATACGATAATGGAGACATATGTGCTGCCCGCAAATTTATTAATGGGACGTAAAACGCCAGATCTTATAACAACACAGTCGATACATTGGGCGTTTCCGATGTTGTTGTATGGTATATCGAAAATGGGGTACGCAAGGGATGCTCAGCTGGCAATGTATTTAAATAATTTAATTGAAAAATGGTTCCCGTATTTCCAGACGGTGGTAAGTAAAAAAAAAATCCCATCCGTGACAATGCGCACATATTTGTGCGCATTGCCGTGACCAGGATTCGAACCTGGGTTACTACGGCCACAACGTAGGGTCCTAACCACTAGACGATCACGGCTATTGGGAATATATTTTTTCAGCCTTATTAATCTATTTATATATTCTCATTTAGTCTAGCAAAACTGATGTAGTCGTTAAACCATTTATCCAAATTTGTAATAAATGTGACCCGCCATTGATATCATTCCTGTGTCGAAAATTATCACAGCATTTTATAACGGTCAAACATAGAAAACCACATTCTCAGGCATGTCTCGCAATCACGAGTATTAAGGAAATGCTTACGGCCGCTAAACAAAAGGGTGAAGATGATAAAATATGCATAATTGTTGAATCAACCCTGTACGATTTGATGGTGCACGCATTACGAACAGATGAAACAAAACCGAGCCACAAATCAAGTTTATTGTTCTTCGTTGAAATAACGGAATTTATGAAGCAAGCAAATTGTCCGGCACAAATTAAAGATGTGTACATGGATTCGATTGGAAATCTGGTTAAAACTTATTTATCGTATCAGGCGAAGCCTTGTTTTGAGTAAATATTATAAGACGTTTAACCTTAGTACAGAAATTAGAAAATTAAGATTGTTTTATTACAGATTTTTCACTCGGATTATAAAACTAAATCCTTCGCAAGGCATGGACCTGCTAGATATTATTAAAAAAGAATTTGCTGAGCTAGAAAAAATACGAAAGAATGATACATTCTTACAAAATTTGTTTTTACATTTTGAAAAAAACGTACAAGAATTATGTAAGTAAATTGTGGTTAAAGAATAATGTAGTTTTTGATAAGGTTTGTTTGTTAAAATGTGTACAAAATTAATTTGTGTTTTTCACGATAAGTTGTTTTCTACGTGGCCATTATCAAGGCCGGTTTTAAATATAAAACAATTCCATTTTATTAAAAATTCAATTAGATAGTATAATTTATTGGATAAGGCACAAAATATCTATGAAAATAATAAACTTCGAAGTAATTCTAAAATATAAACAGTAATTCTATGCCTATTTGTCCGAAACGATGAGGTTGTCCAAAGAGGTAGGTAGATACATCTAATCAATCTGCATCCTTGTGATGAAATTTTTCTGGATGCTCGGCTATATAAAATATATAAAGCAGTGGAATAGCAACGCATAAAGCTAGTATGCCAAGTAATAAACATATCCACGATATATCACAGTCAGATCCAGAAAAATCAAATAAATCATTTTTACGTTTTAAAACTATTGGATGTGTTGGCATATCATCATTTTCCTTATCATCACATTCGATTGCATCCTCTCGCCCAATTTGATCGTTATCTAAATACTTGGTGGATTTTAGTTTTGTGTTTAAAATTATTTCGTTTACGGACGTGTCTTCTTTATTATTGGTTACACTAGTGCTACTACTGGTACTGGTATTTGCATGGAAATCTATTGTACGAGGTGTACTTTGCCTCACTGTAGTCGTACTTGTCGGATTTTTAAAATGTAAATTCTCTTTATTTTCGAGCAGCGATGGCACAAGCATAGAATTTAATGTTGCTGGTATTAAAATTACAGATCTAGCATGAATCTCATTATCCTTGTCAATTTTATTGAGTCGCTTTATCTCTGGCACTGGACAATTGTATCGTAATGCAATCGCTTGGAGTGTATCATTTTCAAGAATTTGTGCCTCGATTGTTGGTTCTTTGCGTACAAAAGCTTTTTGCATTGGAATATCATCGCTATAAGAGTAATGTGTATCAAATAATTCTGTGTACTTGATGTCAGATTTCAGTGACCTGGAAAAGATTTAAAAAATATTTGTATTGGGGTTACTATTACTAAAATGTTTAAAACTTACTTTTGTCGTTTCATCTCGCCACCATACATATGTGACTAAATTCAATTTGTTTATTAAATAAAAAATTGTTTAAAAACATCAAAATTAATAAAAAAATCTAGTGAATGAGACTGACTGACATTATTTTGTAAACGTCAAAGTTTTGTACATACACTCAAATGGGAATTTGTATAGTTCTAATCATTTCTTAATATTTTATAAATCCGATAGGGGTATAATAAGCGTTGGTTTCATAACAAAGAAATTTTTTCAAACTTTTTTGCAAACCCTTGATGAACTTGAACTTATCTCATACAGTAAAAACTCTTAAAGGCGGAATCTGATTATCGCGGGAACTCACCAGACACGGATAAAATTGTTTTGAAAATTTCCCTTGAAACCGATTTTCATAGTATTAACACCTCTTTTCGCGGAAACTTACGAGATGCGGACGGAATTTCTTTGGTAGAGCAAATATTATACAAAAAAACTCGTTAAAGGCGGAATTTCAGCTAACTTCAGCATAATAAGAAAATTGAGCTAGTTTACATCGCTAAAAAATTTAGTGGACTGACCTAAATAGCGACCCATTTTAGTCCCGTTTACATCACAAAAATTATAGGTCACATTTGGGTTACATAACGAGATTTATGTACACCATCTATTGAATAATACTAAAAGTATTGCTTATATTCTCATCGCAATTCATAATTTTCTCATAAATAATTCCTGTAACATTTTCGAAATTAAATTCTTTCATTTAATTTTTTTAAATTTGACTCATTTAATAACTGTAATACTAAATTTTATGCTGATATGTTTAATTAACATCAATGCCGCTACTGACATCTATTTGATGATACGAAAACCCTTTAGGTCGGTATCGTTTACATCACATTTTTGATCGACCTAATTTGGGTCAGTCCACACAAAAAAGTTACCCAACCTAATTTGGGTAACTAGCGTTTACATCATGTGTTTAGGTCAGATATAGTGTATAGTCCTGGACCAAATATGTCGATGTAAACTTATGCACGGTTTACACAAGAAAATTGTTTTCTTCTGCAAATTTTTGCAGGTAAATAAGAAAGAATCCGCTATATAAAAATATTCAATATGTCAGAAAGAAACAAACATATATAGTAATGGCGTAATTTTTTTATAGGATCATTATTAATTTATTTTTAATGAATTCAAATGAGAAATTTACATTTTTATCTATGGCGTCTGTTTTTATTATGAATGCTCAACATTTATAAATGCGAAATAATTTTTTTTCTTGTTGATTTTAAAAATGTTGCCATAAAAATACTCGGATCGAATATATTTTATGGCGACATTTTCATTTTTATGGTCATTTTTGCTCAAAAATTCTTCTGCAAAATTTTGTCGGGATATATTGCTTTTCTTGTCTCTCATGTGCAAAAAGTCAATGTTATATCTTATTCATTTTGCAGGAGAAAAATGTTGGTCTTGTGTAAACCGGGCATTACTCACTGATATGAACATTTTAGCTAACTTCATAGGATAATCAAACAAAAAAATAGAAAAATATTGAGAAATGTCAGCGGGTCAATAGTTTATACAAAAAGATGGGTAAATCAATTTCGATCAGTATGTATGCACATATTATGTATATACAAAATAGGTACATTCATAAATATTTGAATAAATGCCTACTTAATATTCCAAGTGTTAGCAGGCACCCATACATATATGTATTCATTTAGAGACATATATGTACGTATGTAATTTTTTTTCAAACTCTGAAACCCGGAACCCGGAAAATTTTGTCGGTCCCTTGAAATTCCGCCTTTAAGAGATTTTACTGTACAATGATCTGCCACACACGGCTTTAAAAGACCGGCTTCACCTTCGTCTCTTTCCCCTTTTAAAAAGTCGGTTTTAACTGGGACATAATTTTTTCGGTAACACAAATAGAAATGAAATAAAAAAAATGTATACCCTAGACAGACACAAAAATTATCGCGATTTCTTCCAATCGCGATTGCATGTCAAAACAAATAAAATCGTGATTTTATTATAATGGTGACAGATACAAACCCGATTTTGTAACTCTGCAAACGTTCAAATTCATACATATTTAATTAATGTAATAAAACAATTTCAATGCGTATTTGCTGATTTTGAATTACATCGAATCAGTTACAATAAGTTAATATAAACTAAATGTATAAGTAATTTCTGTGACAGTTAAGAAATTTTAAAATTTAATTTACAATCTAACAATTTTTCTGTATAGATTCAATGAAAATGACTTATGTTCCCCAGCCCCATACAATCCTACTGATTTTTTCTTATATCCGTTTTGCCCGGTAACACAATTGTGTGGATGCGGGAAAAGAACCATGTCAAAAATTTATTTTTGTATTATTTATTTTTGTATTTAACCAACTTACACATATGTGCATTCTTTTCAAACTTATTTTTGTCCGAAAAAAACAATACCTATACACACAATTGTGTAGGTTGTATTTCAAATCAAGCGAGTTTTTTTTATCAAAAACGCCATTACATACTATCGTTTTTTACTCACACATTTGTGTGGTTTGGAGTTAAATTGAGCCAATTTTTTATTGTTTTTGATTGAAAAAGGGATATTTCACATTTATCTTCTTCCTACAACCCGATTGTAGTAATCTTGTTCTATAAACGCAGTAACCTGTTTTGCCAAAATCATGTGCTGGACAGACTACAAAAAATAACTACGTAATCTCGAATTCCCATTAGCTAGTTTGTGTATGGCTAGGGTATTAAGGCCTTTTCCAGATGTAGATTTTAGTGTTTTGTGTTTTGTTTAAATTAGCAATAAAAAATCTATTGGCCCGTTCTATACACGGCTTCAAAAACCTGGCTTCACCTTGGTCTCTTTCCCCTTTTACCTATAAAATCGATGTTACCTGTGACAAAAAATTTTCGGTGAAGCCGAACTAACACAAATAGAAGAAAATAAAAAAATAAGGGCATTTTTGAGATGTAGATTTTGTTTAAATTTCATTTTCGAGAAAGCAGAATAAAACATACGAAAAAACTTGATGTTTTAATATAAAATAAGGGTTTAAATTAGCAATAACAAATCTATTGCGACTTAATTTGAAGCCAGTGTATGGAACGGACCATTACGACTTAGTTTGAAGCCAGAAGCCGGCTTCAAAGGAATCTTGGTGTGGCAGAGACCGATTAAACTACCTAGGTAGAAAGACCAAGTGCGGCGATCATATTCAAATGCGGCCCGGTAATTTTTATTGGTTATTTTTGAAATTTTGAGGTTTTTTGATTATCTTTCTTAATAATAAATAAAGTGAATGCGTACGTGAATCACGAATGGGAAATGTATTCATAACAAATGAAGTATATATTAATAATTGGTTTGCCGGTTAATGGTGCGCCCGTTAATTATATGTTTCGATTATCAAATATTTGATAATCGAAACAATTTAGAATTTAAATGTAGCAAAGAAAAATTAAAATTTTGTTTGCTACATTTAATTTGTTTCGATTATCAAATATTTTCGAACTTTAAAATATCAAAACTTCTAATAATGATATTTTCCAAGTGTATTTTTCATTGTTTCTTGTTCGTTGCTTTATTCTCGGTACCCAAAAACATTTTCAACCATAACATTTTCAGCAACAAAATGTTTAATTTTTTTTTTGCGAAAATCAGTCTTCTTGATTAATAACGGATGAAATTAATTAACATGGATTTTGAAATTTTTGGTCGTTCTGATGAAATTGGAGAATTGAGAATGGAACGGAATTTAATGATACGTCCTATTTTGACACTTTTCTTTGCGGCGTTTAAATGGTTGCGATATGTAGTCGAGTTCGCCCGTTAAGCACGTTTCGATTATCAAATATTTCTGAACTTCAAAATACCAAAACTTTTGGTATTTATTCAATGGAATTATTGTTGCAATCGTGCCAAAAAATACGCCTTTCGAATAATGGCGCTTTCCAAGTGTAATTTTTCAATTGTTTCGTCGTATTAGCAGGCGATGTCGACACCAGGCGCACGTCGCGTAACATATATCAATATACCCAGCAAACACATTCGTGTGTGGTCTATCGGGATACATACTGTAGGACTGCGTGTATACACGGCCAAGTCGTAAGTTAATAAAAAAAAACCGTTTGTATGTATGTATGCAGGCCTGGTAACATATCCCGTAGGTTAGGTTAAGTTAGGTTTCAGTGGTTGATATCGCACACTTAGACCTATTATGACCCATTGTGATACCACAGGATCCGAGATCATTAAACTCCCTTTAAACCCATTTAGTGCTATTAATATAGCGTAAAAGATTTCGCACATTACAGCTTTCGAGATTAGAGAGGCTGTCCATAGTGTATTTGCCCAACTGATCATGTCTTCTGTCAACTAGCGCGGAACATGAGCAAAGGAATTTAATGAGAATTTCCTCCTCCTCCTCGTCCTCTCAGCTTCTGCAGAAGTCATTTGCATTCAGACCTAGCATTCCCGCATGATCTCCGAAAAGGAAG